>CM072524.1:22897886-22902886 GCA_036898135.1 Oncomelania hupensis | reverse complement strand
GTTGTTCAAGTACGTAGACGTTTTTGTAGCATGTGAGCGTTGTTACAGATCGCCGCATTTTGAATTTCGAGTTAGGAATAATGCGCTTATAGCATCCATTATTCTTATTATTATCATCGTCATCATCATCATCATCATCACCATCATTGACCGCGCAGTACGTAATTTCAGCGAAGTAAATGTACAATGTCAAACGTGTGCATAGCAGGTAAAGGAAGTGTTTATGAACAACTTTCAGTCACAATGCTCGTATGTTAGTAATTTAGTCCATTTGTAGATCATTAACATACAAAGACAAAATACAAAGTTGTTGTCTTTAACGACAGATGTTGCGTGCGAGTATAGGTCAAACACCATTATATTCCGCTATATGGTCGAAGTAACCTTTTGTACTAACAGACTGCACGTTCTCATGTGGGACACATCTGCGCTATGCAACAGGATTGGGTTGGACTTGGCAAATAACACCGTACAAACAACAAAGGGATTAATAAGACCATGAACTGACCATTCTAATAAGACCATAAACTGACCATTCTAATAAGACCATGAACTGACCATTCTAAAACGTCCATATTATATTTGGAGGCGTTACGGATAGGTTTAAATTCCGTTTATTCATTTGTCTTGTCCTGTGATTCATTTGTCTTGTCCTGTGATTAATTTGTCTTGTCCTGTGGTTCATTTGTCTTGTTCTTTGATTCATTTGTCTTGTCCTGTAATTCATTTGTCTTGTCCTGTTATTCATTTGTCTTGTCCTGTGATTCATTTGACTTGTCCTGTGATTCATTTGTCTTGTTCTGTGATTCAAATGTCTTGTTCTGTTATTCATCTGTCTTCTTCTGTGATTCATTTGTCTTGTTCTGTTACTTAACAAATAATTATTTTCCATTATAAACTTTCAAGTAGTTTACATTGTTGAACACAAGATGTGAAATAATAATAATAATAATAATAATAATAATAATAATAATAATAATAATAATAATAATAATAATAATAATAATAATAATATTAATAATAATATTAATGAAAAACATTTCTTATGAGTTTGTTCAATGCACGAGGTGTTGACAGAAAGCTAGTTTTGCTGTTCTTCCGCAGCGAATCCACTAACAGCATAGCCGAGACTTGAGTACCTCTTACTAACAGAGTAGGAATGCGAGACAAATGTAAGCCTCGGCGACCCTCAGTTACGCCGTGTGAAGTGAATCTGGAGACAACTGATTAAAATACAATTACTATCTATTTCTTCAAACCGTGTGACTCCATCAAGCCTTGTTAAGGTGTCATTTGTTTTCGTTCTATATGCAATTGTAGTTCTATTATCTCTCCACAACTAATCTGTTATATATATATATATATATATATATATATATATATATATATATATATATATATATATATATATATATATATATATATATATATATATATATATATATATATATATATATATATATATATATATATATATATATATATATATATATATATATATATATATATATATATATATATATATATATGAGGATAATCATCTCAAGAAAGAGGGGTAGAGAGCACTGAGAGTGAGGAGTGCCTCTGTGCTAAGATTGTACCAACCGTTCTAAATCAACACTGTACCACCAGCAGAGCAATCGTACTGCTAAGATGGGTTTTGAAAAATGTCCACTGTCATCTTGCCGCCACAGGATTGGAACCGGTGTCATACCAGTGCCAGGCGAACGTGCTGGTAGAGCTGCCATCTTTGTTATAAGAACAATACTAGAAAAATGCAGCCCACACAAATGGTTTGACGCCGCTCTCATCACCAGACCCACAACTAAAGGCCCGCGACACTGTAAAAGCATTAATTACTGCAATAAACACCTTACTATTGCTCGGCTCTCTCTGCCCTTAACACAGGTATGCTGTTAAAAGTTAAAGTCACTCTAAACGCAATACTCGCAACCTTTAATTCGTTAGTCCTGCTTTGCTTGTATCAGAAGAGATGTTTAAAGGTCAACGGCGCTGTGGAGTCACAAGTCTAAAGATTTTGTTTATTTTTCATGTCACGGGCATAAACTCTTTACTCTGTCACTTAATTTTTATTTTCTTTGTTTGTTTTTTTGTACAATAAGACGTTAAAGACGTTCTAAAAAATATTAATTACTGATCAAAGTCGTAAGATTTTTTACGATGGTTGTTTTATTACCGCCGTTTTTCACCAAGATGATAACGATTTTTTTTTTACTGAATCTCAGGTAATAAACTCCTTACTCAGTCATTTGCTATTTTTTAATTCTTGAAACACTAAGTTTCACGTTCTAAAAGAACGTACTCATTCAACTGATCGCTAAGAAAAATCATTATTAAAATTATAGCCAGCAAATGATGTTTTGGTCAATAACACCTATGGCATTCCTGATGTAGTACATAGTCATACATCTAGTACAAAATTCGCCTACATTATCAATAAGTACTGATATAAGAAACGTGTTTTGTTTTATTATGTACATAAGTAAGTGTGCGTGTGTGTGTGTGCGTGCGTGTGTGTGTGAAAGTCTAGAATCATTTTCCCAATTACAATGACTTTATAAATTAACTGAACTGAAACTCTGTTTTACCTTCCCATCTGTGTTACAGCTCATCACTCTTACAGGGTTAATGGATGGACACTGAAAACAAAATTGCGTCTCCGGGATGTAGGGCATTTTAGGGACACTTAAGGCGGTACATGGAAAAACGCTAAGGACACAGCACATTTAAATCGCCCAATTCTACCAGCGTCCACGTTAAAGGACATTTTGAAATATTGTAGACAATAAACTGTATATTAACTGCACAAATGGGGTTTATCTATTACCCTATAGGTTTTAAGTCGTGGAGGGACAATGCTGGAAATATAGGGTTAATGCTTACACCCACCATTGGGCATATATGGACGATAACCATCCCATAGAACATTGAGGTTTAACGTCTACAGCCACCATTGGCGATATGGCAGACGGGGATAACCATCCCAGGGAAAGAGGGGTAGGGACTTGAGTTAACACTGAACCACCAGAGCAATCATACTACTAAAATGGACAGTGAAAATGGCCACATTTTATATCGCCCACCACGGGATTCGAACCTGGGTCATCGGTGTGCCAGGCGAACGCTCTACCACTTGAGCTACGGCGGTGGGACACTCACATGGACAGTGACAAATGTCTCTTTTATCAAGTGGGTTCCAAAGCAACAATGACTACAATAAACACTCGAGACACTGATTGCTCTATTTTCTGAATCTTTAAATACATGGAAGTAACAGCCTTGATTGCTGTAATTTACTAATTACCAATAGACCTGTTCCACTTCTGCATAGTCCCCACAGAATGTCAACTATATAAAGTGGAAAATATTTCATGAATTCTTAAGCTTACCAACTTAGAAACGAGGCTCGCGTTGTCGTCTGCCATCAGTTTTATATTGCATAATGGAGTCCATTCGATAAAGGTCCATAATTGAAATATAAATGTAATGCATCCAATATGCATTCAATTAAATGCAATTCAAATGCCTTCTGACCACTAACGTGAGTGCACGACCAGTCTACTACTCCAAACCCTTTTTTTTTTAATACGCCATAGGTTTCAAGTATATGCACATAATTTATTAGAATGTAATGTTGAAAATGGTGTAATTGTTTCTATACACCTGTGTTGAGGAGAATACTGTTACAGTGTAACCTATAATAAGTAAGAACAGTTAAAGTGCTATCTTTCAACACCCCTTGCATTGAACAAACAAATTGACTTTTCACAGCTTGCAACAATGCAAACTATTTGAATTAATATGCATTCTTGTTACGCGCACACCTTCACGTTTACAGCATGGTCGGGGCACAAAACTAAAAGCGAGCTTGAAAAATTTGTAATGATGACGTCGATTTGTTAGGCGTACAACTCCCTTTTTGGGAGCATTCTCTGGGCTCAAAATACAAAATAACAGTGATTTTGGATTTGGTAAACTATTGAAATTAACATTTAGACTCCTTAGGCGCACACGTCCTTGCTTAGCAGCTGCTTAGAGCTGAAAATAGTAAGTTTGGAACTGGAATATTGGCACTGAGGTGTAGATTTGTAAAACGCACCACTCCGTACAGCAGCATTGCTCAGGGCGCAGAAACAGTTACTTTAGTGTTTAGCGCACAGGATTAAAAGTCACATATTTGCGTTGATGATATGGACCTTTTTGCCGGTCAGGTGTTACCATCAAATACTAGCTGGGCTGGTTTCTGTTTAACATCTAGAAACAGGCGGTGTGTCTTACCCCTACACTGTGGCCTTGGGCAGCTCTTTGAGCTGGTAATAGTGCGCTGTGTAAGAACCAATTACAACTGAATCAAGGCCTACAACAAACATCACAAGTTGTTCCCACTGTTTAACATTTATGAGTCCAATACTAATTTGGCCTAAGCTTGACTCGCAAAATCGATCGATTAAAACCTATTACCTAATGCAAAATTCATTTTCGTTAAACAAACGCTACCATTGTTTTCATGCTGTTTGTTTGTGTGGGTGTGTGCGTGTGTGGGTGTGTGTGTGCGCTTGATTTTTGTTCTTTGACTCTGCCCTTTTTCATTGTAAACTCAATTCAGTTCCATTCCGATGTGATTTATATTTAAAAGCTTTCTTTGTTCACATTGCGATTGCCAGAGGTTTTCACATGTTCAGAATTGTCTAGTAAAGACTATAATTATTAGTTTTATCAAGGACCCAAAGATCTCCATCTCTCGCTCATGACAGTCACAGACACTACACTGAGTGTATATTATAAGTGAAGCTAGCTCTCCTATAAGAGCCACGTTTACTAAACAACTAACGGACATTCAATTGATGCAAATCGAAAGATATTCAGCTCACGCTAGTATTATCTCTTATATTTGATACATTTTAAATGCCTTACATATCATCGAAAACACACCAAATAAAACACCGGGTGATCAATAATGTATAGCATATATAGGAAAA
>CM072524.1:22837886-22895386 GCA_036898135.1 Oncomelania hupensis | reverse complement strand
ATCTGAGTACCAACCTGTGGCACGCAGCCTCTGCGCTTGCCCTCTCCCTTGCCCTCATTGTGTTGACGTTGGTTGTTTGTTGGTGTTGTTGTTGCTGTGTTTTGTGTTCTATTAAAACAAAACTGCTATTTAACCAACAAGGTCAGATTTATGGAATTCGTTTTATAAAATAATTGTTTTCACCACTTTCAGCTAAATAGTCTTTATTTAGAAGCAAATTTTCTAAATAATTATTTGCTTACAACCAATGTAAGATTTCTCTAAATAGTATATTTTGTCGGTAAATTATTTATTAGTTACCTAAATAAAATATTATAATATGGGTAAATAAGGCATTGTTGCTAAATAAGGAATTATTTACTTATAATGCATTAATTATCAGATTGTGTGAAATAATGTATTATTGAGAAATGTTTCTAAATAATGATTTGTTTACCTACATAATGCATTATTTAACATTATTCACAAAAACAATTCATTGTTTAGGGACTGCAATTTTCATTATTTAGGGGATTCCCAGATACATGTTGTATTACTGTAAGTTTGTAGTAATAAAGAAAATGGGAAAACTGTGATTTTACGCTGTTTTGCGATTTAAAATGAGGCAAATTCTTTATTTCAATCTATTTTGTATATGTAATGTTTGCAACAGTATTAATAAACGAAACTGCAGCGGTAACGGATCCGGAAAGAGGGGTCCATCTTTTTTTTTTCATTGACAGGAGTCCCTTCAGAATAAATAAACTTACATTACATTACATTACATTACATTACATAATTGTTGCTTTAGGTCCAGCGGACTCTTCCGAGCCAAATCAGGACCGGACAACCCCTGATCCGCATAAAAGATCTGCTGAAACAACCCTAGTGGGAAAACTGAAAGCTCTCCACCAGCCAGTCACTTTACAATAAAGACATCCCACGCAGGGGACGCTGAGGCAGAGGGGCCGGGTAGCTCAGTGGGTAAGAGCGTCTTGCTAGTAACCGAAAGGTCGCTGTTTCGAATCCCGGATTGGTCAACGTGTGATCATATTATTTTCCCCTTTACCAACAACTGGCCCGCTGGTGTCAGTATAAATCGGTCCAGTAGTCAGTCACCTATATGCGAAAGTGTCGTGTGACTATAATCTACAAAACAACAACAACGACGCTGAGGCTGTACTCTAATTTATCTAACCCCTGTTTACAAAAACAAAATAGAATATAAACATCATTATAAATTATCAACATAACACATACATATAAAATGCCTACATTGCTAAATAATAACATCATAGGAAGCCCTAGTGACCACCTGGCAGAAAGCGTCCAATATTCACAAGCTGATCCAACAGACCTCATACACAAATAAGGAGTCTTGTCCCGGAAGAGCTTTCAAGAAAAAAGGTAGATGACTGGTCTAGCGAAGAAGAAGATAGTATATCAGATTAATAAAACAGAGCAGGAATGAGAAAGAGCAAATGAGAAAGACAGCGACAGTGGGAATTTAAAGCACTAAATTTCCAGAAAAGTGGGGATACTATTTATACTGAAACCCCCGGCACCCCAACGGGGGTAATAAATAAACTAGGAGAACTCGACGGTTAACGGCGATCTTGTGAAAAAAAAAAAGCAAACGTGTTGATTTCAGTTTGTCAACAATACAATACTGCTACTTCCTCTACACCTATCTCTGCGTTTTGAAGTAAATAAATAAAAAAGAAAGCTTTTTTTTTCTTCTGAGGGGGTTACTGAAAGCACTCAACACTCCGGCACAAAACTGACCTTGACCTTTCGTTTGTATTCTGGACGTTAAAGACTTTTTATCTTCGAATTTACGGAGTGATTCTTGTTCAACAATAAACAAGTAACAAATTTTGGATACAAAATCTTTGGAAAGATCTTGCAATTAATTTATATAGAAAGCAGAAAAATTATTTTCAAACACAAAAAAAGTTTTCAAGCGAATTTTGGAATCCCTTAAACAATGAAAACTGCAGTCCTTAAACAATGAATTATTTACGTATATAATGCATTATTTAGCAACATCTTCTAAATAATACATTATTTAGCAAATTCTGCAAAATGATGCATTATATATGCAAATCATTATTTAGACAAATGTCTAAATATTGCATTATTGAACAGAATCTGCTAATTAATGCATTATAATTTAGCAACAATGCCTTATTTACTTATATCATGATTTATTGACGAAAACGATGTATTGTTTAGGTAAATAATAAGTTATTTACGAAGCAAACATATTAATTTGAGAAATCTTACATTGCTTACCAACAAATTATTATTTAAAAAATATGCTTCCATATAAATATTATTTAGCTGAAAGTGGGGGGAAAAAACAAAAAATATCGCCAATAAATTTTCTACAAAGGGAATTCCATACAGATTTGACATTGTGATTACGGGCAGTTTTACACACAACCTATCCTTCCACTTTCGTCCACCTACCTCTTCACTCTCTCCCGCTCTCCTCTCCTCCTTCTTCCTCCCCTTCACCATCCTCCCATCTCCCTCTCCTGTCTTCCTAAATCACCAAATCGTTTTCTCCTTTCCTCACTTAGCGGGTAGCAGTGTTCACACGTTCTAATCTCAGCGTTGGTAACCTCTCTTTGAGCGTCAGCGACAGTCCTATCCTATCCTATCCTATCCTATCCTATCCTATCCTATCCTATCCTATCCTATCCTATCCCGTAACTCAGAAGTCGTTGGGGCACCACAGATGATCGTTTAACCAGCGTACTCCATCTTTTTCTGTCCTCATCAACCCTCTTGGCTTCGCTCAGTGTCAAGCCAGTCCATTCTCATTCTCCCACCTCTTTTTCTGTCTCCCTCTTCCTCTGCTTCCTTTCACCGTGCCTTGCAGATGGTCTTTGCAAGGCCTGATGCTCTGGTGACGTAGCGATACTATCGGAGTTTCCGATTCTTTACTACTGTGAGCATGTCATCGTGTTGTCCAAGGTCTTGTGTAAAATGGTCTGTCGGACTTCGTCGTTGGTGATGTGCTGATATAGGAAATGCCCAGAAATCTTCTGTAGCAACTCATCTCCATGCTTTGTATTCTTCGTTGTAGTTCTGGTGCTAGGGTCCATGTTTCGCAAACGTTTAGAAAGGTGGACTTGTGGATTTCTGCTGTGGCCAACAACCTAAAGTGTATTGGGCCATACCAGTTCTTTTCTTTATGAAGAGAACCACTCACTCCATACGGATCGGTCGTCGCACGGGTCACCAAGGGCCGCGCCTTCCTTTGGCCACCAGGACGGAGGTGATAAGTGTGTTACTGATGGACTACAGAAAGATCCGCACGATAGACAACACTGCTATAAGAACCTGGAATGCCAGGACGGACCCTAACTGCGGAGGGAAAGTTAGAAGAACTTGCTCACGAGGTGGACCGCTATCGATGATACATTTTAAGTATCAGCGAACTGCGCTGGAAAGGCCTAGGTGAAACAACGACCGACAAAGGCCACACGCTTTATTTCAGGGGGAGAGATGACAGGCGTTGGATTCTTAGTCCACAAAGACATTCTAGCCATTTTCATGGGTTTGCCGCCCAGTCGCCAGTAGACTCATTACCATCCGTCTGAGAGCAGACCTTTTCAACATCACCATCATCCAGGCCTATGCCCCAACATCAGACTATGACGACAGCGAAGTCGGGGATTTCTATGAACAACTGCTTCCCTGACAAGGTTGAAGCCCATTTGGAAAGACAAGACCATCAGTCTACGTTCCAAGGTAAGGCTCATGGGCTAGTTCTTCTAATTTTCCCTCCGCAGTTAGGGTCCTGACATTCCAGGTTCCTATGACGATTTTATCTCTCGTGCGGATCTTGCGAAGATGTCCATCATTAACACATTTATCACCTCCGTCTTAGTGGCCAACGGAAGGCGCGGTCCTTGTAGACCCGGGCAACGACCGATCCGGTTTGGAGTGAGTGGTTCTTTTCATCATTCTTTTCATCTTGGACAAGAAAGACCTGGCGGGGCCCAATCCTCTCCAGGCTGCTGGCCACAGCCGAAATCCACGAGTACAGTGTGGCTTTGCCTTAGCCCCGAGCACGTGGTTTTTGAACCTATAGTAACGTGAGGTTCCTCCATCCTGGCCGGTGACTTCTTTGTAGATGACTTTCGCCCAGGGATGCCGTGCTGACATCACCCTTGTTAGTCGCCTCTTACACACGCCGGGAAACGTTGGGTCTATTCTATTCAGGGCCCGTTGGGTCTATTCTATTCAGGGCCCGATCCTTTCCTCACTTAGCGGGTAGCAGTGTTCACACGTTCTACTGTGGGCGTTAGTCACTTCTTTTTATGGTCAGCGACGGTCAGTCTACCTCAATTCCCTCTTACTACCTTTAATGGCCTTCGCTGTTGACCATAGATAGTTTTACACCATTAAACGGAACCGGGAGATTAAAAAAAGAAAAACTCAAAACGATGAAAGACACCACATCAAAACAATGTCTACACCAGCACAAATTTTCGCGTACCCGAATAGTAGAAAGAAGAAGAACAAGAAGAACAAGAAGAACAAGAAGAACAAGAAGAAGAAGAGCAACAACAACAACAACAAAAGGTGGTAGAAGTAGTAGTAGTAGTAGTAGTAGTAGTAGTAGTAGTAGTAGTAGTAGTAGTAGTAGTAGTAGTAGTAGTAGTAGTAGTAGTAGGTTTTTTAGGCTTTAGACTTTAAACGCTTAGTACAATTACAACATTGAGGAAGAGGGACAAAAGAACAAGAAAAATTAAAAAACCTCAACGCGAGGTACATAATTCCAATTTGGCAAACATTGGTAGCAAAGCGAGAGACTGTGCACATGTCACGTCATCTGATGCATTCACAAATATACATTTAAACAGTGCTGTACAACAGAGATCGTTTCTCACAGGAAAAAAATATAATTAAAGTTGTATTCCCCTATTCTAATATTATTCTTAGGTTGTTGTCTATAACTTCGAACACAGCACCAGATAAATATTCAAACACTCTCGTACTGTGAGATGACAAAGGATGCTATTTATTTCCTTCGCATTCTGATAATTTTCTCATTATATATCGTGGTGTTTTTTCCTCGTATCTATCCTATCCTATCCAATCCTATACCGTAACTCGAAAGTTGTTGGGGCACCACAAATGATCGTGTAACCAGCCTACTCCTTCTTTCTCTGTCCTCTTCAATTCACATGGCTTCACTCAGTGTCAAGCCAGTCCATTCTCGAATGTTGTCCTCCCACCTCTTTTCTTCTTCTGCCTCCTTGCACCATGCCTTGCAGGATGGTCTTTGCAGGGCCTGAGGCTCTGGTGATATGGCTAAACTATCGGAGTTTCCGTTTCTTCACCACTGTGAACAAGTCATAATGTCGGACTTCGTTGTTGGTGATGTGCTGGGTATAGAAAATGCCCAGAAGTCTTTCGTAGCACCTCATCTCCATGCTTTGCATTGATTGTGGTAAGTTGTCTCCAGTGATCTTTTTTTCCCAGGGAGTAAAAAGCATAGTCTTCATCTTCGTCTGTCCTTCCCTCTACTCTACTTATTCACCGATGAATTTTATTATGTTAATTCTTTGTATATTCTCCTTCAGTTCCATCTCCGTCTCCCTTCAGTCGTCTTTAATTCTCTCGAGTCCCCTTCCTTCCATCCATTCCACCTCCCTCTCTCTTTTTCCCCTCCCCCATCCGCCGACCACCGTCTTCCTTCTACTCTTAACTGTTATTATTCGTGCATAAGCATTACTTACGTTGTAAGCACTTTAGCTGCAAACAGCTACGTCATTCTTTACAATTCTCTCAGTGGGTTAAAAAACCTCTCTGACTCATCGTCCTTCGTCTTCTCCTCATCGCCAGCTTAAACACACAATGATTCTTTTCAACCTGAATTAACTCCCTCTCACCCCGAATCAACCCCATTAAGTTGTGGGTTGTGTATGCGTGCGTGTGTGTGTGTGCGCGTGTGTGTGTGAGAGAGAGCCTGCCTGTGTTTGTGTGTGTGTGTGCGCGCGAGAGTGTGCACGGGTCTGTGTGTGTTCGTGCGCGTGTGTGTGTGTGTATATGCGCGCTTGCTTGCTAATTTTGTAACCTATCCATTGTGGTTGTGGTACACACCCCGTTATCTTTCAACTAAATGTACAGTCTGCTCATCATCATCGTTTGTCCACTTAAAAGGCAATTTTGGCATACAATGTAAGCACTTTACATGTAACAGCTACAGATAATTAAGTCAACAGAGTCATGATTTTTTTTTTTAAAACCTGTCTCCTTCTCAAACAAATCTCCACCACCCTCATCTCCGTCTCCAACATACCTGTTCCTTCTTCAGTTGTGTTACTCCCTCTCTTTCTCTTTCTCTCTCTCTCTCTTCTCTCTCTCTTCTCTCCCTCTTTCTCTCGCTCTGTCTATTTCTCTCTCTGTCTCTTTCTTTCTCTCTCCCTTCTCTCTTTGTCTCTCTCTCTCTTCACCTGGCCCCAGCTCCCTCTTCCCCGTCTATTTCTCCACAGTTACTTATCTCCTCGTTCTAACACACTAACACTCCTTGTTCTTCTGTCTATCTGGCTCTCTCTTTCTCTCTGAATTTCTCCTTCCCCTCTTCCTCCTCCCCCCTTGTCTCTTTTTTCTCTCCCTCTCATTATTATTATTATTATTATTATTATTATTATTATTATTATTATTATTATTATTATTATTATTATTATTATTATTTTGTTTGTTTTAATTTGTTTACTAAGGACTAGTAAGACACGTCCCTAGGACCTAATGCTATTATCCTATTAAAGGTTTCGTCTTTCTCTCTCTTTCTCTATCTCCCCCCCTCTCTCTCTCTCTCTCTCTCTCTCTCTCTCTGTCTCTCTCTCTCTCTCAACACCCCAAACTTCCTAAAAGCATAATCATGTGTTACACAGTCAACATAACAAGTACTTCAATAGATCTGTTCTGGTTTTAAAGGGCGCTGTTAAGTACAGGGTACGACTTATCAGCAGTTAGATCTTTCAAACTCTGAGTATCGATTGTGTTGTTTGTTTCAAGCGTATGTTGATTTGTCCCTGATATTCAGTAGTACGTACTTCAACTATGTCACAATGGAGTCAACTGTTTTACAATAGGTAACGATAAGTTATTTATGAGTCCGTGAACAAAGAAGGATGTTCAGATTCAATATTGTATTAACAGAAAAAAAAATGTTAGCATTAAAGAGAGTGACAAAGGCAGACACACAGCGTGGTACTGACTACAATGACTGACATAACATGTTGTTTGTAGATTATAGTCACACGACACTTTCGCATATAGGTGACTACTGGACCGATTTATACTGACACAAGCGGGCCAGTTGTTGGTAAAGGGGAAAATAATATGATCACACGTTGACCAATCCGGGATTCGAACCAGCGACCTTTCGGTTACTAGCAAGACGCTCTTACCAACTGAGCTACCCGGCCCCACTGACATAACATCCACTGGCCTATCCATATATAGAAAGAGGGGTAAGACAGAAAGACATCGGATTGGTCAACGTGTGATCATATAATTTTCCCCTTTACCAACAACTGGCCCGCTGGATTCAGTATAAATCGGTCCAGTAGTCACCTATATGCGAAAGTGTCGTGTGACTATATTCTACAAACAAACAAACAGAAAGACAGTAGGGGCCGGGTAGCTCAGTTGGTAAGAGCGTCTTGCTAGTAACCGAAAGGTCGCTGGTTCGAATCCCGGATTGGTCAACGTGTGATCATATTATTTTCCCCTTTACCAACAACTGGCCCGCTGGTGTCAGTATAAATCGGTCCAGTAGTCACCTATATGCGAAAGTGTCGTGTGACTATAATCTACAAACAACAACAGAAAGACAGTTATAACAAAGTCGATTTCAAACATGTCATGCATACAACTTGCTATACAACGAAACGAGTTACATCAGATTCATGATACCTATCAGGAAGTTATCAGTGCAAACCTGTAATGAAAGAAGCTGGAAATTATAAAGGCGATACATTGCCTACATTTGTTTAGCGTATACAAGTTATACATATAGTCTGACAAGGTACACATATTTCTACATACATGGACCTCCCTATGTATCTCTGGCCAATAATACTTCTGCATCATCGTGCGGTATTTCCTATGCACGCCCATGTGCCCATTCTGTTTGTTTGTATGTAGATTATAGTCACACGACACTTTCGCATATAGGTGACTACTGGACCGATTTATACTGACACCAGCGGGCCAGTTGTTGGTAAAGGGGAAAATAATATGATCACACGTAGACCAATCCGGGATTCGAACCAGCGACCTTTCGGTTACTAGCAAGACGCTCTTACCAACTGAGCTACCCGGCCCCACCTGCCCATTCTCATCGTGATACTGCTTCAATACACGATCCTTGAGATGACACGGCACATACAACCGAACCAGGATAGGAAGTCTGATACGCGGGTCTCACATGAAGCTTCGTAACTTTGCTTGGTTGCACACACAAAACGCGCGCAAGCACACAAACGGAACGCGCGCACACGCAAACAAACGCGTAAAAAAGAAATGAAATTGTTCAGTGTGTTTCACTAGCATCGGACCTCAATAAATAAAATTTAACAGTTTCCATCGATGTAGCACTCTCTCTCTCTCTCTCTCTCTCTCTCTCTCTCTCTCTCTCTCTCTCTCTCTCTCTCTCTCTCTCTCCCAGCTCCCAACCCCCAACCATTAACAGTGAATTACATGATGTTACGTTGGTAGATTAACGTCCCCGGACACATAGGGGACTTGTTTACATGATTGGACATACACAGACTATTAAGCATCCGTTCAGCTCAAGTCAAGTACTAGTCATTTCTACAGCAAACTTTGACACATGCGACTGAACTATAGGATCAAATTTTTCTTAAAACCCACCGATACATCTTCAACACTTAAGAATGCCCCTAGAGAATGTTTGAGGGTACCGCGCCGGTACATGCATCGGGTACTCGCTCACCCACAAGTACTGAAACAAAGTCCGTTGTCGGTTCGAGTGTACTGTTACTGGAAAGAGAAGGGGAGGGGAGGGAAATCTGCAAATTTTAATTATTTTCAATTGTGATTAGAACGGTATATAGCAGAGGTTGGTCCAGAAAGCATCATCATTATAACACACAGAAATAGACTGTCGAAAAGTTTGCCACAAACTTTAACCTATACCAAATGCACAATAGGCCTATAAACTCTTTTCTATCATAAAGCTAAAAGGATTGTCTTCTAATATATTACTCCATTGCCTCAGACATCAGCGCGTGTTTAAAGGCATCCTCAGAAAGCCTCCAATACTCTTCGGTGATGCAGATTGCAACCCAATTTCTGCGAATGCTAGATACACTGGCATCCTAGATAGCCATTAACACAGGGGTCAGGATCTAGAGCCTCGATCGTGTTCCTTTAAGTCTCATTGCTTAGCAGCTTAAAGATTTTATATTAATAGTATTAATATTCCCTAACTTGTAAGTCAATTTATGCAAGGCATGATTTCATAAAGGCAAAATTTTTGGTGTGGTTTTTTTTCGGACAATAAAGTTGCATTGCGTTGTATTGCATTGTATAGTATTGTATTGTATTGTATTTCATACAGACGTACTACATATAGCAACGATCCCTAAACGGCTTAAGCAGTAAAACAGTATAAATCAACTCTTACTCAAGGTACAGTATATTATGTATCCGTATATTAACCCGTATCAATGCATCAGTACAACTTATTTTAAGCTGATTAATAAAAATTGCCAACAACAATTTACCCGCGGCGTTTTCAGTGATGCTTGTCCTGACCGACATTTCTCTAAACACAAAGCAGTGTTGAAAACGACATAGCACCATCATCGTTACAAGCATATGCAGCATATAGATTACACATGAAGAATAATATTTTGCTGTACAATATTTCACTCGATAAACTCAAGTAATAAACGTTCAGGGGATGGCGTGGCATTACGCCGATTGATTAAGATTTAAAATACCTCATCAATTAATATTCTAATTTTATATGATTAGGAACCAAGCATAGCAGCATTACACAAAAATTCCAATAAGGTCTGAACGCTAGCAAGGTTTAAGCAAAATATCAATAAGCTTCTGATGTATGGGGGTACCTTGGCGGCTTGAGTTTGAACCTGTATCGGCCAGCGCCTTGGCCTGCTCTTGAGCTGGAAAAGCCCTATACTAAGGAACGATGAACTCAATACGCTACTGCTGTATTTCCTTTATGGATCACACAATCTCAACGTTTATCAAGCTAGGTAATCATACTCCAGAGGTAAGGGCACCCTTACACAATCTTCAGCTTGTGTCTCTGGAACCACACAACGCTGGAATCTAGCATCTGATGCTAAGATACTCTCTGGTATCATATATGATTCACACTGCTTGATCTTATAAGAATTATTTTTTTAATAGGCCAAATGCACTTGACACTAATTCCACGACATCAGCAATAATCTGTTCTGATAATGAGCCTTTGAGTACTTCTTAAGAAGAGGAATATTTAGAGCGTCAACGTCACCAACAGATGATTATCAGCTGACGACATCGTTACGGTTCTCACACCCCATGATTAAGCATATTTCTCACGTGACATTGATTTTGCAGACCTACATTAACTGCGTGAATATCACACTGCTCTAGTTTCGAACAGCTCTCCTCCAAACTGGACAGGAAGATCAGCTATGAACAAGAAATTGACACCTACTTCATAAAGCTGACCCGGAAAAAGAAAAAGCAGTCTTCTTAAGGTTTAACCCTGCGAACGAAAATCTCTGGAATAAATGCTTCCCTCTGTACTTATATTCTTTTAATTGAATTCAAAACGAAGCTTAAACAGTGATGTGTTATCATTGTGTTTTACAAACACGCTCGTTGCATATTTATACTAGAGGAAAGTAGTTTGGTAGCACAGCTGATAGGGTGCTGTTCTCCTATGACGAACCCCACCTTGGACGAACTTATGCGAGACTTTTCGGGAAACCGAGAGTTTTCTCCGGTTATTCCGGTTTTTCTCCCTGCCTACAATAATGGTATTGGATGCAGTCTATCTAATATTTCAAAGGTAAATTTCAAAATAGTAGAACGTGCGTCGTAACGCCTAATTAGTGCTCTCAGGGCTTTCTTGGCAACCAATACTTTTGCATAAAAACCAGTGAAAAACACAGACCCACTGCTCCGAAGAAGACATTTTCAATTACTGGTCGGCTGAAATGCATTCATGTAAGAACATGGAAACACGCCACAATGTAACTCTCTACAACTAATATATGGTTTGGAAAATAATAAATTTGGAGCGCCAGAAACTACATGCTCCCTTGTCCACTTATTGCAAACAGAACTGTGCACGTTCTCATTTTCTTTTCTTTCGAACAGGCTGAACTATGTGTTGTTTTGCAAACAATGCATTTCTTTCATTGCCCGCTGTATACTATAGGCCTATGCTTGTTTGCACAGACCGAACTAAATAGGCTAAATATACCACTGAGGAATGTTTTAACAAACACTACGCAAACTAATTATATATGCTATAGTTTGCATAGAAGATCTTACAAGTAGCAGCAAGCGCCTTTTTTAACCCTTCGTCTTTACTATAATTATGCCTTTTACCCTTTGCACAAAAGTCTACGCATGTTTGAACAGCAGAACTATTACTTTAGCTACTACTACTGCTGCTGCCCGCTGCTACCACTACTACTACTACTACTACTACTACTACTACTACTACTAACTACCTACCTACCTACCTACCTACCTACCCCCTACTACTACTACTTCTACAACTACAACTACTACTACTACTCTTGATATAGAGAGAGAAATATATAGAATTGCGTGGGTTTTGTACCCACAAAACTATATAAATTATACGTTTGGTTACACAGCAGAAAAAACCAACAAACTATCTATCCTAGCATATGGTGGGTTTTTTTTGTTGCACACGCAAAACTATACGCTCTCTTGCATATTTATAAATAAACAGGTACTATACGCCAGAGAGACAAAACTATTTCTTTGTTAGATTACTTTATATACAAAAGCCTTTCTTGCACTAAAAAGTAGCTTTCTTACACAGTCATTAAAAAAAAAAACAAAAAAAAAAAAAACTCGCATCAGACTCTAGAGGGAAAAAATAGCGTTTTCGATTTAGTTTCACCCAAAAAGATATATTTTGCACCCAATAAAAGTAAAATAGCATTGTTTGCATAGAAAGAACAACTCTCTTACCATATACATAGTTTGCCACACACAACACTATAGGCTCTCTTGCACAGTGATTTAAAAGCATACACGAACTAGAAACTGGAGAAGGACAATAAAGAGGCATGGACTAGTGGCTTGAGATCGCCTAATGATACGCAGTCTGCTTGGCAGTTAACAGAACAATTTTATCTCCCTATTCAGACACTCGGGTGGCTGATTGCGTGTAGCCCATAGGGGCAAATCAAAGAGATAAAAGAAAGGTCCCCCTTTCTCTTTCTCTCTCTCTCTCTCTCTCTCTCTCTCTCTCTCTCTCTCTCTGTTACACACACACACACTCTCTCTCACTCTCTCTCTCTCAACCGAACTTTTTGTTAAATTTACCTAGCTTAGAGTGTCTTGTGTTTGCGTGTTTCACGAATACATATAGGTTAAACCAAAAAATAGTGCGAACATGACCGCCGCTTTGCTGTATTGCGAGAGAGGCTTCCTCCATCTACTTTACACCTCATGGTCGATCGTACTTTACAGCTTTTATTAGGGCGGCAAGGGACAGTAGTTTGCACCCTAGAAGATGGGAGGCAACGGGCAGTCAGTTATGACAATGAGGAAAATAATAAGGGCCGTAATGGAAAAGGAGGTAAATGGAGAGAAGGAGGGGGGGTATGATGCGTGTGTGAGAAGGGGATGAGAGAGAGAGACAGACAGACAGACAGATAGACAGACAGACAGACAGACAGACAGACAGACAGACAGACAGACAGACAGAGGGAGATGACAGTAGTTCTGAAGTAGTCACAAAGGTAAGAAAATCGCGAGGAGAGAGTGTCCAAGGGTCTCTTTTTAAAGGCACTATCATAAAAAGCATTTTCTCACAGCAGCAGCGAAGCGCTACAAAGTACCCCATCGCCATTGTTCATCGGCCCTCGACCACAACGACGGCGACAATGTATCCCCCATCAACAACTTCCACAACGATATATGACCTACGGTCCTACGGAGGGTCATAAACATGACTCCAGGGGTTGAACTTGAACATATTGAGAGTATTTGTATGCTGTGTGGAGGGGCTTGCGGGGTGGGTGGGGGAGAGGGAGGAGGGGACGGAGGATAGAGCGAGAGGGTGTGACAGGTGGGGGTAGGGTCAGAGTCTGCAGTCGGGAGTGGGAACAACAAACTGTGAGAGGTGGGAGCTGCGTGGAACGAGGGACTGGATTTGAATTATTAATTGTTATCTATAAGATTGTGTCATATAACCCACAGGTGGAAATGGCCATACCTTCTCTGTTCTGTTCTGTTCCGTTCTGTTCAGGCGTCGTTTCGTGTGCACTTGGGTATGGCATGCGTCAGTGAGGTAAAGTCTGTGTGTGCATGGGCGTGTGGGTGCGTGCGTGTACGTGTTTGTGTTAGTGCGGGTGCGTCTGTCTGTCTGCCTCTCTGTCTGTCTGTCTCTCTGTGTCAGTCTCTCCCTCTCTCCCTCTCTCTCTCTCTCTCTCTCTCTCTCTCTCTCTCTCTCTCTTTCTCCCTCCCCCCCCCCTCTCAAATGAACAGTTACAACGTACAACTGAAAACCTAAAAGTAAAAGTCAACCAATCATTCTATCATCACATTTCGTCCTTTCATTTCTAAGTCATCTTGAACCAGCTGAGCGATTGTTTGTGGTCAAGCCAAGGCAGTTACTTCGACACGGCAGTTTGTTATACCGGTTTACTACTACGGGTGGATGACCTTTGAGAAGGCACGACGGCCCTTAAAGTAGCAAACGACGAAAAGGTTTGGTACCGTATTACGGAAATTCTATTTTTGTGTGTAGGGTTTCTTTCAGCGTTTACTTCAATGAATGTAAACGTCATTTGTGATTGTGTGTGCACATGTGTGCATACCTGTCATTGCGAGCGCATGTGTGTGAGCTTGTGTGTGTGTTTATGCAGTGTGTGTGTGGGTAGTGGGTGGGTGTGCGTGCGTGTGTTTACGTATTAGTATGGGTGTGTGTGTCTTCATGTGTGTGTGTGTGTGTATTTGTATGTGTGTGTGAGTGTATGTACGTTTAGGTATTTGTGTGTGTGTGTGCAGTGTGTGTGTCTGTGTATGTGTGCTGTGTGCACGTGTGTATGTGTGTGTACTACAATAAAAGTGAACGGTAACTGAACTTAGGGGTTACAAGACTTGTATGCTAGCGCTTGTAAGGAGAAGGAAGTATGTGCGCGCTGGAGTGTGTGTGTGTGTAAGCTACATAATGATGTAACCCTGAAACCTCAATACAATTCAATAAATCATTACTCTTGAACCTTTTTTTTACGCAGAATTCTAGTCCCTTCTCTAGCTTCTAACATTATTTCCTGAAAGTGAGAGGGGTGACATTGTGTGCACACACAAAACAAATGTATCATGCAGCATTTGTATAAGAGGACGCCTATCAGCACAAACTCTGTTGACGCAATTTGACACCACAGAATTGTCAGTCATTAAGAAGCGCACAGTGGGGAGGAGGAAGGCTCGATAGGTAAGGGTGAGCGAAGAGAAGGGGTGAGAATTGGGGGTGGGGAGGTAGACGGGTAAGGAACGAGAAAATGGAGTAATATACATGTATGTAAGATTCCACCATCAACGGCCTACTTGGCAGCTTTTCTGCTTCTCTCTTGCCCAACAACACCGATTCTTCCAAAATCCCACAAGCTTTCTCTGAGTATTTCCACAACAAGATCCAAGCCATCCATGACAAACTAGACAACATACCATACCAAAGCTCTGACACTCCTCCTGCTTTCACAGGAACTCCTTTCACACATTTTAGGCCTCTGTTCCTGAACTGAAAAAAATCATTAAAGAAGCCACCTTAAAAACTTGTGACCTTGACCCTCTTTCTACACAACTCCACTCTGACTACCTGTACTTCTTCCTTCTGTCCTTGAAATCATCAACAACACTCTACAATCAGGCAAAACCCCAGACTCCTTCAAGACTGCTATTGTCAAACCTCTTTTAAAGAAACCGTCGATTGACCCTAACACACTCAGCAACTTCCGCCCTGTCCAAAACATATCCTTCATCCCCAAACTCATTGAAAGACTAGTTCTCAATCAGCTTAACTCTCACCTTCTCTCCAACAACCTTTTCTCTCCTCTTCAGTCAGCATATCGGCCTCCCACGAAACAGCGCTTCTCAAAATAACTAACGATCTTCCCTGCCCTTGCTCTTCTTGACCCCTCAGCGGCTTTCGATAGGGTCCGTTACTCGATTATTTATCAATTGTCGATTCACCCCCGATGCTTGAATCTTGATATGTGTAACTCGAATTCGTTTATCCACGCAGCCTATTCACTCGGCAACAAGTCATGAGTCGTCATATAAAGTTTTCCAACTTTATTCAGCGAACATCAACAATTGCATACAAGATCACTTTTCGAAAATCACTACAACAATCATCCTCATAAGCAGACAGCGCAATACGTATATAGCCTCTTTGCGATCGATAAAAAGTTCGAACATTCCAGGATGACGCAATAACACCCAATTAAACTAAACCCCGTCACCAGAACTATGCACTGCCTTACATCATATAATGTTTAGATTCGACCAGCTTTCACCCGTAAGATCTATATAAAAAAAAAAAAAAAAAAAAAAAAAGCTTTGATCGATAATAAACAAGTAATTCCAGAAAATTCTCAGCAATATCGACCGACGAAAATCGTCAACGTTATTCAAATCTTCTTCTAGCAACAACGCAAAATTAAATTAAAGGTAAATACACGTTATCATTGCATGCTTTGCAAAACAAAATGATCGGATCTATTGTGTGCTTCTCAACAGTAACATGGTCGATTGCAACATCCTTCTTCAACGTCTTCAGCATACTTTTGGCATCCTCAGCAAAACTCTTTATTAGTTCTCTTCGTATGTCACTGACCGCTATCCCATTCTATTGATAAACTGAACTCCGACACCATCAGGCTTGACTGCGAAGTCCCCCAGGGGTCCGTGCTTGGGCCTATACTGTTCACCCTATACACTCAATCTCTTGACCACGTCTTTGACCGACACAATGTTCTCCATCATTCTTTCCGCTGACGACTCACAACTTCAAAACAGCTCTACTCCTGATTAGTCTGACACTGCCCTATCCACTCTCTCTAATCCCATAACCTACGGATACAGAACTGGATGACAGAGAACAAACTTCAACAGCAACAAAACCGAAGCCATTCTGATAGGGACCACATCCAAACTCTCTAAAGCCACCTCTGACTCTCTTGAACTCCCCGACACGTCTGTCTCTCTGTCTTCTACTGTCAAAAATCTTGGAGTCACCCTAAACAACGGCCTCTTCATGAAACAGCACATCTCTTCTGTCGCTCGCACCTGCTGCTTCCGGCTCCGCCGCATTGCCACTATACGCAAGAACCTCACTAAAGATGCTACAGCCAAACTTGTCACTTCTACCATTCTCTCTCGTATTGACTATTTAACTGCTTACACGCTGGATTTCCCTCTTCTTTTTTCTGTCTATCATCTTCAACGCATTCAAAAACAGCTCTGCCCGTCTTATCCTCGAAAAGAAAAAGAAAGACCACATCACCCATCTATTGCAACAACTCCACTGGCTACCCGTCTCAGCTAGGATCAATTACATGCTCACATACAAATGCCCCAAAAAGCTTGTTCCTACCTATCTCTCTGATTTCCTGTCACTCTATCAACCTTCTTGACCACTTCGCTCCTCAAACGACAACCTCAAACTCAACATACCTCATACAAAATTTAAAACTGCAGGCTAACGCTCCTTTTCTTTTCAAGACCCCACTAACTAGAACTCCCTGCCTCTCCCCTTCCGTCAAAACTAGTCTTTAGAAGCATTTAAATCTGGCCTCCTGCGTTTGTTTGTATGTAGATTATAGTCACACGACACTTTCGCATATAGGTGACTACTGGACCGATTTATACTGACACCAGCGGGCCAGTTGTTGGTAAAGGGGAAAATAATATGATCACACGTTGACCAATCCGGGATTCGAACCAGCGACCTTTCGGTTACTAGCAAGACGCTCTTACCAACTGAGCTACCCGGCCCCTCTCCTGCGTTTGCGTTGCGTTTGCGTTAAATAGATTATAGTCCCCAACACATAATCTGGCCTCAAGACCTTTCTTTTCCTGAATTATTCCTCAGACTACAATGCCCCGCTCCAACACCTCCTCCCCTCCCACATCCCACCTCACCCGCAAGCCTAAATCAGAGCAGTTGTAAATGGCCATGTACATAATCAGGATTGGAAATTTCCTCATGCTTATTTTTGAGTGCCGTGTCTCTGTGTTGTTGCCTTGGCATCTTCACGTAATTTATGCGCAAGAGTATATAAGTGTGCTTGAATTGTGAACGCGAAAGAAAATGTCTGAGTGCGCCTTAAGTCGCCTTGTGATGAGATATGTGCGCGTTATAAGTTCTCTTATTATTATTATTATTATTATTATTATTATTATTATTATCATTATTATTATTATTATTATTATTATTATTAGTTTATAGATTATGCACTCCTGACAGGAATCTAGTCTTTTTGCACTATCTCTGATATATGGATCAAGTTAATATAAATATAAAAGGGGTGGCCTCGTGGCGCAGTGCATAAGTCGCCGGTTTCCTATGCCGAAGGTCGCGGGTTCGATTCTCGCAAGGGGTGAACATGTGACTTAGGTACGAGACTATTGAGGTCAACGAGGGTTTTCTCCGGGCACTCCTGTTTCCTCCCTCCCTTCAATAATGGTACAAGACGCAGTCAATATAAAAATTTCAAAAATAAAAATTCGATTTTCTTTCCGTCTTCTAATAGCGATCTTTCTGACTTTACACCACCTGTTTGAGTGATGGATGTGTATTTGGTGTGTGTGAGGGTGGATGAGACAGGTGAGCGTGTATGTTGGTATAGATCGCCGCGCTTTGAGCCTGATTGATTTGAGGAAAGGCGCGTATAGCCTCCTGTTGTATTATTATTATTATTATTATTATTATTATTATTATTATTATTATTATTATTATTATTATTATTATTATTTACACACACACACACACACACACACACACACACACACAAATATATATATATATGTATATAAACGAGGTCCATGTCAGCGTTGGGGTGGGGTGAGAGATAGAGACAGAGAAGGAGAGAGAGTGTGAGAAAGAGAGGGGGAGAGAGAGTGTGCGTGTGTGTGTGGATGGGTGTGTGTTTGTGTGAAATGCAATTGGAAAATGAACATTAACACAGCATGACTGTTAAGCTATAAGTAGGAAATGTGAACTGCAGACGCTTTTCTTTGGTAGGAAAGCATTATCTATACTGCATATAAGCTGCCATATATCTATGGAGGCTGTCAGAGTAGAAAAAATGTTTAAATACATGTCAGTCCTGCATAAACTTTCATCTTAGGGCTGACGTGTAAAAGTGTAGCTGAGACGTGACGAGGGATACTCCCTTTCTCTTCAACAACGCTGTACGGTACAATCAAAACAAGTGAAAAGCACATAGAAAACAACACCGCAATTGTTTCTTGTTGCTTGGAATTCCAACTGCAGACATACATCCTCAAAAACAAATTCACAAACAAAAAAAGCAACGAAAAAATGTTTTCAATAAAAGGTCCAAGGCTGCATAATCTGTAAAGTTAATTTCGGGAAAGTGTGAAATAAATGCATGACACTTGAACTTTAATGATACAGACTTGCAAAAATTCTTAATATGTTTAAGACCGTACAGCATTGCATAATCTGTCATCTTAAGGACTCGACACAGCCCAACAAGAATTGAAATGGCCACAACAACGCCCATTTTAACGTCAAAGATACTTTCCAAATTCACTGTGACTGTTGTCCTAACAATCAGATTAAGCCAAATAATAACCTTTTTTTTCAAGTATGGTTTTGAATCATTTAATTGATAAATTCATTTGATTGTATGCCTATCACCAGCACCAAGGTTGATACTAACAATAGTACCACTGCCTAAATATGTATTGTAGGGACAGTAACATAACCACAGAAAATACGCCTGGAAGCTCAGATGAAAATGAACTGGTTTCATTTTCCGAAGGTCAGTTGGACGAACTTAACGTGACTTTGTACGAGACTTTTCAGGGCACCGAGAGTTTTCTCCGGGTACTCTGGTTTCCTCCTTTCCTTCAATAACAGTCTCGAAGGCAGTCGCTCAAAATTTCAATAATTAAAAATTGATTTCTATTCCGACTTCTGTAATAGCGATATTTTTAGACTCAAAGCGCTTTGAGTTCAATGGGAGAAAAAGCGCGAGATAACATCCTATATTTGTTTTTTTTTAATTATTATTAAAAATCTGTGTGGTCGGTTTGAGCAATGTGAACTCATTATATATTATCTTTTACAGTGAAAACAATGCAAATGTCCCAAGTCATTGCCACACAAGACTAAACCAACATCATTGACATCTGGACCCTTAAATGCCAGTAGACGGAACCACACAGCATAGCTGAGACTCGCAGAGGCTTACGATGGCTCTCCCATGGGCAAGCTAGAGTCTCAGTTACGCGGTGTAAGACAGAATTTCTATACCTGTACCGCTTTCTTAATCTTGAATTTTAGACATAATTATGCTCTCGATGTCAAAACGTCAAGCTGCATGAACCAGCATTGCATAAACTGGCATCTTAAGGATGGGCGATTAAATAAAATAAAAAATAAGTTAAATACACTTAGACAGATTACATAACATGTTGTTTGCTATTGCATAAACCCGGTTGGGGAGATAAACACTGATAAGGGGGCAAAACGTTTGGCTGCATGAAGCAGGATTTGCATAAATTAATTATATAATTAAACAGTTAATCGTACTCTCAAGATGACAGTTTATACAAATCCTGCTTTATACAATAGCAAACAAAATGTCTAAATATCCCAAAATGTCATCTTTATATATATATAGATATAGATATAGATATAGATAGATAGATAGATAGATAGATAGATAGATAGATAGATAGATAGATAGATAGATAGATAGATAGATAGATAGATAGATAGATAGATAGATAGATAGATAGATAGATAGATAGATAGATAGATAGATAGATAGATAGATAGATAGATAGATAGATAGATAGATAGATAGATAGATAGATAGATAGATAGATAGATAGATAGATAGATAGATAGATAGATAGATAGATAGATAGATAGATAGATAGATAGATAGATAGATAGATAGATAGATAGATAGATAGATAGATAGATAGATAGATAGATAGATAGATAGATAGATAGATAGATAGATAGATAGATAGATAGATAGATAGATAGATAGATAGATAGATAGATAGATAGATAGATAGATAGATAGATAGATAGATAGATAGATAGATAGATAGATAGATAGATAGATAGATAGATAGATAGATAGATAGATAGATAGATAGATAGATAGATAGATAGATAGATAGATAGATAGATAGATAGATATAGATAGATAGATAGATAGATAGATAGATAGATAGATAGATAGATAGATAGATAGATAGATAGATAGATAGATAGATAGATAGATAGATAGATAGATAGATAGATAGATAGATAGATAGATAGATAGATAGATAGATAGATAGATAGATAGATAGATAGATAGATAGATAGATAGATAGATAGATAGATAGATAGATAGATAGATAGATAGATAGATAGATAGATAGATAGATAGATAGATAGATAGATAGATAGATAGATAGATAGATAGATAGATAGATAGATAGATAGATAGATAGATAGATAGATAGATAGATAGATAGATAGATAGATAGATAGATAGATAGATAGATAGATAGATAGATAGATAGATAGATAGATAGATAGATAGATAGATAGATAGATAGATAGATAGATAGATAGATAGATAGATAGATAGATAGATAGATAGATAGATAGATAGATAGATAGATAGATAGATAGATAGATAGATAGATAGAAGATAGATAGATAGATAGATAGATAGATAGATAGATAGATAGATAGATAGATAGATAGATAGATAGATAGATAGATAGATAGATAGATAGATAGATAGATAGATAGACAAGACATTTTTGGATATTTAGACATTAATATTGTATGAACCCCGTACCTGTAGATAAACACTGGTAAATCCTGCTTCATACAAAAGCAAACAACTTGTCTTAATATCCAAAAATGTATTTTGGGGTATTTAGACATTTTGTTTCATCCAATAGCAAACAAAATGTCTAAATATCCAATATATATATAGGATATGTGCGGGAATCCGTTTAGCCTGTCTGTCCCATTATCAGTGTTTATAATAATAATATAATAATAATAATAATAATAATAATAATAATAATAATAATAATAATAATAATAATAATAATAATAATAATAATAATAATAATAATTATAATATATATATTGGACATTTTTGCCTATTTAGACATTTTGTTTGCTATTGTATGAACCTGTATATAAACACTGATAATGGGACAGACAGGCTAAACGGATTCCCGCATTATGGAAATAGTGACCAAAAGATCAAACGAGGGGTCGAAACCAAAGGTCACTTAAGGTCATGCAAGTCGACAAAAGTGTCACGTGACTTGTTGTAGTTGGTATGTGTGCCTTTTAGTTTTATTCAGTAAGTATGGGTGGTTTAAATTTCTATACAGTTCATTAATCTGCATTCCTCACCATCTCTAAATTATAATTTGTCAAACAAAAACAAGGCAAAAATCATCGTTTCCAGTTTTCTCATACAACAACAGGTGTCACAAAGTGCCGTCTCGCCTATCAACCTCCCATGCGATTTACAAGTCAGATGATTGAAACACAATCACCATAATGGAATAATAATTTTTCTAGTCTGTGAAATTGGATATATTCAACTTTAAGCAGCTGGGCACTACAGCCGATTTTCCCTCAAGATGATGAAATCTCCAAACATCGGTTTAGTGGTAATGATGTTTCGATCAGTTTTTATAAACAGCAATTTTTTTTCTTCCTCACTGGCAAAGAGGGAGTGTGCGTGGGGGAGAGAGAGAGAGAGAGAGAGAGAGAGAGAGAGAGAGAGAGAGAGAGAAAGAGAGAGAGATAGAAGAGACACAGAGAGAGACAGAGACAGACAGACAGAGACAGAGAGAATAAATTTAGTAAAATAAATCGGGGAAGAAGGAAAGGTGAGGGCCGGGGAGAGGATGTGGGGGGGGGGGGCGGTTAGGCAACAACAAAATAATACAACAATAGGACAATAAGTACGAATCACAGCAACAACACAAGAAAGCATCATCAACAGTTATAGCAACATCAACAGCAAATTGTTCGACTTAGAATCCAAAAATGCTGGGAACATGAAATTCTTTACACACCGTGAACAATTACAATATGAATCTAATTCTGTACGCACATGCTGAGGCAAACCAATCAGAATTCACTATGCAACACGGTCTGGGTCATAAATATTCATGAGGCAAATATGACTGACGTTCTCTCGATAGGTTTAACTGAGATACTCTGTGTAAATATCTCATGATGTCCGACGACGATGACTGATGATGATGAGGAGGAGGAGGAAGAGGAGGAGGAGGAGGACGATGAGTTGAGTCTCGAAATACAACAGGCACTAAGCCGCACTGTTCCCACGCCTGTTGTGAATCCATTCCCCACCAACAGGGACATCCTTATGTTCCCTGCTCTTTAAAGGATCCAACACGCATACAGCATTGGGAGCCTAACACTGTTGGAACACAGAGACGTGGGAATAGAAGACATGATGGAAATTGGAGCTCAGGGAATATAAGACCAGGGGAAACATAGAGCTGTTTGAACATGGACTCGCTCCCTCCCCAACTTCCACTACATTGTTTACCACTGTATATTCCCAATGCGCATTTTGGTCTCTATGGTAAAGTGCAAAGAGGTCAATTTCCTGCTGAAGCAAAATACATTTGAGCCTTCTTATTTTCCATAGAGGGTGGGGTGGGAGGGGAATTATGTTTGGAACACTTGATCAGTTTACACTGAAAAGTTGTGCAGTCTCGAACCACCAGCATTGGAGCAGGCTCCAGTCGGATACGGCCGGAAGCGGTTTTAAAGGCATTACAGTAGCAAACTTCCACAACACTCATCACACACACACACACACACACACACACACACACACACACACACACACACACACACACACACACACACACTGAGTCATTCATAGGGACAAAATTAGAGTAGCTTTCTCTTAGAAAGCATGGCAGCTTCAGTGCAGCGCCCGCCAAGACAACGGCAAATGCGTAGCACCTATCTCTTCTCATTTCAATCCTACCTCTCTCTCTCTCTCTCTCTCTCTCTCACTCTCTCTCTCTCACTTTTTCTCTCTTTCTCCCCTCTCTCTCTTTTCACACACACATACACAAATATATACACACACACGCACAAACGCACACACACAATAAATAAATAAATACATAAATAAATAAATAAATAAATAAATACAAGACGAGTGCATAGAAATTATAGTATTGAATGATCAGCTCGAAAGATCCGGGCCGAACTTCTATGTCTACATAGGTTTGTTGTTCGCGCTCCCAGCAAGCTTTAAGTATCATAGTCTTAATACAACTGTTTTCACCGTTACCAATTCATTTCTTGTTCATACTGGATACGGAAGGGCAGAGGACAGAAGTAGGCTACTGAGTTGTGGATTCAGCAGGCCTAAGTTAAATATCGCTTATGCAACAGTGATATGCTAGAAATATTGTTAAATACTGAAAATAAGCGAAGTTGTTAATGCATTTCGCCACGTTTAAGTATCATACGCGAAACCGTACACAAATAAACCAAGCTGAGGTATTTTCGTTACATATAGCTTGTTATTTAAAATTGTAATGCATAAACAAAACGACGCTTGTTGTCGCTATCTCAATTTCGTCGTCACAAAAAAAAGTCGCCATTAATACGAATGCAAATATCCGTGAAGGGGTAAAAGGTACTACCAAAGTCAATTCTGACGTTAATACGTAACGGTGTAATTTTCTGCTTTTCTAAAGAACAAGAATTCGCGGGTGTTAAAGGTTAATAGCGTTAAGTTTCTTGTTCTCAAAAATCCGTGAACGACGTTACCATTGAGAATACTCATATGTGTAGATAACGTTGATTCTCAGGCACGGGTATAACTAACGCAGTAATTAGATATGGTCTAATATGATGACGCGACAACCACCCGAAAGTTTGGTATAATTATATTGTAGGTTAGCATAACTGCCAGCAGCAACTGGTATGCAATTAATAATAACAATTATTTGGCGTGTTTGTGAAAATTTAAAAAGAGTAGAAAAAAGAGATTGCTCTTATATAGTTGCTCTTATATAGCGCACTTACAAGCTCAGAGAGCTTCTCAAAGCGCTGGCCACTGCTATCCAGCAAGCACACAATAGTTTGCTGAAGTCAGGATTCGAACCCACGTCGCCGGAGATGCACGTACACGTGACTTTGTTTTTCCATGTATATATAACTGGATGTTTTTTTTGTTTGTATGTTTTGTTTAGTTTTTTTTTTTTTTTTTTTTTTGGGGGGGGAGGACGGATAGAGGGAGGAGAGGGGGTAAAAGTAAGATTTAAGAAGAAAGAAGAGAACAATAAGAAGAAAAGTAGAATACAAAGGAAAGTATATAAGAACGACGATAATCACGAGGAGAGGGGAGAGAGAGAGAGAGAGAGAGAGAGAGAGAGAGAGAGAGAGAGAGAGAGAGAGAGAGAGAGAGAGAGAGAGAGAGAGAGAGAGAGAGAGACTTCAGACTTCAGACTTCAGAACTTTATTTTAAAAGGTTAAGATTTTAGGCATGAGCCTTTTCTTACAATCAGACCTTTTATAATAAGATAAAGATAGCATTAAACTGTACTATACCATTATAAAATAAAATGTAAAAAAAAAACACTTTTATTACAACAAATACAAAAAGACAAAAGCCCAACCACCATTACTGCTACAACTATATATATATATATACCACCACTACTACTATGATAAACGGCTAGAAACATTAAAAACAAATCTTATTAGGAAACAATAACAATGAAACACTCTTAAGAGGTTCAATTAGTTAAAAGCAAAGTACACAACAACAACAAATTTACATATTTAGGAAACAAATTAATCAATATGAAGCAATACATTTGATTTTTACATGCACGTTTATGATATACATTATAACATAAATTTTAAATTTGCAATTATGATACAGTTTATATTACAAACTTTTTTTTTTTACAAATAACACTTAATATATACGTTATGAAAGAGAGAGAGAGAGAGAGAGAGAGAGAGAGAGAGAGAGAGAGAGAAGGGGGAAGAAGGGAAATGCTAGAGAGAGTGGCAAGGGAGATAATTGACAAATCGTGTTGGCGACCACAGAAAACTAAGTTGTTGCTCTGAAATTAACAAATCTTTCATGAAAGGTAACTAACCCGTTTGTGTAAACTACTCATATGTGAAATAGATATGCTGTACAGTTCTGGGTCGGTATTCAGAAAGACCCGCTTGCAACCCTTCGATAGGTTATTTGTCTCAAGATAGTTTTATCTTGTCTCAGAGTTGGAGAAAACTGCCGGTAAACTTATCTCGGCATTCAAAAAGGCCTACCTGATGCATGGTCCCTTCCTCGAGATAAATTTGAATCCTCCTCTATTACGCATGCGATCTTCGATGACAACGCCACAACAGCTTTCTTAGCAGACGACGGATCACACGAAGGAAAAAGCAACTTTTCCCATAAAAAAAATATTTCGTTTAATTAGAATTGAAAGAGTAAACCCAAAACATCTTACTTTGGTACTTCGCTTTGGTCATTAATCTACCATCAAAAAGAAGTATTTTACGGCAATTTTACTGGCACAATGATAAATAGAACTGGAAACCTAGTGCTAAACAGTTGCAGTGAAGGAAGAAGTGACGATACCGGTTCGCGTGTTGCAACTCCTCTCCTACTTCATCCACAATTCGCACAATGTCGATTCTTTGAAATGTTAATTTCCAGTAATGTTTTACATCATCATATATCTTTAGATGATTTCATCTGTTCCGAAAGACGCTGTTCTGTTGTCTCCGATGCAAAATCATTGCGAAAACAATTGCATTCGCCATTTTTACCTCGGCAAAGGTACGAGTTCCCGGAGGGGGGCAGCGTCGGTAAAATGGTCGGCTGTTTGGCCGAGTGGCAGGGCAGTTACATCCTATCCTATCCTATAACTCGGAGGTCGTAGGGGCACCAAAGATGATCGTTTAACCAGCGTACTCCATCTTTCCCTGTCCTCAGCAACCCTGTTTGTTTCGCAGTTACAACTTCTCTGAATACCAGGTAAGTCCAAACCAGCGGAAGGTAAGGATTTTACCCTTCGTCATGGTAAATTACCGGTAGGTATTGCCTTTTCTGAATACGGTCCCAGGTGATATAACATTTAAGAAAAGAGGAATGGAGTTACTGACACATCGGTGACGTTATAATAATGAGTATTTTTATTAGATGCCGTCCTCCGAGAATCTCGGGAGTTGTAGGAAATATGTATAGCCTCCCCTTTTCGGCTTCCATGGGTCTTCGCCCCTTTATTTGAATAATAATTGCGTTTATATGCTAGCAACAAAAAATGAATGAAACTCAAATCAGTTCAATAGTAAGTTACAAATGTAAATACGTTGGGAAAAGGGAGTACGCTCTAGTACTTTTGAAATTTGTTGTTGATCGGTTATGATGTATCAAACTCCGGGGAGTGGATTCACGATCCCAGCAGAATCAATTAAACTAACAAAGCTAATGTGACCCGCCACCCCGAACTCCTACCCATCTCCATCCCCGAGATCTATGCACCTGAAAAGGGAGACTGTGTATCTAATACATTTCGTGACGCCTTTATAACTCGACTGTCACATAATAGTCATAAAACCTTTTTTGAGACCATAAGAGTTTACGCCGTAGACATGGCTATAAGAAGAATAATATTTGCTGTTTTTCAATGCCACGCAAATGTTCACTTTCAAGTCTTTTCTACAGCTAACAAGTTTGGTGTAGTGGGGTGCGAATGACGGCCCACTTGGGCTAGAGCCAAAGCTGAAAATTAAACATGATCACGCGAAAATATCTGTATTTTTTCAATGATAATTGTAATTATCTTTTGATAATTGTAATTATCCAATGATAATTGTAATTATCTCATGATATTTGTAATTATCAAATTTCGGCGCTAGGAAGGCGTGGCAAATAATGATAATTATTAATTAACACTGTGGATTACCGGTATCTCTGTAAATTAAACAGAACACGTGTTCATTTCAATTATCTCGTGATAATGGTAACTTTCGGTTTTGGCGCTTGTAGGCCGTCATAGGTACGGGTTACTGTTTTCCACAGGGTCAAAACAAACATTTCCAAATAACCTTCCGCACATTGTGAAGAGATCTATCAGAGACCTCCATTTACTCAGGGGCCAGTTACGTGCTGGGATTCTCTCTCTCTCTCTCTCTCTCTCTCTCTCTCTCTCTCTCTCTCTCTTTCGGTTAGAGGGTGGGGATGAAGAGGATCATCAGCGTAGATGTCGCCACAGAAGCTACAAAAACTCAGCACGTCCCACGGAGCTTACAAAACGTCCCACGGAGATTATACTTTGTACGGGTGAAATTGGATCCAGGCGAACACATTTTCTCACCCGCGTCTCATCTTTCCTATTTACGACAAGTGGACTATGAACAGTTTTATCGACTGTTTACTGGTTTTAGTCCACTTCATAAACTAGACTCGTTCTCTCGCTACCGATCAGAGATGACCCCTCTCTCTCTTTCTCTCTCTCTCCCTTCCCCCCCCCTCCCCCTAGTGTCAGTAAGTCCAAATTCCGTGTATCAAGGTAAAGTACTTATAGTCTACCTATTACACAAGAGCAGATAGCTTTTATCCTTTCTTTGTACAAGTGCACTATAAAAATGGTACATGTACACCTGCTTCACGTGGATGTGGTATTCAACCCTTCAGTGAGAAGCAAATTATCTCTGGGTAATGCTCACACAGCGTAGCTGAGACTCGCCGAGTACCTCTCACTAGTGGACAGGCCAAAGTAAGCCTCCGCCAGCATCAGGGCAATGCTGTGTGTCTTATATTACTGACTATGCGTTACTTTCACAAGTAGATTTCTGGTCAAGGGCAGCCACCCAACGATATTAACGATCGGACATTCAATGGGTTTCTAGGGATATGAAGTGAGATGAACAACGATGACCGAGGCCTTTAACTATGTTGATTAACAGCTTTGAATGGAAACGGGACGCTCATTTATTTGCGTACACCGGACATTCGTCAACGCTGAAATAGCTGTTGACCGTTGATCCTTCCCCTGGATGCTGGAACGCTCACCCTAAAGAATTTGTGTTGACGTTTATCATCCATTCCAATAATCAGATTTTGAAGAAGCCTTGGTTCTCTGGAAAAATTACCGACCAATGAACAGGATAGCCATCATCGTCTTCGTCATGATCATCATCATCGTCGCCCTCCTCCTCCTTATCATCATCATCATATTCGTCTTCGTCGTCGTCAACGTCTTCCCCCTTCTCCATTACCATCACCACTACCACCACCTCCACCATCAATATCCCTACTAGACCACCTTAGGAGAAGCCAGCAAATATTAAAATATGCTCACAACATTCATGTGCGTCAAAGCAATTGTATCAACCAATTGTACAGTCGTGCCTAACATACCGCTATGCTAAATTTACCACGCTCATGAATATTCACCACAATCAAGCGAGTCAAGATTATTAAATCGTACAAATTGGTGCGAATCAGTATAGTCTGATATAGAATGGTCTCATCTAATTTCACGGACAAGGAAGCGAATATATGGCTGATAAGAGTGATACGGCCGTGGAATCCTAGATTACATCTATGATTATGGAGGCAACAGATTGAAATAATTCATGGCAATTTGATGTGGAAGGTTTCGATATGAAAACCGCAATTTAACATACCAGATTTATGAACTCTGTGCTATTTTCGTTTGTTAAGAATAGCTCTGCGGCGATGTGACCATTTTTTTCACACAAAAAAACTTTTTTTTGTTTTGTTTGTTGGTAGTTTTGAAGTGAACCAAAATAAGGGCCATAATTATATACAAACATCGAAGGTTTCGGCTGTTTAGATTCAAAGAAAAAAGTCCTGAATACTCTGACAAAACAAAACATGCCCACGAGAAATTACTTTCGAAATGGAATATTTTCCAAACCAAAACACTACTAAGAATTATCGCACACAATAGTGAAATAAAGATCTGCGTGTGATCGTTTAAATATGATTAAAATAAAAGGAAACTGAACAAAACAGAAAAGGTTTATTTTCTCAACACTAGTGTTTCTGGACATACTTTGATTAGTCAGACCACGGCCGAACTGTAAGACTCAGGACTCCGGAAACTCAGGACTCAGGAAAGTTGACTGCGAGGCCAGCAGCCTAAACACACGGGGGTAATACAAAAGACAGAGATGAAAAAAAAATGATAAGTGACAACAAAATATATAACAAACTCGCGTCATTTGACAGACTGTGTCTCAAAGAAACAGTAAAATATTATACGGTTACTTTGTGTAACAAGAGGCCCAGTTTACACAGCACAGTAAGCGTTGCCTTGTTTAGTCAGTGTAACACAGTTGTAGCTTGACGCAAGCGCAGTAGGCAATGACATCATCCAGCCTACGAAAGAGCTTCGATTTTACGGCCAATCAGAATTTCCAGCCAATGAGAACACAGCGAGGTTATGTAAAACTAGTTCTGCCTGGACAGTCAGAGGCAGAGAGAAGGTCAGTCTACATTCAAACTCCGAGCAGTGCACAGTTACGCTCGAACATATTCTCTCCATTGACCGACTAGGGAAGCAGAACTTGTTGAAACAAATTCGAATTCAATCAAGTTAGCCACGGCCGGACATTGCCAAAAAGACGAGCAGGCATTATATCGTGAGCCCAACTAGGCGAAAGACAAGAACAAGTCGTTGCTGAACGTTGGTCTGCAGAGGCACCTCCAGCAATGCGCTGCGAGAGCCCACCAGTCTAGCCACAAAAAGCAGAATCCACAACAACACAGCTTGTCAAGGAAGCAAACACAATGCAGCGCTTCAAACCCACAGCTAAGTGCACATTCACTAAGTGCACCAAAATATGTATCACAGGACCACAGTAGTCCACTCTTCCAGAACTCTGACCATTATAGGGCAGAAAGTATCCAGTGCCCGATGAAGATAAAGTAGCTGCCTAAACCTATCAAGAGCGAACCATTCGCAGTGACATTTGAACTTTTAAGTTAGTTTCATACATCGAAGATCGTGTATAGAGTAGAAAAAATAAATGTGTGATTTTTACTGTTATCAAGTGGCTGGACTACATATGTTTCACAGCCGTGTGAAAGCTAGTGTGACAGTGATCTTTTACAATTTTTCTTTCTATCTCTGTACCCCCAGCCTAAACACAGACCGAGCTAAACAAATAAATGTATTAAGTTAAGTCACAGGGCCATTACTAGCGATCCCCATAGACTAAAGACGAGTGGGTAATAGCATTCTATTGTGCAGAGCCCAGCAAAAATAAAACCTTACGTCACACTTAGAACTCAGCAACTCTTCACGTTTTTTCATGTGCATAGCACGTAAACATCTCTACAGCTCTTGTGATAATCGTACTATCAAGTTGTAAAAAAAACATCAATGGTGGTACGTCAACACTGAAGTGCCTCAAAATGTACTTTTCACCAATATCCTCATACGCTGGACAATACTACAAAAACTGCCTTTCATTTTCAACAGATGGACAAAGAGGAAATGTCTTTGGAACAACACTATATTTAATTTCCGTTCAAGTCTATAATGCCTAGACGTAACTTAAAAAAAAAAATCTGAACTTATTTATAGTAATATCTGTCAAGTACTTCTCAGGCTGCAAGATACCATACGTTGAGAATCTTTCGCTATCCATCAATTTACCAAACCATTCGTTCCTGTTTGTGGCAATCTATCTTACGTTTTCTGAACGTAAATATGCTTTCTTATTTCATACTCCCCCGTTCAACCACACATCAGAAAAACCAAACAGGTCAAAACAGTGTTTTATATTGTAAGCCCAGTTATGTACATCAAACTGGCCTACAAGTAGTCTAAAAAGTTTTGTTTTTGTCCATTTCATATGTTTGCTTTGGAAATCTAACGAAAAATGTGTCTTACAATTTGGACCAGTACCTGACTGCACTTAGAGCACTTTCAATAAACAGTGGATAACGACCAAGTTCTCCATAAACCATGACATTTGGAGTCCCGGGAGACACAAGAGAGAGAGAGAGAGAGAGAGAGAGAGAGAGAGAGAGAGAGAGAGAGAGAGAGAGAGAGAGAGAGAGAGAGAGAGAGAGAGAGAGAGAGAGAGAGAGAGAGAGAGAGATGACCTTCAGTAAACCTCAGCGTGAGGGTGAAGGAGCAACTGGATCAAGGGACATAGCTGATAAATTAAATTTTGGTCCACAAGCCTTCTTACAATCACATATTTGTCTCCCCTGCACCTATTCACGTCATACACATTTGCACTATACTTGTATACGGACAAGTAAAATTACGACTGGGGAAACTGGCTAATTCACTAAGAACAAATTCACCACCTCTAATATCCCATTGTTCTGCCTTAAAACGTATTAACCGTGTCATTGGTAAATGTATCCATTTCGTCAAGGCACTAAAATTAATCCATTCCAACAAGAAAGCACAACATTTGCTTCGTGGTTGTGCACATTAAATGGATACAACTTTCTTAGCTCATAAAAAAATCCATATCATAGGTGCACTTTCTTCTTCTTCTTCTTCTTCTTCTTCTTCTTCTTCTTATTATTATTATTATTATTATTATTATTATTATTATTATTATTACTACTACTACTACTACGACTACTACTACTACTACTCTACTACTACTACTACTACTACTACTACTACTACTACTACTACTATTACTACTACTACTACTATTATAATTACTTTTGAAAATTATTATTATTATTATTATTATTATTATTATTATTATTATTATTATTATTATTATTATTAATTTATTAATTTATTAATTTATTAATTTTATTTTATGTACTAAAACTCTAAAAAAAATATCCGTGACTAACTAGTGTAATCGAATCAGGTTGCCTGGATTTATTTTTTTTTATCAAATACATTTATCACAAGAGCACGGCATCTGCACAGCCGAACGATCCATAACAATTAGCAATGAGACCCACCAAACCCTTTCCCCACCCCTCCCGCCTCTCCCCTCCCTAAAAAAAAATAATAATAAAAGTAAAATTATATTCATTGAATGATAAATTAACGTCCTTACAAACTAGTTTAAAAAATGCATTTTCCGGAAATCACAGTAATCACTATTGGAGATAGAAAATCCCATTAGGTTAGGGCGCGGGGGGAGAGAGAGAGAGAGAGAGAGAGAGAGAGAGAGAGAGAGAGAGAGAGAGAGAGAGAGAGAGAGAGAGAGAGAGAGAGAGAGAGAGAGAGAGAGAGAGAGAGAGAGAGAGAGAGAGAGAGAGAGAGAGAGAGAGAGAGAGAGAGAGAGAGAGAGAGAGAGAGGGCAGTTAAAGGGACCAAACTCTGTCACACGCTTCCTTTTGTCCCACTTTTGCTGGAGTTGCTTCCCCTATCTGTCATCGTCGCGACTCTGCATTAGGCATAAAAAGCTCACGTGTGACAGGACGCGGACACTTATGACGAGTTAAGGTCTGGACGATGTTTTTATTAACGGAATAGCTAGGAAGATGTGATAATTAACAAGCAGATGCACAGGAAGTTGTAACAGAAATAGCAGATGAGGGTCACAGAGATGCGTGACATTAATTTGGTTATCTGTTCCTTGGTCGATTATAAATGTCGAGTATTAGCCTAAGTAGGTAAGTCTAGTGGAGGCTTTAGATAATTCACAGTAGCTAAGGTTCAGTCGGCAGTAGGAAGATGTTTTTAACCAAATAGAGTAGAACATGGAGCACAGAATGAGTTGAGGTGAGATGAGGTGCGTATGAGATGAGGTGAGATGAGGTGCGATACGCACCTCATCTCACCTCAAATCATTCTGTGCTCAGTCATTCTCACCTCATATCATTCTGTGCTTAGTCATTCTGTTGTTAACTACAACACGTCACATTTAGACGTTCCGCTGCTTAAAACAAATTAATATTATTGCGCCGTGTGTGAGGTGTGTACGTAATAAGTGTGCTACGCGTCAAATGTAAGAATAAGTAATGCTGTAGTTGAAGGGAAAAAAGGGGACACTGACGGTTTTAATCAACTTACCAACTCTTATACAAGGATCACTGAGACATCTAGAACTTGTATAGACCTGGTTCTGACACAGAGTCCACAAATAGTAAAAAGTATAGAAGTATTACCAAAAATATGTAGTGATCACTGTGTACCTTGTGCAACCATCATAAACTCTGTCAATAGGAATTATTCCTACTAAAGAACAATATACAACTATGACCGTTTAGACCATGATCCATTCTGTAATCTGCTTTCACAAGTAGATTGGCCCACAATAATAACAGCAGAAAACCTAAATCTATCAGCAGAAAATTTTACTCAAGCTTACTTCAATGCCGCGTGTAAATGTATGCCCGTAAAAACAGTTACTGTACGCACTAGAGATGCCGCTTGGTTAAATATAAAAATTCATTTTTTGTCCTTTGTTCGGCACTGTACGTATGCAGACAATAAACCAATTAGACCTTACTTTTCGAAACATCAACTCCTTATTGTTTGGCAGTGACCATCTCTCCCCACAAGAAAACGCCAAAATCTCAAAAGTTCACACATTCCTCACATCTAGTGACCGCTTCGTTTAGAAAATAGCCCAATTATGCAAAATCACCTCCGATTGTCATCGTGATACCAATTAAACCAATCCCCATGTGTTTTCCTCTCCCTAGTAGTTACACCCCATCCCTTCGCACCACGAGTTTATGAATAGCTGTCAGAGAGAAACTGACCAGATAATTGTTTCTTTGAACGGAACAGATGAGTTCATTACTATTTTAAAAATCTGTTCACGTGCAAACATGTAGTCTTGAACTATTTATGTGTGTGTGTTTGTATGTGCGTGCGTGCGCGCGTTGTTTTTTAATTACTTTCTTTTCTTTTACTTGCACGTGACCTTTTTTCCCCCCACTCCTCCAAACTGATTCTTTTTTCTCATTGTTTTAGATTGCTGCAGGCATTTATTTACCTTTTAATCGACAGCTACTACATTGTGTAAAGTTTACTCTTGGGTGCATGTATCTGTTTCTCATTAGTTCATTCATATCTTTCTCTTCTTTTTTTTTCTTGTTCGATGTTATTGTATTTCTCGTTTGTTATATTATAGTTATATGTTTGTTTTCTTTTCATTGTTGAGAAGATTAATTAATGTGCTTCTGTTTTTATTGCTTTGAACTTGTTCCTGTTGGCCAGACATTTCATTGTTGTCATTTGACAAAAGGGTAGCTAGCATCAGACAGCTTGTACTATACTTATTATAGTAGAAGCTGTCTGGTAACACTTATTTAAGCTTTGCTTTTGTGTGCCCTTTATGTTCTCCGTGCCTTGTTTGCTTGTCTCGTGAATAATAATAACATTCTGTTTAAACCAACGGTTTTAACAGGGCGCACTTGCTGACTGGACATAAGGAAAAAGAACAAAGGGTGAGATAGAAGACGAGAAGGAGCAGAAGAACGATATTTACAATTCAAATCAATGCAGGGTGCGAAAAAAAAGACGAGGACAAGAGGAAAATAAGATCATGAAGATTAGAAGAAGAAGAAGAAGAAGAAGAAGAAGAAGAAGAAGAAGAAGAAGAAGAAGAAGAAGAAGAAGAGAGTGGGGTGGGAGTGGCCGGGTGGGTTAGAGGTGATGGTGGGGTGGGTTAGAGGTGATGGTGGGGTGGGTTAGAGGTGATGGTGGGGTGAGAGAATGAGAAGAAGAAGAAAGTGGGGTGGGAGTGGGTGGGTTAGAGGTGATAGGGGGGGGGATAAGGAAGAAAGAACGATAACATTAACGAATAATATTTTTTTAATACTTATAATATTTCACTCAATAAATAAATAATTGAATTAACAAATAAATATAATAAATATCAGATTCGGACTCAGAATCTCAGAATCAACAAACAGTAAGGAACATTATTTTGCAGTGTACAACAATCATTGTCACACTCACACCAAACATTCACTATACAATAAAACATCACTATATCATAAATACAATAAATAAATAAATAAATAAATTTACAAGGAACAAAATATAAACCCACAATAACACTTACGACAATACACAGGATTTAATAAATCTCCAAACGACACATTCTGAAATCTGCATTCAGAACAACAGAGGCTTGAGAGGGCCACAATATATAATCAACAAGAACTAGATTTTAAAGTCGGTCATTCATGTGGTAAATCTCAATTTCTAACCTTATAACAGACTATATCTCAGTCGATTATCTCAAGCTCAATATCACAAAGTAGCTTATACATCTCACTTAAACATCAGGTACGATGAAACAAAATTCATATGATGATTATCAACAATGTTAACGAACATCACCCCCAATCACTAAATTGAAATAACAATAGAACTACCAGTGCAAATGGCAGAAGTTCTGAAATGATATTTCCAATTAGTAGACTAAATGGCACTGAGTGTATGGTTTATAAGTTCTACCTACTAGACACAATACAAAAACACATAGATTCCACAGCACCGCTTTGAACAATAATTATGTTGGTGTTGTTATCTTGTATAGTGCGATCTTACAGGTCGGTAGACATGTTCAATGCGCATACAGGGAGGGAAACAAACGCGATCACAAAACAAAGCGAATCGCATACAAATATAAACGCACACATACAAACAAAAGACAAAAGGTCTTCTTGATAGCACAAGAACGACATCAAAGAGCTTACTTAGTATTAATCCAGTCAAAGAAGAATACCTTACGAACAAGTGTTTATGCAAAACAATGACCCTACATTTAACAGTGCCAATTTTTCTATTTAAAATGACGGGTTATCTAACCCAAACAATGCATGTTTACACAGAATGAACTCTTCTACTTATTATAGAAATGGCGTTTCGATGATAAATCAACTATCTTTTGAGTAGGATTTACAGCACGTCATGGCAGGTTTTAAATACGACTCACACATACACTATACATAATCTTGTAACAAAACAAATACTATTTACACACACACAGACACACACACACCCACACACTCACACACACCCACCTGTGGGAGTGCCGGGGGTTTCTGTAAAAATAGTTTCCCCACTTTGTGAAAATTTAATGCCTAATAGTACCACTGTTTCTGTCATTCTCGTTTGTTCTTTCTCGTTACTAATCGGTTCTATCAATCTACTATCTTCTTCGCTGGACCAGTCACCTACATTTTTTCTTGAATGGGGTCTGTTGGGTCAGCTTGGGGCTATTGGACGCTTTCTGCCAAATGATCACTAGGTCCTTCTATAGCATTATTATTTATTTAGTAGGCATTTTCTAGTATGTATTTTGTTAATATTTTATATTGATGTTTATATTCTATTTTGTTTATGTTAATGGGGGTTCGATAAATTAGAGTAAAGTCTCAGCGCCCCCCCCTGCATGGGATGCCTTTGTTGTAAAGTGGCCGGCTGGTGGAGTGCCTTCAGTGTTACCGTTAGAGTTGTTTCAGCAGATCTTTTATACGGATCAGGGGTAAGCCTTTAACCAAGTTGTGGTCCTGATTCGGCTCTTTACAGTCCGCAGGACCCTATAAACAGTGACTAACTAACTCACACACAAACAAGCACACACTCACGCACACGCACACGCACACAAGCACACACACGCAACACAACACACACACATAAACACGCACAAACACACATCACACAAACATGCGTGCGCGATTAAACTTCATAAGTGGGGTGGACATCGCTGTAGTGAGGTGGGACATTTGTCTTTCCTTTCCTTTCGATAATTTTTAACGTCCCCGGACACACGTAGCGTATAGGAGACGTGAAGGTTGAACGCAGAATTATATAAGAAGTCGTTGGTCTTATGTAGAAACCGTAGTGGAAAGTCATTCATTGCAGCATTGTATAAAAAATCGTAGTAGGTAGACTTTCGTTGCAGCAAAAACAGAAGCACAATGTAGTGCGCAAGGTGGATGAGTCGCCGACGTCGCAGCGTAGGGGAGTGATGAGGTGTGTGACACGAAGCCATGCGAAGAAGGAAGTGGAGGCAGGCATGAGGAAATACTGGCGTTGCCGCACAACTGCTGTCCGGAGGTCGCCACTCTCCACAGAAGTTCCCATGTCGCCCAGTTGCAGTGAAAGAGTGAAGAGCTGCCAGGGAAAGCATGGCGTTCACACCACGACGAGGTGCGCATTCGCCGCAGTCCTTTCGCCATCCAGTCGAAGTAGCTCTACTAAGTGAAGTTGAAATTTGAAGGATGTATGGAGTATCGTTTCGGGATCTCCAACCCGGCGCAGGCCGCTCCGTCTATTGACCACCTTGGCCATCCTCGACCAACAGCTCCCCGAGGCAAGGAATAACGGAGGCCATCCAACGAAGAAACCCACGCGCCCGGCCGGTCTGAACGCCTCCTGAAGCGCTTATGGGGCTGCCACCCCCACGAACAGTCCTGCCACGACTGTCGGACCACCGCGCTTGTAGGCCGCCGCCGCCGAGTTCGTAAGCTGACGCAAGCGAATGCATAAATGCACCACAAGTTCGATGCAGCCCCTTGCCGCGATGTAGTCTGCAGCTCACTCACTCGACGAAGCTTGCATCTGTCGAGCTACTACTGACTAAACAGCTTGCATGCTCTGACTTGCCGCTACCTGCCCTCTCTGCCTTTTTTTGACTGACATTTGTCTAGTTCTCCAAGCCAATGTTATTGCCTGCTGAAGTTGGATTTGACCAACACCTCAATGTGTGGTTTAAAATAAACAAACAAACAAACACACACACACACACACACACACACACACGCGCGCGAGCGGGCGCGGTCCCGCACACACATTTTGATAACGTTATTACAACCCAAACCGTTAACTTTAACAATGTTGTAATGAACTCAGCACAGTTCGTCGATTACGCCATCCGCACCTTGAATCTTCTCCGCTTCCAAACCTTGTAGATCTACAGCCCATCCTGACTCTGGTTGATAGGAATCGAGCGTGGATTTTACTCCGCTGCCATGATAGTCCAATGAGCTGCAGTCATATTTCAATAACTTCAGTACAACCAAAACTCAACTTTAACAACGTTGCAATACACTCAGGACAGTTCTCCTCTCCCACACCCTTCTACAGCCGATCAAGACGCTGATTGATAGGTACCCAGTCACACTGGTTGATAGGTACCCAGCCACACTTTTGCCCCCACGGGCTCGGCTCCGCGCGCCGGGGGTGGACCCCATGCCTTTCTCTGGCTGGGTGACCAAGTTGCCTACCCCTTTTTCTTCTCTTTTGTCTTGTTTCTGTCTTATTGGTCCTTTCACCTATATTCTCTTCACCCTTAAATTCTCCCAGTATACTATGCAGTTTTGACTTCCTTTCCTCTGCCTTACCGGACTTTCCCTGTCTTCTTTTTCCCCATCATTCCTTCTTTTTCTACCCTTCCTTTTCTCTGTGGCCTTCTCTTGGCCCCCTGCGTTTGCCGTGCAGGGCAACCCGTGTCGGGGGAGAATGGGATCCTGGAGGTTGAGGTCCCTGAGGGACTGCGGTCCCTCACACTAACACACCTCTTTGGCCCGGACTTCTCCTAGACGGGAGGCTGGCGTGGCCCGCGTCAGTCAAGCGGCTGGTCGTGTATTGCCCTAGCTCTGCTAGAAGGCTGCGGCTCATGGGTCAAACTTGAACAAAACCGTAGTGGCAGTGCGGGATTGTCTGGGTGTATATCCCCCCTGTAGCCCTGGTGCGCTCCCTTGCTGGATTTTCCGCTTGGACGCATCCCCTTGTTGGACTCCGTGGTGGGTGGGGAGCAGGGGGGATGAATTCATAAATTAATAACATGGCTTCCACAAATAAACGACGACTGCGTGATGACGGACCGGACTCGGACACGGACAGTGACATGGACACGAGACAGAAAGCTTGTGCATCGGGGGTAGAAGGGGCCTGGCCTCGTTTTTTGGTTGTAGAGGGGGCGGATCCGGCTATGCCACTAGGCAAGCTGTCTCCGTTCGCAATACAGAAGGGTTTTCAATCCGTTTGCACAATCGGGTTCAAAGATGTGAAAAAACTGAGATCTGGGGCCTACCTGGTGGAGTGCTCAACCAAAAGGGCATCGGATAGTCTTCTAAAGAGGGATTCGACTGTCTTCGTTGATAGACAAATCAAAGTTTCTGTGCATGGACGGTTGAATTCCTCCAAGGGAGTCATCCGATGTCAGGATTTGATCGACATGTCAGAATTGGAAATCCGTGGTGAGCTCTCCAGCCAGGGGGTCACAGCAGTCCAGCGGGTCTTCGTCACCAAGGGATCCCAACGTATCCCCACCAACACACTTTTTGTGACCTTCGCTATGGCCAAATTGCCGGAGTCACTCAAGGTGGGGTACCTTAGGGTGAAGGTGACGCCGTTTGTACCATCACCGTTGCGATGCTACCGGTGCCAAAGATTTGGTCACGGTAGCAAGAACTGTAAAAGCAAGGAAATATGTCGTGATTGTGGTAAAGAGAAACACGAAAACGAATGCAAAAATCCGATTTGCTGTGTGAATTGCGCCGGGAATCATTCGTCCAGCTCCAAAGACTGTCCTCAGTGGCAGTTGGAGCTGGAAATCCAAAAGGTGCGGGCCACTGAGAGTTGCTCCTTTGGCGACGCAAGGAAAAAAGTTCTTGCAAGTAGGCCGGTGCTTAAAGAGAGGTCCTTTGCGGCTGTGGCGGGTTCCACATCTCATGTGGAACCTAGCGCACACCCGACAATGGACACTGCCGTGAGTAAAATAACACAGATTTTGGAAACGTTGTGCAAACGGATGGATACTCTCGAAAAGATGCTTGCTTTGTTTGCCCAGAAGGGGGTTTCTCCAGCCCCACCGAATCCACTGGAGAACGTGACGACGGGCACGTCAAAAACCGTCACTCCAAGCGCGCAGACGGCCGCGCCAAAAGCCGTCACTCCTGCCACGAAGGAGGCTAGGCCTCATGCCACCGCACCAGCAACGACCGGTTTTAGCGACCGGGTAGTTGCTGGGGCGACTAAAATCCTAGTTACCCAGCAGAAGAGCGTCAGAGGAGGAGAGGGAAAGATTGGCAGGGGTGAAGGGGAGAGGGAAGATATAAAATCTGGTGCTGGGGAGAGGGGGAGGAAGTCCGCTGGCAGCTCGGGTTCCGGGTCTTTGACAAAGAATCAAAGGCCCGGACCCCTTTCTTCCAAGCCCCAGCAGCCTCTCGAAACGGAGAACCGTTTCGGGGGGTTGATGGAACATGAAGAGATGGACGAGGGTCCAAAAGATACAGAGACATAATTGTGCTCTCGGTGATGAAACTTTTAGCATTCTTTTACTTAATTTTTATGTCCATTTTACAATGGAACATCCGAGGGATAAGGGCAAATTATGAGGAGCTATGCTGTCTGCTGACAGAGCATCGACCTGAAGTATTGGCCCTTCAGGAAACTCTCCTGTCAGAAAAACATCCTATAGATATTACTGGTTATTCCTCTCTAGATTGTTTATCTTCTAGAGGCGTTTCACTCTTTATCCATAGAAATGTCCCATTTAATCCAATTTTACTTAATACAAGTTTACCAGCAGTTGCAGCTAGAGTATCTCTTTTTAAATCCCTCACAGTTTGTTCTCTATATTTGACACCATCAATAAATGTAACTAAAAGTGAACTTGAGAATTTGGTCCAACAGTTACCTCCCCCTTTTTTGTTGTTGGGAGATTTTAATGGACGCTCTCCCCTGTGGGGTAGTGATCGTACCGATTCTCAGGGTAAAATAATTGAAGACATTTTAGACTCGTTTAGACTAGTAACTTTGAACGAGGGTGCTCCAACTTTTTCCTGTTCTAGAACTGCTTCTTTGTCCCACATTGATATATCGATCTGTGATCCCTCCTTACTTTTGGATTTTAAATGGACAGTTTTAGAAGATCTCCATGGCAGCGACCATTTCCCGGTTTTATTAAAACATGATTCAGATAACCTTGAGCAAACTCATGGCAGGTGGAAACTGAAACAAGCTAACTGGAGTCTGTTTTCTAACCTGTCTGAGGCCCAGCTACGTGCTAAGAACCAGGAATTTTCAAATGCCTTAGATCCAATACAGCTTTATACTGACATAGTTATTAACAGTGCCAAGGAGTCCATTCCGCAAACTTCGTCAAACCCTCACACACTTAAAAAACCCTGGTTTGACGATGAATGTAGAAAACTTCAGCAAGCTCGTAAAAAAGCTTTAAGAACTATGTTTTTACACCCAAGCACTGAAAATAAACAAAACCACCAACGTTTGCGAGCGCAATGCCGACAGCTCTTCAAACGAAAGAGAAAGGAATCGTGGAGAGGTTTCTGCTCCACGCTTAATTCAAAAGCGAAACTGTCGAAGGTGTGGAAAGTAGTCCGCAAACTCAAAAATAGAAGTAACAAACAGGTGAGCCCATGCCTTACTGTGCAGGGTGACGTAATCGGAGATAAAAAATTAGTAGCTGATCTTTTGGCTTCTTCTTTTGCTGCAAATTCTTCCTCTGAAAATTATTCTGTCCCTTTTCAAACAGTTAAAACCCGTAAAGAAAAACAACAGTTACATTTTACCTCCGATAATTCTGAAGATTACAACATTCCGTTTTCATTAGTCGAACTTGATGATGCAATTAACAAAAGTGCAGATTCAGCAGTTGGACCGGATGATGTACATTATCAATTTCTCAGACATTTAACAAGGTACTCACGGTCTCAACTGCTGGACATCTTCAATCAGCTCTGGATCACTGGCACCTTTCCTCCCTCCTGGAGAAAGGCCATTATTGTACCCATCCCTAAACCTGGCAAAGACCATACTAACCCGACAAACTATAGACCAATAGCCTTAACGTCTTGCTTATGCAAGACACTGGAAAGAATGGTCTATTCTCGTTTACTGTGGTATCTCGAAACCAATAATATCTTATCCAACACTCAGTGTGGCTTTCGAAGTGGTCGAAGTACTGTTGACCACCTGGTGCGACTGGAAACTTTTATCCGTAACGCGTTCGTCCAGGGTGAACATGTCGTTGCCATCATGTTTGATTTGGAAAAAGCTTATGATACCACATGGAAATATGGCATTCTTTCAGATTTACAAGAAATGGGTTTGAAGGGACATTTACCTCTGTTTATATCCAATTTTCTAACAGACAGAATTTTTCAGGTTAAGGTTGGGGGATCTTTGTCAGCTACGAGAGAACAGGAGATGGGAGTGCCTCAGGGTAGCATCTTGTCTCCCTTGCTGTTTAATATTAAAATAAATAACATTGTTCGTTCCGTTAAACGGGGAATTGACAATTCTTTATTTGTCGACGATTTTGCATTGGTAGCCAAAGGTAAAACTTTGGCATCTGCAGAACGTCAGCTACAGTTATGTGTCAAGGCCGTTGAAGACTGGGTTTTACAAAATGGTTTTAAATTTTCTGAAGCAAAAACTGAATGTATTCACTTTTCCCAGCACCGGGGAATTATTCAAGACCCTACTATTCTCCTCAATAAAACTCAAATAAAGGCGGTCAAACAAGTCAAATTTTTGGGTGTTATTTTTGATCAAAAGCTATCTTTCATTCCTCATCTGAAAATTTTGAAAACTAAATGTCAACAGGCCTGCAATTTGCTCAAGGTTATCAGTGGTACAGACTGGGGTGCTGACAAGAAAACTTTATTGCTGTTATATCGTTCTTTAATTAGATCCAAGTTAGACTATGGTTGCATTGTCTATGGTTCTGCTAGAAAATCTTATCTTAAGATGCTAGATCCAGTTGCCCATCAGGCACTACGCATTGCTTTGGGTGCGTTTCGCACTTCCCCTTGTGAAAGCCTTTACGTGGAAGCTAACGAACCTCCGCTGGAGCTGAGACGTACAAAATTGTCAATGAATTACTATTTAAAATTAAAAACTGATCCTATGAACCCTGCTTATGACTGTGTTTTCAACCCAGATTTTGTTCAGAAATTTGAAGCCAAACCTAACACAATTCCTCCGTTTGGCATCAGAATGCAAGCTCATCTGGAAAAAGCAGGCATTGATGTTGCTTCCATCAACGACGATGAACTTCGGACTGAAGCTCCCCCATGGAAATTATGTACCCCAAACATTAATTGGCAGTTGTCCGCTTTCCTTAAAAACAATACATCCGAAACCGTATATAACCAACTTTATTTAGAACAGTGTGCTTTATACCCAGGATATGAACAACTTTTTACAGACGGGTCAAAGAAAGGAGATTCAGTTGCTGCTGCGTCTGTCTCCGAGAGACACTTAGACCAGCCTTTGCAACAGCGTTTACCTGATTTTTGTTCTGTTTATACAGCTGAGCTCAAGGCAATTCATTTAGCTCTGAAACAAGTTTATCAATCCAAAAGAACCTCATTTTTAATCATGTCTGATTCATTGTCAGCACTTCAGGCTCTTTCCACGAGAAAGATATCACACCCTTTTCTGGCAGAGATCCATGACCTCCATACACAACTTGTTTCTGAGGGTAAAAAGATAGTTTTTATGTGGGTCCCTGGTCACATGGGCATCCGCGGCAATATTGCAGTAGACAGGGGTTTGTGCCCTACTCTGACCTACGTTGTATGACTGGTTCTTATTGTAAACGACTGTGGCAGACTGACTGGTCTAACCATGTCAACAACAAATTATTTCAAATTCTTCCCGATTTGTCCACTTCTTTGCCTAACTTTGCATCCACTCGCAAAGAAGAAACAGTGTTATCTCGCCTTCATATTGGGCATACTTATGTCACCCACAGTTTCCTTTTAAAAGGAGAAGAACCACCATGGTGCTTTGCATGTGATCAATCCTTTTCCGTTCGACATTTCATGTCTGAGTGTGCTGATTTGATTGAGGAAAGGGAAACATAATTTGGTTCCATACCTTTCAAAGAGATTTTTAAAGTATGTAATGGTCAACATCTGTTTCAATTTTTACATGATGTTGGTTTGTTTTATCGCATATAAATCGTATCGACATGTTTTGTTTAGTTTGGATTTTATTAGGACTGAATTTAGTGATTTGATTGAAGAAAGAGAATATATTTTTAATCCATCAGTTTTAAAGAAGTCTCTTAAAGAGGTGTCATGTGAAAGTTTGTTTGTGTATTTAAGAGTAACAGGCTCGTTTTTTAAGACTTGAATCATTTTATAATATTTTAAGATAACGTCTCTCTGGTCCTGATTTGGCTCGGAAGAGTCCGCTGGACCTAAAGCAATAACCTTGTATTGTATTGTAGCCACACTTTTACTGTGCCGCCTTCATAGTCCAATGAGCTGCAGTCCAGAAACAAACTTCATGTTCACTAGCCCCAAAGAGCCAATCACCAAAACTAGGATTTTTGTTTTGGGAATCCTGCATCGTTTAGAGCATTACGCAAAGACGTGTAGGCCTACTTCAGACATGTATTACAACCAACACCGTTAACTTTGACAACGTTGTAATAAAAAACAAACACACACATCGTTTAGAGCATTACACAAAGACGTTTAGGCCTACTTCAGAAATTTATTACAACCAACACCGTTAACTTTAACAACGTTGTAATAATTAAAAAAAAAAAAAACATCGTTTAGAGCATTACACAAAGACGTGTAGGCCTACTTCAGAAATTTATTACAACCAACACCGTTAACTTTAACAACGTTGTAATAAAAAATCAAACACACACAAACACACATACACAAACACGCACACACATGCACGCAATGTCGGGTCAGGGGATATCATATTATCTTGATATATGATCTTGAAGATAATTATACTTTAAGCCAATATCAACACTAGTTTGCTACTTTAAAAAAATAGTACAATTGAATATATTCTCATTCAGAGAAGTTATTTCGTTACACGTTTTATGTATTAATTCCAAAACAAACAAAGACATTTTTACGGTTCTGATTTGAATACAGGACAAACCCTCCCCTTAAATTGCTAAAGGGACTAATTCGTCTTTTTGTAGGGTGGAATAGATATATCTTATTGTTATGATCATCCTATCCCCCCCCCCCCCATTGTTTTGTTGGGTACTGAAGAACGCACAATTGAATTGTGTGGGTGATAGGCAAGGTCATCATAAAGACATTTGCATCGCATTTCGCTTGACAAGGTGAAACGCATAAGGGCATCTTTTATGGTCAACGTGTATTATTACTAATATTATTTTGTTGACACGAAATATACTGTTTTGACAAAAGATATGAAGATAGATAATAATAATAATAATAATAATAATAATAATAATAATAATAATAATAATAATAATAATAATAATAATAATAATAATAATAATAATAATAATATTAAAATACTAATAACAATAGTCAATAATACTGGATGCTATATACGCGCCTTTCTCCAAATCAATCAGGCTCAAAGAGCGGCGATCTGTACCAACATACACGCTCACCTGTCTCATCCACACTTACACACACACACAACAAATACACATCCCGGCCATCACTCAAACAGGTGGTGTAGGCAGGGAGATCGCTATTGGAAGACGGAAAGAAAATCGAATTTTTATTTTTAAAATTTTGTATTGACTGCGTCCAGTACCATTATTGAAGGGAGGGGGGAAACCGGAGTGTCCGTAGAAAACCCTCGGTGACCTCAATAGTCTCGTACCTAAGTCACATACGTTCGCCCCTTGCGGGAATCGAACCCGCGACCTTCGGCATAGGAGACCGGCGACTAATCCACTGCGCCACGAGGCCACCCCTCGTTATGGACGAGATAACCGTCGTAGCTCAAGTGGTAGAGCGTTCGCCTGGCACACTAATGACCCAGGTTCGAATCCCGTGGTAGGCGAAATAAAAAGTGGCCATTTTTCACTGTCCATTTTAGCAGTATGATTGCTCTGGTGGTTCAGTGTAGACTCAGGTCCATACCCCTTGTTTCCCAGGGATGGTTATCCCCGTCTGCCATATTGCCAATGGTGGGTGTAGACGTTAAACCTCAATGTTCATGGACGAGACACGCGAATTCACAATACAGTGGGCATTTGTTAATTGTTGAGCTGCAAGTTTTCAGTCCGGCAACGAGCTAGCCTACTCTCTATATCGTGCTCTTTATTACGCGCAACCCAGGGCAAAGAGGAAAAGGGCATCCTTTATACTAAAACTTAAGGTATAGGCTACTGATCGGGGTTTTATAACAAAGAGACTGACAAGGTTGTGGACATGTTTATTCGGTGGTTTGTTTCCAGTCCAATAAACTTTCCAGAACGCGTCATCATGTTCTTAAAATTTAATGCCTTTAAAGAGTGAAATTCATACTAACTAGCGCTCTATGCAATGCATACATGGCTACAATTGTTTCATAGTTTTGTAATGTTTGTTTCTATTGCATTTCATTTATTTATTTATTTATTTTAATTTTATTTCAAGTTGGTTTAATGTTTACCATCACCACCACACTAGCACTTATTTAAGCTTTGCTTTTGTGTGCCCTGATGTCCTCCATGTTTTGTTTGATTGCCTCGGGAATAAAATTTTGTTAAAACCACCACCACAAAACGTTTGGACATGTACTTCTTATATCTCTTCCAGTTCACAATGCCCATAGGCCTATTAAGCAAAATTGTGGCTGAACTCTGTTTGGATCAACCATCTTAGATGTACATGTCGGCGTCTAATCCATTTAATTCCATATAAGCCAGTGCGTAACTTTCCTGTAAAAGAAAGGAGGACAGAAACAAAGGTGGGAAGATAGCGAGAAACACAGAAAAAAAAGAGAAAGAAAGACAGGAAGGAAGGTAAAGGCGAAATAGAAAAAGAAGGAAGCAAGCAAGAAAATTAAGCGAAGGAAAAAGGTTAATGGGGCAAACTAACGACCTCCATACAAGATCCATTATTAACAAAACTGCCATACGCACAGTCGTCATCATCATCGTCGTCATCATCATCATCATCATCATCATCATCATCATCATCATCATCATCATCATCATCATCATCATCATCATCATCATCATCATCAAAATCATCATCATCATCATCATCATCATCATCTTCATCATCCTCATCATCCTCATCATCCTCATCTTCATCATCATCATCATCATCATCATCATCATCATCATCATCATCATCATCACCACCAACACAACACCACTTTCTAGGGTCGTCGTCTTTGTTGTTTATTACAGAAGACGAGAATTTACAGAAACTAAAGGAGACTAAACAACAACAAAAAACGCAACGGACTAACACTTTTCTCAAAACAAGGGTTTCACTGAAAGCTTTCATCAGAAGTTAAAAACCAAGTGAATATTTGATCTATTATTTTTGTAGCTTGGTACCTGGTAATGGTTGAATGTATGAGATCATTGAAAACAGACGGACGTTTTCAACAAATGGTCCTCCGGGGGACACGTCCAGGTGGGATGTTACACCGGGAGCACGACAGCGCTTCACTATATGTGGTATTTGAATGTAAACTACCTTTAAAACATCCCATATTGATTTTCACACGGCGCTATGCAAAATATGTAAATTTAAGTCGCTACTGCCAAAACAAAAAAAGAAACAAAAAAACATGCACACACACAGATACACCCAAACACACAAACAAATAACCACAAAAAAATCACACCTTTGTGCAAAACACCTATAATCTGAGAGAGAGAGGGACAGACAGACAGACAGACAGACAAACAGACAGAGGCAGAGAGAGAGAGAGTGGGGGTGAGTGCGTGTGTGTACGTGTGTGTAAGCAAGACAGTGAGGTCGGTCGGAATGTCATTCTGAAGTCTGTCAGCGTATTTTCTTCTTTTTTATTTATTTTTTTCCCCAGCATGCTGGGTTATATTGTTTTCTCACACATTTATGTTTACATAATACACCACATGAAGGAAAAAGATAGAAAACACGGCACATTAGTTTAGAAGTTACGTAACTCAGTGTATTTTCTTGTATGTACTCTTTATTGTATTTTATGATATTAAGCCGTTTCGATGTTGTTCTAGAAACTGTATATGTTACTATTTTACTCCATTCTTTTGATATCTTTTGAACTTGTACGTTTTGGGGGATATTAAATATGAATGTACTGCCCATGTTTGCGTGACACTTTTATGTCTGATTACTTTTGTATTATTTGGTTATGTACTTTTATATTTGAATGTTCATACTGTGTAGTCTCTTAATTATGCCAGTGACCATGTGAAAGCATGCGTGCGAACGCTTGGAGCAGACTTCTTAGTTTCAAATCGCGCTTTACAAAATAAATTATTATTTATTATTATTTTTATTATTATTATTATTATTATTATTATTATTATTATTATTATTATTATTATTATTATTATTATTATTATTATTATCATTATTATTATTAAAATATCATAATCAGGCCTTAGTAGAGAGACTTTCTTGAAATCAAACGAAAACTATATAACAAACGTTAATATAAAAATGTTTTGCTATAAGTCTATAGTTTTTCATACGAAGAATGAAGATGTCCATTGAAAGGAGCATAACATGAAAGAATTAATTGCTTAAAGCAAACATCGCCATCGCAATATAAGCCTTTATAACAAAGCGTTTACATACAAAATATAGCACATTATAACCAAACGTTTTTTTTTGTTTTTTTAATGTGTCAAGATCTTTGGTTACTTGTCCGCTAACAAGAGCTTCACGTTAATTAACTGATGCATTGACATCGGGCAAGGATGGGCGTGTTGTTGCATGCGAAGTTGTTGATGCAATCACACGTTGGTCTACAACAACCCTGCAGTTTGGTACACGTGGGAAAACTAACAGGATTTGCTGAATTTTCCAAAGAAAAAAAATCAACAACGATCATCAGTAAATAAACTGAGAGAGAGATAGACAGAAAGAAAGGCAGAAAGAGACACAGAGGCACAGGCAGACAAACAGACGGAGACAGAGCCAAACAAACAAAGCCAGAGACAAGCAGAGAGAGAGAGACAGAGACAGACAAAGAGACAGAGAGACAGAGAGAGAGAGGGAGGGAGGGAGGGAGGGAGAGAGAGAGAGAGAGAGAGAGAGAGAGAGAGATCTTAATACATCGAAATATATAGATGATGGGGCGCACATACACACACACACATATGCATGAACACAGAGACAGAGGTAGAGGGGGGAAGGGCACGATAGTGGGAGCAGGGACAGTAGAAGTGGGTTGGTGAGAGATGTACGCACCTGTAAAATAAATTTAGACAATGGGGCCTGTATTAACAGACTACAACAACATGAAAAGGGAACAAAACTCCTTGCAAAAGACAGATGAATGACACATGAAGACGGACTGGAATGACAACAAATATATTTACACAAAACTCAAAAATACGAGGATTTAAAACCTAATATACTCACGATTGAGCAGGAGAGGTAGGCGCGGGCACGGTGATGGTGCTTGGACTGACTGACGTATTACTGATGTAGGTGATGAGGTCACCATTGAGCATGACGCCAGTGGGGCTGATCTGTCCTCCTGCTAGCACGGGGCTGAGGGATTTGGTGGTTCCCTCCCCGGTCAGGCTTGTAATTAGGGGGGTACCCTGTCGGCCGTTGGACTGGGGGGCGAAAACACCCACATAGTACGGCACGATCATGTTGACTAAGCCGGAGGTATCCAGATCGGCGGTGGATAAAATTTGTTGCATAAATGTGTTCAAACTTTTCTCTTGCCGGAGGTTCTTCGGAAGTTTTCACTGGCAGGGTTTTGCACGTATTGTGTGTGTAAAAAAGTCACTTGGAAGACTTCTTTTTTTTCTATATAAGGTTTTTCGCACACTCCTTGCAAAAAAGGTCAATTCAAATTCAATTGCAGAAAATCTTATGCAGAAGTTTTTTTGTTTTGTTTTTTAAATCACAAAATGTTGAATCCCACAGGATTTACTTTAAAAGTACATTAAAAATCGGTGCATTATTTGTTTTAACAATTCGTTTGTTTTGCACAAAATTTGAAACAGAAACTTCAGGAAGCGTGGCAGTATTCTGGAAAATTTCAAATGAGGTTCAGGAAATGTTTACATACACACTGTAGTAGATAAATTCACGCTGTATAAATATCACAAATAAGTAATAAGTAATAAGTAATTTATAATTTCGATAAATGCTGGACAACTCTGTAAAAGAATAAGCAGCGGTTATAGGGACTTGCCTATTTTAGCAGACTCTTTAAATTTCAAAACATGTATTATCTGGTATAATCTCCGTCAGACCTGACAAAGTCCCGACATATTATTATTGATTAAATGTTGTTAAAACTCTATTGATCAGCTTAATACCGGGCAACGAAAATCCCAATAAACTACAAGTGGCCAATAAATATGTAGTACACCGTTGTGATTTCCCTACGTATTAGCCAAACACATGTATGTGGTGTTGCCGCAGGCAGAGATTGTAGTAAAGAACCGTGATTGTTGGCGAGTTAGTCAAGGGAGACAACAAGTTTGTGTAAAACGCAGTTAACAGTTGTCTAGCCTAAACGATGGGAATGGGGTTAAGCTGGCGAAACAGAAAGCTGGCGAGTAACAGAAAGCTGGCCAGTAACAGAAAGCTGGCCAGTAACAGAAAGCTGGCCAGTAAAAGAAAGCAGGCGAGTAACAGAAAGCAAGCAAGTAACAGAAAGCGGGCGACTAACAGAAAGGTGGCCAGTAACAGAAAGTTGGCCAGTAACAGAAAGCAGGCGAGTAACAGAAAGCTGGCGAGCAACAGAAAGCTGGCGAGTAACAAAAAGCTGGCGAGTAACAAAAAGCTGGCGAGTAACAGAAAACTGGCCAGTAACAAAAAGCTGGCGAGTAACAAAAAGCTGGCGAGTAACAGAAAACTGGCCAGTAACAGAAAGCTGGCCAGTAACAGAAAGCTGGCGAGTATAACTCCATTTCCATTTCTCTAGGCGAGGAAACTGCTATCTCTGTTTAAAACAAACGTTTTGTCTCCGCGGACAGATCAGCTTTGAATAGCCGAGAACGCACTGTAAAACTTAAACAGCTAGGCAACAAAAATACATAAACCACAAAAGCAGGTCGATAATCTCCATTGATGAAGTTTTTTCTTTTTCTTTTACCTGATTTATGTTGTTGGGTTTTTTTTTTCTTTGAGGGCACAAAATGGATTTCGAACGATATAAAAGAGCCCTTTGTTCGAGATTAACAACGATCAAGGAACAAAAATCCCGACGCTACCGATATGTAAACTCCAGTTGTACGTCGTCAATATGGGAACATGAGGTACACAAAAAGCTTACTTGAAGCAAGGTAAGAGAGCAAGGTCATGACAGCAAGGTCGAGGTCAACAATTAATCAAAGTCAAGGTAAGAAATTAGTTAAGATCACACATTTCACACACTGATCACTCAGGTGCCACCGCAAGCAAAATTCAGGAGATCCAATCCCAGATTCTGATTAACGTTTGATGGAAGTTGGAAGTAACAATCAGGTCAGGTCAAATGAGGAACATTTGATGCGGAGTCAAGGTTGAATCTGAAGTCACCTGCAACAAAAGAAGGAATGGGGGTAATCCAAATAGCAAAAACTAATAAAAGAATTATTATTATAATCATCATCAGTTCAATCAGTTTCGACATAAGTCACATTTCTCAGTCTCATCACGGGTGTCATAATATATTTGCATCCTGTACACAGGCAAACAACTCGCGCGTCTTTACGGCAACTTCAAACAAGAGTGCCTCACATTGCGTAAACTGTCCGAGGCAAAACGTTGGCCTCAATTCTGGATTGAATGGCGAACTTAACCAATCGGCGAGTCACAGTTACGCAGTGTGAGGTGTCATCTACGTGTACTTAGTGCAGTTATAAATGCAGTAGGTTTACGGCGATTTAGGGTATACATAGTACAATAGCAGCATTCTTAATGAATGAGATACAGACTTCAACTACAGACAGTAGTATCTCAGCTTAGCTTGTCCGCCAACCTGTGAACAGAGCATTAATATAAATACTATTTACAATGAAGACTGGCTAAAGTCATGTTAATGAAGACTCAGGGTCAGCTTGAATATATGCAGTCTTTGAATATTTCCGAACCAGTCCCCTATACGCTCCTGTGTCCGGGGACGGTAATCTAACCACGCATATCTCCGATCCTATGATGAATTCAGCACACACAGTGTAGTAGTGTAGCTTTCTGTCGCTAACTACTGCCACTGGTGCACATAGCATGACGGCCTACTAGCGCCAAAACCGAGAATTACCAGTATCATGAGATAATTGAAATACGTGTTCTATGTAATTTACAGAGATACCGGTAATTCACAGTGTTAATTAATAATCATCAGTATTTGCCACGCCTTCTTAGCGCAAACGCCTGTTAATTTACAATTTTCGCCTAATAATAACAATTATCGTGAGATAGTTACAATTATTATAAGATAATTACAACTACCACTAAAACTTACAAATATTTTGGCGTGATCATGTTTAATTTTCAGTTTTGGCTCAAGCAATCCGTCTGGAAATGCGCCAACACCGAAAATTGTAGTTTTTACTTGAAAATTACAATTTGTACATGTTAATTGTAAATATGTCATTGATATTTGTAATTATTCCATTACAGTTGTAATTATCAGGCTTTGGCGCTAGTAGGCCGTCATATATGTGTATCACACGGAACACGTGTTAATGTTTTTACCATTATCCCTTATACCTGTAAATGCTGGTTTTGGCGCTAGGAAGCCGCCTTAGCCAGAATTAATCATGACCAGGCAAACATTGTAATTATCAAGTTAACATTTTAATTATTATGTCATAATTACAATATTTGGTTTTGGCGCATTTCCAGGCAAACTGCTAAGCCAAAAGTGAAAATTAAAGTGTAATTTAGAATCAATTTAATTTTAAAACATTTTCGAACGCAGCAAACATATTTTATCATGCGAATTGAATAGCTATAGTTGTTGGGCAAAGTTTGATGCGGTGCGTGCAACTGCGTATAGAAGTTGTATGTCTGTGTGCGTGTGTGTGTGTGTGTATTTGTGTTATGAAATGAAAGGCTGATTTGTTTTCACGAATACAATTACTAGTTTCTGTAATTACATAGAATAAAGTTTTACTTTGATTCGGACCAGCGCGGTGGCAACAACAAAGACGACTGTCTTTTGTTGTTGTTTGTAGATTATAGTCACACGACACTTTCGCATATAGGTGACTACTGGACCGATTTATACTGACACCAGCGGGCCAGTTGTTGGTAAAGGGGAAAATAATATGATCACACGTTGACCAATCCGGGATTCGAACCAGCGACCTTTCGGTTACTAGCAAGACGCTCTTACCAACTGAGCTACCCGGCCCCTCTCTGTCTTTTGTTTTGTAGATTATAGTCACACGACACTTTCGCATATAGGTGACTACTGGACCGATTTATACTGACACCAGCGGGCCAGTTGTTGGTAAAGGGGAAAATAATATGATCACACGTTGACCAATCCGGGATTCGAACCAGCGACCTTTCGGTTACTAGCAAGACGCTCTTACCAACTGAGCTACCCGGCCCCACTTCTCTGTCTTTTGAGAACACAGTTGCCTTATATGCTGCCTTTCTAGGCAGAACCTTAAGGCCCAACTTTTTGAAAAAAAAAGAGTATTTGAATATTGTTCGGTTGCTACATTTAGAGTGTGGTCTTCAGCACCCCTTTAGAGACTCTTGGTTAGTCAAGTCCACTCTTATGGGCATTGAGCGTGAGAAAGGATATTTTGTGAGTCGGAAAACACCATTATTGCTAAATATTAAAAATTTTCTAGATTTGAGCAGTTCTTCAGATGCCATTTTCTGGTGTGCTTGCTTAATGATTTTTTTTTTGCTTGCTCAGAAAATCTCTTTTTGGGGGGCGACGGCCAGTCATTCCATGGGAAAAACAGCTGACTAGAGATTGTTTTTTCTTTGACAATAGCCGGCGGTGCTTGACCGTTGAAGTAAAATGGGCGAAGAAATGACCCAGACCACTGTCCTCCCACCCCCTCTGCCCTGTGACGGGCGTAGTCCAGGCACTGCGCGTTCAGGGACTAAGAGGACCAAAAGCGCAGGCTTTTCCTTGGACATCAAAATCCTTCAGTACACGGTTAAGGCATTCCCTGGGTGGCCGTACCGACTGACTTCCCACAGTTTTAACCGCGGCGGCACGACTTGGGCACTACAAAATGGCGTCCCTGGCAATGTCATCAGGTTTTAGGGAGATTGGCAGAGCTCGGCTTATCTCTGTATAAACCAGATTCCACGTCTACTGTAGATTTTTATTGGATGAAATGCTTTACCATGTTACTTGGGAATTAAGGACTTCTCGATCTTTTGGGGTGTCTGTGTCAGTATCTGACAACATTCTTGGGTGGGCTTTGTGTGTGAATAGATGAAATTAATGTTTTGATGTAAAGAATTAGAATTTGATTAGTAGAATAAAAAAATGATTGCCCTTTGGTTTGACGTCCAAACAATCGAGTTGTCCTCCTTGGTGATATTATAATTTTTGTTTGGTTCTCTGTCTCTGTCCATGTCTCTGTCTCTCTCTTCTTCTTCTTCTTCTTCTTCTCTTTCTTCTTCTTCTTCTTCTTCTTCTTCTTCTGCTTCTCTCTCTGTCTCTCTGTCTCTCTGTCTCTCTCTCTCTCTCTCTCTCTCTCTCTCTCTTACTATGTATTGCTCGTTTAGTTTCACTTGCGCTGTCTTTTAAATTGATCTGTTTTAACTTGTTTGTTCTGTGTGCTTGTGTGTATGTATTCATGCGACTGCACGCAGGCAATATTTTTAGAGAAATATTTTTTAACAGGATTAGGCTAAGATAGTTGTAATTTTTTTAAGATAATTGTAATTATCCCTTGATACTTGTAATTATCAGGTTTTGGCACTAGTAGGCCACCATAACATATGTTACATTCAAAACGCTGGGATAACGATATGAGTAATGATAATGTTGATAATAATAATCTGATCTGTATCCAACACCCATGCTCACATTTTACGCGCACTCCTACATAAACATTAAAAAAATTCATCACTCAAGGTTATGTGGTGTAAACGGCAATCCGTAATTAGAAAAGGGGAAATAAATAGCCTTTTTTTTTAAAATGTTTTGAAGTTATTTTAAGATCCACTGCATCCAACACCATTACTGAAAGGAGTGAGGAGACCGAAGTACCCAGAGAAAACCCTCCTCCACCAGAAAAGCCTTGTTCTTAAGTCACATAAGTTCGTCCCCTGCGGGGTTCGAGCCCGCGACCTTCTGCATAGACAACCAGCGCGCTATCCAATTACGCTAGCGCGCAAACAGGTCATCGATAATGAATGCGTCTTATAAAGGTCTTATAGGGTCCACACGTGCTAGCATGGCTTGCTCCGTTCTGTTCTTGTCCACAGTGTTCGCATTTGGTAAAACCAAAAATGGGCTCTTAATGGGTGCCAAGATCAGATCCCTTTCATATTCACAGTGATTGCTGTTCATAAATAAGATTAAGCCCAAAACAACAACCTCTCTCAAAATTACGGTCTTGATGTAAATCGATACATTCATGTTTATGTTTATGCGCTTATTAAGGTCATCAAGGTTCTCCGCTGTGAAAGTGTGTAGAGTATGCAGTTGTTTGTTTATGAAATGAAGGAAGAGACGACTGCAATTCAATGGAGAATAGGACGTAGGCGCATGATGGATTCGTTGGTGAGTCCGGTACTCACCCGTCTACAGAAAATAAGCATCACGATCTTTTAAAGTGCGTGCGATAGAATGCTTGCACTGACTAGACCTCGGTTTGTAATCTCATCTAGAGGATTCGTTGGGGTTTAATTCAAACTTTTAACTAGTTGTGTGCAAAGCAGTCCGGAAACAAACAATATTGTTACCAGTCAGTTTTATTACAGGCTATCGATATTTATCTCCAGTGGAAAGAATGATTGTGTGGAGGGTTTTAAGGATTTGATTGTGTACCTTTACCTTTTTTACCTTTATGTGGATTTTTAGGAACTGCGTCATTTTAATATAGAGAACCCACTTTAAACCAAAAGACACTGTACAACGTGTTTCATGCATAGCCAATGCATTTCCAGCTAATACAGAATAACGTAAAACGTTTCTAAATTTAAATAAAACCTCAAGACGAAATGTATTTCATTACAGATGATATAGTACGGATAGAATTTTTCACAAACTCTAAGGATTATGCAGGCCATGGTGTTACGATTAAGACGCGCACGATAGATCCGATCATTTTGTTTTGCAAAACATGCAATAATAGAGTGTATTTATTTGACTTTCCGTTGCTGCTAGAAGAAGCTTTGTATAATGTTGATAATTTTCGTCATCCAAGATTGTTGAGAATTTTCTGGAATTACTTGTGGATTATCGACCGAAGCTTCCCGATAGGTCTGGTAAGAGGTATGCGATTCTTCTAACCTAAAGTACGTTCTGTTACGTAAGACAGTGAATAGTTCCTGTGACGAGTTTTATTTTGATTGGGTGTTATTGCGTCATGCTGGAATGTTCGAATTTTTTCTCGATTGCAGAGAAGCTATATAAGTGATGCACATGTAAGGATGATCTTTGTAGTGATTTTCGGAAAGCGATCTTGTATACAGTTGTTGATGTTTGCTGAATAAAGTTGAAAAACTTTATACGACCACTCCTGCCTTGTTGCTGAGTGAACAGGCTGCGTGGATAAACGAATTCGAGTAACACTTATCAAGATTCAAGCATCTGGGCTGAATCGATCATTGATAAAAGCCGTGTAACACATAGTCAATATAAGAAAATAAGACAATGCAAAAATTTAAGTCACACATTCAAACAAGAAGTTTGTTTTAACAATCAATATTTTGGTATTACAGGATTATTTAGGACGTGATTTTGCTACTCCAGTTCCTTTTAGACCACATGTGTCAAATTCAAGACCCGCGGGTCACGTCACTAATATCCGTCCCGAGACAGAATTTTAGGAAAAAGTAATTTTCAATGGCCCTGCGATATAAAGTGCAAATGAAATTCCCTAATTAGCAGCCTTGCCGAACAATAAGCAGTCTCAGTGCGTTCTCGCTTCT
>CM072524.1:22805386-22832886 GCA_036898135.1 Oncomelania hupensis | reverse complement strand
GTAAGCCTTAATAGTAAATTGACCAACACCTTTTAATCAAAAGTTAAATCCTGCATGAACACCACAACTTCCTGGCAGCTATACATTCTCAGTTCAGTTAAAAGTTTCACTATCGCCGCAAAACACAGACCCACAAACAGACCGACCGACAGACAGGTAGACACGCACGCACACACCGAAGCACGCGCGCGCGCCTCACACACACACACACACACACACACACACACATACACACACACACACAAACACACACACGAACACACACACAACGGAATTTTATTTAGACTAGTTATGTGAAAGTGTGTGTGTGTGTGATAGTGCGCGTGTGTGTGCGTGTTGGTGTGTGGGTGTGTGATAACGTCATAATCTTAATCACTGTAGATATCATCATCATCATCATCATTATTTATTTTCAGTTTAGTGTGTGGTTGTTATTGTTTGAGATTTTATATGCAGATGGACACTGCACTAAGAATTTCCTTGCAGGTATTTGTGGGGACAATAAAGAGTCTGTATTCTGTATTCTGTATGTAAACCTACTTCCATGCGCATACACATAAAACCCATTGCACGAGAGAGAGAGAGAGAGAGAGAGAGAGAGAGAGAGAGAGAGAGAGAGAGAGAGAGAGAGACAGAGAGAGACAGAGAGAGACAGAGAGAGACAGAGAGAGAGACAGAGACAGAGACAGAGAGATAGACAGACAGACAGACATACAGATAGGTAGACAGACAGACAGACAGACAGACAGATACACACGCGCACACCGACACACGCGCGCGTCTATCACACACACACACACACACACACACAGTCAGAGACTTTTATACTGCAATGGTCGAATCAGTCCCGATGCTTGAATCTTGTATAAATCGAATCCATTAATTGGCTATACGCCCACAATCCAGTCCTATCCCTGGGCTTGGAGCTTAATAAGTTAATTTGATATTTGTTGTTTAACGTTGTTTTAATAAAAGGGAAAAGTTCACGCAACCCGCTCAGTAACAAGGTAGGAGTCGTAGTTAGCAAAAAACGCAAACAGCATTCAACAACTGCAACCAAAATCTCTTCCCGAAAAACATCATCCAGACACGCAGACAGCGCAACTTACATAGTCTTTCAACTATGTCGAAAAATACATACAATTTTAGAATGAAGCCATTAACAACCAATCAGAATAAAACTCGTCACCGGAACTACGCACTGTCTTACGTCATAGAAAGTCCTAAGAAAGTCACAAGAGCCGACAGCTATCGCTAGATCAATCTGGAATCTACTGTCCGTGGTGAATACATTCTAGAAAGTTCTCAGCATTGCAATAACAACATTGACCGACGAAAACAAAACGACACACTATTGTGCGTGTCTCAAATGTACTACAGAGAGAAACAGGGAGAGAGAGAGAGAGAGAGAGAGAGAGAGAGAGAGAGAGAGAGAGAGAGAGAGAGAGAGAGAGAGAGAGAGAGAGAGAGAGAGAGATAAGATAAGATAAGATAACAATTTTATTTTGCAAGGGTAAAAGAATAAGCGCTGGATGCGCTTTTTTACATCTTGCCCTTGGGGCTTTAACAATAACTATTAAATACAACTCAAGGTTATAACATTCACATCATGGAACAATAACAAATAAACAAAGTCATCATTAGATAAAATCCTTTTCAAACAATTGAAATCAAATTAATGTTGTTAATCTCAATCAACAACATTAACAATTAATGTGTATTTAATTTTTAATGTGTTTTAGGAGACGTGTTCTAAATGATGTAAATTTAGATGCTGGAGTGCGGAGATCTTCAGGAAAGTTATTCCACAAAATGGAACCGGAATAAGCTAGACTAGTTTTGTAGAGATCAATTCTTGGAATTGGAACATTTAATTTTGTGGACGATCTGGCAGTTTTTTTTTAAAAAAGAGAAGAAAGATAGGAAGGTGCATTGCCAGAAAGGACCTTGTGCATGAAAACGCCTTTATTAAATTTTAGTCTGTCGGTAAGGGGTAGAATATTGATCCGTTTATAGTCATCTGGAGAGATTTTTTGTTTCAGCAAAATTTGTTTAATTGCACGTTTGTGAATTCTAATTAAAGGTTTCATTGCATTGCCACTGGCAGAATCCCAAATAGTAGAAGAATAATCAATAAATGATTGAATATGACCGGAGTAAAATAGTTTACGAGAATGTAAATTTAATAAATGCTTTATCCTTGACAATTGGTAAGTCTTTTTAGAAATAGTTTTACTAATATTTGAAATATGTTTTACCCAGGACAAATTATTGTCTATAGTTACTCCAAGAAGTTTATGACACTGTAGAGAGAGAGAGAGAGAGAGAGAGAGAGAGAGAGAGAGAGAGAGAGAGAGAGAGAGAGAGAGAGAGAGAGAGTTTAAAAAGAATAACTTGTAAAAGGTACAACGCGCAGAAAGGATACAGACACAAGCTTACTTAGGTTTTGATAGTTGAGATTCTTGTCCATTTTCGAGTATTAATATCACACAATACCTAGTAACTGCGAGTCGTTAACAAAATATTATTCAAACTTAAAGTATATTTATCTCATAAATAAAGTCACGTGAACATTTACAGTTTTTCAGTAGCTATGTAAGCTTCCATCTTTTTACAGTGAAGACAGAGAAAATATTCAGAACATAAATCTTACAGAAATCTACTGTTTAAATATTAATGAAAGTGTCTCATAAATCTAGCCTTGCTCAAGTTTAAAGTGCTTACTTAAAGCTGCTGACTTATCCATGTTTAACAGCGGAATGAGTACATAATGTTTTAATAATATTTATTTTTATTTTTTAAAAATAAATAAAACATAATCTAATTATTAATGAAGGTCAACGTACAAAGATGCTTTTCTCATAAATCCAGCCTAGTGAAATTTTACAGTTCTTAAATTCGCTAGGTAGACATTTTACGGTTTGTTAAATAACATAAAATGTTAATGAAAGTGTACTTCCGTAATAAATCTTGTTCTGTTCAGATTTAAGGGCTGAAAGCTGCTAGCTAGTCTCTGTTCAAGCAAAGGCACGACATACGCAATACTGAATACAAGGATGATTTATTATCTGCACTCCTTACAACGAAATGTAGAGAAATGAACAATGTATGAACTGACTGACAACACGTTAACAATAAAATAAATCATACTCGGATGCATCCAGTAATAAATCATAAAAGTCACATTGTTATGTTAAAATTTAATTTTGTTACAGTTCCTAGCTATGAAGTATAATGTAAGCTTATGTCTAGGCTGTAAAAAAAGGCTTTATAAAACAATAACTCTTACTGAAAGTATAAACTTAATATTAATGAAAGTAAGCCTATCAATCTCATACAATCACAGCAGATGCGTTGAAATCTAACGTGCAAGAACAGTTAACAGACAATATATCCTTAAATAGTTGTGTTTTTTTGGTAGTTGTTTTTTCAACCCTGTTTATACGGCTACATCTTATTCATAATAAATATTAATCAAAGTCAAAACAAGGCTCTAGTCGCTTTAAACTTTAAAATGTTCATATTTGTTGGTATTACCATAGACTGTCCAAAACGATGACAACAATATTTATGTCCTACTGATATACATAGTGTAAATATTAATAATGGGTAAATTGTAGGTCAGTGCAATAAATAAAACCACGTGATACGTCAGGGGTATGAAGTTTGCTTTCTCGTCTTTTAATCCAAGGGAGGTGATGCATAATACTGTTACATATTTTCATTTTACTATAAATCCTGGCCTTGCAAAGACCAGCTGCAAGACACGGTGCAAGCAGGCAGAAGAAGAGGGAGACAGAAAAAGAGGTGGGAGGACAACATTCGAGAATGGACTGGCTTGACACTGAGCGAAGCCATGATGGTTGCGGAGGACAGAGAAAGATGGAATACGCTGGTGCCCCAACGACCTTCGAGTTACGGAATAGGATAGTATAGGATATGATAAATCATAGAGGAAAATATAAACCATTCTTGGCAGACACTCGCAATATGTAAATCTGGCAAAAGAAAATCGCGCATATGCATTTTACATTGGAGAAAAGGAGACTGAGTAAGGAAATGGTGTAGGCCAGTTCATATCGTTTAGGAAAATCTGTGAACCAGATGGAATCCAGCAAGTTTGCAGAAATTGTTCTGTTCAGTGCCTATGTCACTCTACGAGCGATAGAAAAAGAGGTCAGCCGCATCAACAATTAATCAAATGAAATGAAACACAAGTTAAGACAGAAGACGCTTTTGTCTAACGATCGAGTCATGAAACTATAGAGAGATAAATGAAACATAAATTTAATTTTAACTAAAGGGATGACTATAGCGAAATAAATATCCAGGCAGGGGTGGGTGGGGGGAAGAGGAGAAGAAGGAACAGGGTTGGTGTTCGTGGAGGCGCAAAGGCGAGTAACAGTAATAATTGAAACAAATTAAGTAAGATTTTTTTAACTGTTTAAAAACTTCAATCGACTAAACTCAAAAGTAAAACAGTTAACTGCTGAAAGTCAGCTTTTACTTTCTAAAACCTTTAAGTAAGAATGTATCCACTGAGTATTGGTAAACAATATCGGCGGACACGCACGTGTTACCAAGCCTTTCTGTCACAGAGTTACACAATCTCCGCCAAATATTCACTAAATTAGTCACTGCCTGTCAGTTATCAGAAAGCGGTAAATCGTAAGCAGGAATAACCTTTTCGGCAAGGTCAATAAACTAGTAAACAGCTAGGCCGCTGGAAGTAAAAACACACGTGGTTTGTGCCACCAAACTACCTTTCGGCGTAACGTTCTTCTTCAATGAATTCTCCACTAAACAATCATCGACAGTCAGTTAGCAGCAAATAGACATCAACAGAACTAGCAACCTATCGACAGAAAAATAATGAAAAACAATAAATATGCAGCATTCTACCTGTTGAAGCAGAAATCCTTACGAAAGCTACAGGCAATCACAATCACTTGAATAACACTTTTCACAGCCGTCTGTTTCTTACAAGGGCGACTGAAGTTCAACTACCAAGCAGACGACAAAGGTACGGCAACTCTGCTCCCCACAGCAGACGACAAAAAATGCGACAACTCTTCTCCAAGCATAAGCCTATCAATTTTCCTTGTCCTCCTTGACTTTCAATCTCAATATTACACTCCAGCGGTGAGCCTCCCTCTTGTCAGCCCACCGCAGCAGACGACATCGCCACTCAAGCAGACGATAATTACGGCACTCGCTCTTCTCTATTTTTACGACATTTGTTCTCTCTCTCTCTCTCTCTCTCTCTCTCTCTCTCTCTCTCTCTCTCTCTCTCTCTCTCTCTCTCTCTCTCTCTCTCTCTCTCCGTGAATGCGTGTGTCTATGTGTGTCCGTAAATGTGCACTTGTAATTCATTTCCCTACACATGTCATGCAGGTACAAATATGCATGTATGCATGACCAGGATAAAAATCGTTGATTATGACAACGATGGCGATGATATGATAATGATGATGATGATGATGATGATGATGATGATGACGTCAGAGATGATTTTAATGACAACGATGATGAAGATGACAAAAACATGATGATGACGACGATTTTGATGAATGAACAAACCGCATCTGACCTTGGTCAAATATGATGTTTCATCTTCAAAGTGCACAGATGACTTTTGTTTTCTGTCACAAATGTGCTAGTAGCTTGTGGAACAGCCTTCTTCATGTTTGTGTTTTTGCTTACCTCTTCCCCCTCTTGCTCCTCTTCAATGTCTTCAATTTTCTTGTCTTACCGCTTGCACTTCTTTCAACTGTCTTTTTCCTTTTAGTTTTCTTGTCTTACCGCTTGTACTTCTTTCAACTGTCTTTTTCCTTTTAGTTTTCTTGTCTTACCGCTTGCACTTCTTCCAACTCTCTTTTTCCTTTTAGTTTTTCTTGAAGTGCGTCTAAGCTCCAGGTAAAATTTGCGAAACAAAACTGATAAAATGTCTCGTTCATGCTGAGATGACAATTTGCTTATATTTTCATACATATTTTTTGTCTAATATTTGATACATTTGAATCTAAACTTCGTGGCAGTGCGATCAAAACAAAACGAAGCCGAGCGTGACCAAAGTACTCCAAGGTATGTTGTGAATTAATCCAGTGAGAGAATTGTAGTGCCTATGCAATCGGGTGATGTTTGGCGACTGTCCCAATGACCCCTTTGCTAGGGTCGCGCCGTAATGTTATCAGGGAGTCCAATGGCTTTTAAAGCTGCTTACACGCCAAACGCAGAGCTTTCACTGCAAACAATCTGGAATAATAAACTCATCTATAAATATATTTGTATAATCTAGTTTTAAAATTTGACATTTGAGGACAATCTCACATTTAAGTTATTTTCTCAAATTTCGGTACTTTATGCACAATGAGCATTGAGCATGTTTTAAGATGATGCCAGGTCGGAAAAATTCCTTTCTATCTTCCTTTATTTCTTCCATTTCTTCTTCTTTTTATAAAATTCTGCTTCAGTTTCTCTACCTTATTCTCTTTCATCTTTACCATCCCACCTCTCCCTCTCTCTCTCTCTCTCTCTCTCTCTCTCTCTCTCTCTCTCTCTCTCTCCCTCCCTCTCTCTCTCTCTCTCTCTCTCTCTCTCTTTCTCTCTCTATACGTCTCCCCATTTCCCTTTCTCTCTTTCTCGGAGTCCTTCCATTTGTTCGTCAAGTGTCGCATGAGACACGTGAAGTGGATTTATGCACTGCAACACGATAGTCTCGCAGTCGCGTTACCATAATCTCGCTGCCACGAGACGATTCAATGCAATGTTTCCAAACACGCACTTTGACGCACGAGTAGTCTTAAACGTGCGGATATACTTTCACATGGACATGTATTAACACTGGATGGAAATGATTTTAATTGTATGAATGTCGTTTCCCAAAAACCAAGAATGAACAATAAAGTGTAACGCCCACATCCACCCTTGACGATACGACAGGCGGATCAATAATAATAATAATAAAAATAATAATAATAATAATAATAATAATAATAATAATAATAATAATAATAATAATAATAATAATAATAATAATAATAATAATGGATGCTATATAGGCACATTTCCCCAAAACACAAATAAAGCTCAATGCGCGGCAATCTGTACCAACTTATTCACTTGTTTCACCCATTCAAACATAACGGTCCTGATTTGGCTCGGAAGAGTCCGCTGGACCTAAAGCAACAATAAATCAATCAATCAATTCAAACATAAATAACAAACACCCAAAGATGTGGTGTAAAGGCAGAAGAGATAGGATAGCTATTAGAAGACGGAATACAAATCACAATTTATTTTCGACATTTGGGATTGACTGTGCATCCAAAGACAGAAGGCAGGGAGGAAACACAATACGCGGAGAAAGCCCTCATGACATAAGTATAGAAAAAGAAGTACTGAACTCGGCGGTCCCAATGAACATGTGTAACTCATCATTCAGTGTTCCACAACGCTAACCTTTCCCACCTCATAACATAACACTGACAAGGAAATGCACAAGGTAAAACGGAACACGGCTGAGCTTTGAAATAAATACAAAATAATGGTAAAATCGTCGAGATGAAAACTGAGTAAAACATGGCAGCGCGCCGAGTCCTAGTAAATAAGACTCTTCCCAGGCCAAGTCTAAGAAACGACGCGCTACTAATTTTTAATCCATTGGACCTTTATCAACCGTCTCGACGATTTTACCATTGAACAACGGACGTTTAAGGTTAACAGTTACAGTTTCGTCCCTTTAGGACTAAAATAGTCTTGGGCGCTATAGCGTCCGGCATGTCATACAGGTAAAACTTGTAGTTTGTTAAGACGTTGGGTTATGGCCACAGTTAACAACGGTTTAGCCCTAATGTCCTGTCAAAATGACATTCATTTACTACAAATACAAGGTACATATCCTGAGGTCCAGATTAACTCCCCCCTTCACCAAATATTATTGCGCTGGAAAGAGTCCGCCGTACAATGAAGGTACAAATTAATTATGTCAGGGCTGGTCTTTCGTTAAAATAGGGCTAGTATTACTGTTAGCAAAGATTAATTCCTAACTTTAATGTCCAAATCATCTAACTCTAATCCTAAATCTAATCAAACTCTAAAGTAACATGAACACTCTCTGTCCATAATATCATTCATTAATAACTGTGATGGAGAGTAATACTTCACCGTTATCGGGTTTTGCCATTATGGATGTAAGATTAATGTTGTAAAGAACGATAACCTCTCAGTACTTCTTAACCTCTGTCTATTCATCTTGAATCTATTTCCATATTGAAGAAGAAGAGGAAGAAGAAGAAGAAGAAGAAGAAGAAGAAGAAGAAGAAGAAGAAGAAGAAGAAGAAGAAGAAGAAGAAGAAGAAGAAGAAGAAGATTACATTACATGGTTATTGCTTTAGGTCCAGCGGATTCTTCCGAGCCAAGTCAGGACCAAAAAATAAAGACTACAACTTCGATGAAAGAGGACTAATGATAAAAGATCTGCCGAAACAACCCTAGTGGTAACACTGAATGCACTCCACCAGCCGGTCACTTTACAATAAAGACATCCCACGCAGGGGACGCTGAGGCTATACTCTAATTTATTGAACCCCCGTTTACAAAAACCAAATAGAATACAAACGTCATTATGCCTACATTGCCAAATAATAACATCATAGGAAGCCCCAGTGACCACCTGGCAGAAAGCGTCCAATATTCCCAAGCTGATCCAACAGACCTCACACACAAATGAGTTTTGTTCCCGAAGAGTTTTCAAGAAAAAAGGTATGTGACTGGTGTAGCGAAGAAGTAGATAAGCCTAGTATAGTAGATTGATAGAACAGAGTAGGAGTGTGAAAGAACAAAGACAGCGACAGTGGGAATTTAAACACTAAATTTCCAGAAAGTGGGGATACTATTCATATTGGAACACCCGGCACCCCCACGGGTGGAAGATGATGGTGACGATGATGATTATGATGATGATGATGATGATGATGATGATGATGATGATGATGATGATGATGATGATGATGATGATGATGATGACAACGATGAAGACGAAGAGAAGGACAACATAAACGCCATAAATAGAACTGAGATGAACTTTTATCATTTACAATGAACTTACTTGAAGGTGATGGGTGCGTTGCTTAAAAGTGGATATTCCCGAAAGCCTGCTGCTCTGTATAGGATATTCCCGAAGACTGCCTTGCAGTCTTTGAAAAAAAAAAATCAGTAAGTCGCTAATGCAGGTTCTGGAAATCAGTTATTGGACGCCATGACGCCAGTGTAGCATTTTAGTGGTCAATTTTGTGGTTTGGAATATGGCAAGCTACAATTGAAACAGTAGCTTATGCTAACCTTAGTGGGGGGTCCTCTTTAAACATCCTTTGGGATTGTGATATTATCACCCTCTCACCTTTCCTTCTGAAGAAACATATTTTAATGTGTTTAGCTGAACTTGAAAGACAGAAGAGCCGATGGAATACAATGTGTAGAGAATCTAGTTTGCGCGATGCTTTCATGAAAAAAAAAGACAGGACATGGCACAAGATGTACAACGTGTCTTTATGAACCAAGCAAATTCAGAAAGAAAAACGTAACTAATTAAATTGTGGCGAAGATGAAGAGGAAGAACTGGGTGCCATTTGTAAGACAAAAATGTGCGTAAAATTGCATAAATAAACAAATTGAGAGTTCACTGGGATGTAGTTGAAGTTCATTCAGTCCTGTTCGACTTACTATGTTGCATTCACGAAAATGGACCAACGACCTAAACTACAGTTCAAGGTAATTATACAGTTTTCTAAGGTATAAAACTTACCATTACGACTCTCTCTCTCTCTCTCTCTCTCTCTCTCTCTCTCTCTCTCTCTCTCTCTCTCTCTCTCTCTTCAAGTTACCTTGTATACGGAGAACTCAACAGATATCCTATCTCTATTAATTCTGTTGTTAATTGTATTCGTTATTGGTTAAGATTACCACATATGGAAGCGCGTAGAATTCCGAAGAAAGCTTATTTAATGCTGTATAATTTAGACGCTAGAGGTAAGATTACTTGGGTTTCTAAGGTACGATCATGTCTTTATGAGAATGGTTTTGGCTATGTATGGATGAACCAAAATGTTGGTAACATTAAATAATTTTTACGTGAGTTTAAAGGACGCTTGATTGATTGTAGGTGGCAGAACTGGAATGAACATGTTAGTAATAGTGATAGACTTGCTTTTTATAAAATGTTCATTCTTTCTATGCATTATATACCAGTTTATTTGCAATCGAATATACATAAGCACATGAAATTTATTTTGACTAGATTTCGTTTTGGTGTGTCAGACCTAGCTGTTCATCATTACCGCAAGTGACTGATAGTGAGTAATTATGTCCCTTGTGTAAAGAATCAAGAGAGGACGAAGTGCATTTTGTATCACGCTGTTTATTTTTTTAAAATTTGAGAAAACAATTTATTGCTGCAAAGTTTATTAGAAACCCAGACGCATTTAGCTTTAATATTTTGCTGTCATCGACAAGCCAAGAAACTGTTCGAAAGTTATGTATATTTTTGTACAAAGCGTTTAAAATGAGGGAGATAGCAATTTGGTAAGATTTACTGATTTGTTTCCTCTGATTGAGTGTTTGTTATACATGTATATTTGGTTTGAAAATTCACTGTACACACCCCTTCAACAGGGGGCATAGGCCTTATACTGTATAAAGCATTCGTATTCGTATTCGTATTCTCTCTCTTCAAGCAAGAAACGGTTAGAAACTACGCGTATACGCTATAAAACTTCCGGGAACTTGCAGTGTCATAATCATTCTGTTTTGTATATATATATATGTATGCCGTAATATATTCAATGTTTGTTGTTTTGTTATTTCTTGTATACACCCCTCAAAGAGGGCGATGCCTGATTTTCTGGAATATTCGTATACGTATTCTGTCTGTTTGTCTGTCGGTCTGTCTGTCTGTCTCTTTCTCTGTCGATCTGCCTGTCTTTCTCTCTTCCCTCCCCAACACCATTTCCCCCCTCACACCCCAGCTATATCTCAGTGCCTGTCTGTTTTTTTATTCCTCTGTAGCTGTTTAGGCGTCACAATAGCAGACGGTGGAAATATGTATTTATCGTGCTTCTATAGCGCTTTTCCAACTCAAGAGCTGCTCAAGGCGCTGGCTGATAAGGGTTTAACTCAGGTGGCCGAGCCCCCCACTTGCTGCCGTACGAGCGTGGTCTCAAGCTCCAGACAATTGAGCACAATCCTGTGCGACCATATAAATTAAAATTTGCTTGGTGTTTATTGTTTATTATTATTAGTGTTTATTGATTCTGAACCTGATTTGATTCTTCTTCTTTTCCCCCTCCTCTTCTTCTTCTTCTCGTCCTCCTCCTCCCCTTACCCCTCCTCATCTTCTTCTCCTCTTAGTTTCTTTTCCACGCTACATTTCTATAAATACTAGCCTCCTTCCCTGATCATTCACTGCAAATAATATCTTCCGTTGAAGAAATAAACAACTTTGAAAGCAGAAACTTCGTAACAAGCGAGGTCAACCTCTGGTCAGCAATATTTTGAGGGCCACATTGAATATCTCATTCCCATTTCTTCAAAGTTCATTTGGAGATTAGTTACAATGATCGTCCTTGTGAAAGAGAGACCCAACCATAGCCTCTGGCGAAGGTATCATTTCATACCGATACAGTCCTAAAAGTTATTTTCGCACTCACCCAAATGATGTACTGTACTGTACACAATGGCTTTTTATTCGCTAGCTGACCATAATATATTGTATTCTTGATATTTTTACGACGTCGTAACTAACCAGCTTCAGTTATGTGTGTTGTCTACAAACCATGCATTATATCCATCTCCCTATTTTCTCCCATTCAATCCCTATCCAACTAATTCATTGCAATGGCTAGACTCACTGGGCTATTCATAAATATAGTATACCAGCACATAGGTCAGCGAATCGCCATTGAAAACCTTTTAAAACGTATGAAATGGGATGATTTTCCATAAACAACGAAGATTGACGCATTGAACGCTGTGGAAGAGTGCTGAAGGGAAGTAAATAAAGCTGCCATCAAATAAAATGTGAGCGCTACGTGGACTCTACTGTTAATAATTCAACGTTATGTGCTATTCGTAATTAGTTTAAGTCTGTGAAATTTAGAACCAAAGAATTTTGCATGGGTTTCCCGGATATTTTTCTATTTTGTTGATGGAAGTATTACTGACTTTACTTGTCAACAGTCAGTGATATCAATTAAAGCTATCTTGCCAACAGCCGTTGATATAAATGTAGCCGAGCGGAGTATTTGACTCCCGTCTCTCGGCCACGACCTTGAGAACATTGCTCCACCCGAGCTGTTATTTTCATTTTTATCCTCAAAAGAGGGATATAAAAATATTTGCCCTGCGAGGCGGTGAAGCGTGGTTGGAAGTAACGGGTTGCCGGCTACTAGTGCCACGCACTCTTCTGCAAAGTCGCTGCCACCGACCTGCATAAAATGCCTGCCGACAATGTAGTCCCGCTCACCACCAAAAGCAGAAGGCGAGTGGTCAGCCGGGGAGAATAAATATCGTGTCGCCTTGTCCTGCATAACCCAATGGCATCCCCAAAGGATTCTGCAAAGCAGGAGCCACCCAAGGCTAGTCTAACCAAGAAATTCAAGGTAGACAATTTCTCTCCCAAGCCTCAACTAGTCGCCTTCCTTTCCGCTACAGATCCCGCAGCTCAAATCGAACCATGTCCTCATGGTTTCCCCGTTCGCAACAGGTATGTCTGGAAACGACACTGACTACGCCCAGTCAGTCCACATTCACTGACTTAACAGTGAAAAAACTGCATTCAGCAGTTACCACGATCCAGCATCATCCTGATCCCGGTCGTTGCACCACTTGTAGCCGAGCGGAGTATTTGACTCCCGTCTCTCGGCCACGACCTTGAGAACATTGCTCCACCCGAGCTGTTATTTTAATTTTTATCCCTCAAAAGAGGGACATAAATAATATTTGCCCTGCAAGGCGGTGAAGCGTGGTTGGTAGTTGTTGTTGTTGTTTGTAGATTATAGTCACACGACACTTTCGCATATAGGTGACTACTGGAACGATTTATACTGACACCAGCGGGCCAGTTGTTGGTAAAGGGGAAAATAATATGATCACACGTTGACCAATCCGGGATTCGAACCAGCGACCTTTCGGTTACTAGCAAGACGCTCTTACCAACTGAGCTACCCGGCCCCTCAGTTCGTGGTTGGTAGTACCGGGTTGCCGGCTACTAGTGCCACGCACTCTTCTGCAAAGTCGCTGCCACCGACCTGCATAAAATGCCTGCCGACAATGTAGTCCCGCTCACCACCAAAAGCAGAAGGCGAGTGGTCAGCCGGGGTGAACAAATGTCGTGTCGCCTTGTCCCGCATAACCCAATGGCATCCCCAAAGGATTCTGCAAAGCAGGAGCCACCCAAGGCTAGTCTAACCAAGAAATTCAAGGTAGACAATTTCTCTCCCAAATCTCAACCAGTCGCCTCCCTTTCCGCTACATAAACTAACGCTATTTTGATCACAGTCAGAGGTCCTGATTTGGCTCAAAAGAGTCCGCTGGACCTAAAGCAATAATCATGTAATTTAATGTAACGTAACGTAATGTAATGTCAACAGTCGGTGACATAAATCAATGCTATCTTGTCAACTCTCAGTGATGTAATTAACGCTGAGTAACTCTGCATTGTTGACTTCGAAAAGTTTGTTCATTTTTGTCAGCGCTCAAGAGCTGCTCAAGTCGCTGGCCGATTATCGGCAAGAACCCAGAACCTGGAACAAACTGTTGTCACCATCGGCTTCTTTACCTTAAGATGACGTGGTAGCACAGCTCAGTGACAGGCATGACAAATTCTGCACTCCAAATTTAAAATTAAAACAGGACAAAACTAATACAGTAACTGCTCACCTCGTTCAAATTCCTGCTGGATGAATCCTTTAGATGGTTTCTTTCAGGAAGTGCACTAGACCACTTCCTCTGTATAATAATGATTGTCAGCTCAACTGTATTAAAAGCCACAACGCGTATGCCTAAATCAGTTGTTGAGAATGAGTAGGGTTTTCTCCCTTGCAGTAAAAAAAAGGACAACACTTTTGTGTTTATGTGTCACGTGGCGTTAGCTCACTTCTGCTTTTCTGGTGAGAGAACATTGCTTCTTTTCAGCAGTGATATTAATGTCATGATAAATGACACAGGAAATGCTTAAGCAAAGACCGCACTCCGTGACGTGCACACGCAATTCACAAAGCAGCACACACACACACACGCACGCACACTTCACACACACACATACTCCACACACACGCACGCACGCACGCACACACACACACACACACACACACCTAAGCCGCGTTTCCGGCATGTCCTACAAGCTAAAGACAAACCGTCTGACAACAGGAGTGTGGTGTGTAGTGTTATTAGCCAAAGTGGTGGCTTTAGTAGCTAACGGGTTTGGGGGGGGGGGGGAGGGGGAGAAGAAAGTTTAGGTCACGGAGTTACTGTGGAGCGGTAGCTAATAATGTGAACAAGAGGAAGTGTCTGGGACCACCTTGGGCACTTGTAAAGTCGTTAATTACACAGCGTGGCTGAGATTCGCCAAGTAGGCTACCTCTTACAAAAAAAAACTAGTGCACAGGCGCAGGTAAGCCTCGAAGAGTCTCAGAAACGCTGTGTTGACGTTACCGCCAGGGGCCGCTGTGTAGTGTGGGACATACGCCCGTTGTAAAATGTAGTCACATGGACAGAGTTTCGCGTCACCAAATTTTACAGCACGGCTATACTATAATATATATAGCGAGCGTTGTGGCCAAGTGGGCTAAGGCGGGACTAACTTGCCTTGTCCACAAGCCAGAAACCAATGGCGCCTGACAAATGTGGGTTCGAGCCAGCATCTGGGCGTTATGTTTCTCCGAATGCAACGTCTCGGGGGTTTTCTCCGGGGTACTCTTGTTTTTGCTCCCCCAGCAAAAATTTCCCCCCAAAAAATCACAAATAATGTTAGGTAGGTAGGGTTTGGGCGCGCCACTGGCTGCGACTACGCCTTCCCAGGGGGAGGCGGCCAAGAGTATCCCGATAAAAAGGGATAATAAACTAAACTGCAGCAAAAAAACTGCAGCAGCAAAAGATATATATTTCTATAGCTAGTTTTTGTGAACACAGCTGTGGGAACGTTAACACAAGACAAGAGCTTTAGAAACACAGGGGTGTGTGAACACGGAGAAATAAGAACATGCAGCTGTAGGAACATATGGTTGTAGGAAGAGAGAGAGCTAGATTTGAAGCAACATAGAAATATGGGAAGATACGAGCTGTGGAAGTATAACACAGAACCGGTTGAAGATATAGATGCCCAACATCCTATTCATTAATTTATTTCATTTTAGGCTAACATCCCAAACATTTTCTCAAAATCGTATTTGACATCGGGAAACAATAACTATTGCAGAGCACATAAAGAATAGAATAAGTAATCTGGCTTGAGCTCAGTAACACCCACCAAATATATCTGTGCCGAGGGTTTTTTATTTACACAAACAGACAAAAAAGTTACCCGCTGAAAATGTTTAATAGGGGCGCGAAAAATTTTTTTAAACAGTCTCTAAGACCATATTAATTCCCGAGCGACGTTTCTGATTTCTGATTTGCTCTTGTACTGAAAATTTTATAAGATTATAGAATGGTTATATTTTGGTGGTTGTTAATGTTGTTTTTGGATCAAATCGTTGATTGTTGCTGATATAATACTTGGGGTTTCTTCGAGACCTTGGGTGTGGCTGTTGGGGAGAAGAAAAAAAAACAAAGAAAAAAGATCACTTTACTAAGCTGTACAATTTTAACCTTAGATAGGGTTAGCAATACGCTTACCGGGGCAGTCCCCATGCTTAGCCACGACCGGCACAGCCCCACCCATCATGTGCTCTTACGGGTTAAAATGAGGGCGAGGGAGATGGAGGTGGTGTGGGGCTAGGAGTGAAATGGTAAGATCTAGACATGCGGGATGTGTGTGAATAAATGTGGAGGTGGAGGAGTGAAGGCGACGCACAGCTGAGTGTCATGGAGGGGAGGGGACGTGGAGAGCGATGCTGCAGTGGATCTTTCATTGAAGCTTGGACACCCTCGAGACGAAGGCGCCAAGGTAGGGAGCAGAGACCACCTCTTGAGGGAGGGCATTTCAATCCCGAATCGTTATAGGGAAGAAAGAGTTCATGCGGGAGCCTGTCCGGCAGGTAATACTAGTTGACAAGTTCTGTGATGGCTGCCTCGCTGGACTTGGGAATCAGTTGGGGACAGCTGGCTGCTGTTAGGTTGCTGTTGATTTTGTACAGCATGTGATTCTTGCTGTCTTGCGTCGATCTTCCAATGTTCGCCACTGCAGTTCCAGAAGCATCTGCAGCACGCTGTCTGTCTTGTATTTATTGAAGGAGAATCTAGCTTGTTGTTGCTGCTGTTATTGTTTTTTTTTTCGTTTTTTCTTTACACTCCAGTCCAACCAGTTGTGATTTTATTCCTTCGGATGAGAGTATAGACCGAGACCTAGTCTGTGTACGCATAAATTCCATCGCACGAACGTTAAAGATCCTGACACTCACGTCCTAGCGTTGTTGGTTTTTATCAGTGGTTGATTCAGCCCTGATGCTTGAATCCTGATAAGTGTAACTCGGATTCGTTTATCCACACAACCTGTTCACTCAGCAACAAGGCGGGAGTCGTCGTATGAAGTTTTCCAACTTTATTCAGCATACATCAACAACTGCATACAATCGCTTTTTCCACTTTCTCTTCTTTTTCAAAACAATTATATAGTTTTTCATTATACTCGAGAGAGCGTTCGAATGTTCCAGCGTGACGCAATTACATCCAATCAAAATAAACTTCGTCATCACTGTCTTACGTCATACAACTTTCTTCATCATAAAAGAATCTCTCAGCTTCTAGTGGATCTATCTAGATGCTTCGATCGATTGTAAACAAGCAGTGGCGTAACTAGGAGAGGGGGGGGGGAGATCCAAATTCGAAAGTCCCCCGGGGCCCCCACTTGAGGGGGGCCCCCAAAGGAGTGTCCGAATTTTTTTTTTACATTAAATATTAAATATTTCGCCACCGCCATGTCATCTTGCTATTCACGTTGTTATATAAGTTTAGACTTACATATTTATTAAGTACATTATCTCACGTCATGATGTCGAACGTCAAAATGCAGGGGTCCCCAAAGAGGCCAAGCCCCCATGCCCCCAAATCCCTAGCTACGCTACTGTAAACAAGCAACCCTAGAGGATTCTCCAATAATATCGACCAACGAAAATTATTAACATTATACCAAGCTTCTTCTAACAACAACGCAAAATCAAATCAAAGGTAAATACACTCTGTTATTGAATGCTTTGCAAAACAAAACGATCGGATCTATCGTGCGCGTCTCACACGTATTACCGTGCGCGTCGCAAACGTAACACCTAGACTGGAGAGCTCCAATTACACCAAAACAACCAGCCAGGACTATAGGCCCCTCCCTCCCTTTCCCGCTCCTCTACCCCAAGTCGCCCAGAATTGTGCTCAGTTGTAGACGACGTGCCTAAGGCAGCAAGTTGGCGCCTTCTGCGGCTTGAGTTAGATCCTGTATCGGCCATCGACTTGAGCAGCTCTTGAGTTGTTAAAGCGCTATATAAGAATAATAAGCTAAAACAAATCATACAATAATGACTGGCTTTCTTCAGAACAGGAAAGTCTAGCGCGGTTGAGCACAGGAAAAAGTCAAGCAGTGAGGTAGAGGAGGTTACTTTACACAAAGCTAACTTCTGAAAAAAGATAGATCCCCCTCCCACTCTCTCTCTCTCTCTCTCTCTCTCTCTCTCTCTCTCTCTCTCTCTCTCTCTCTCTCTTCCCTTCGACAGAAAGGTTATATGGGGGAAAGCCTTTATCAGTTTTTGTTCCTAAAATTGATGATTTTGGTCACGTGATTAGAAGAAGAAAAACGTGAGGAAGAGAAGAAGGGTCAGGAAGTAGAGGAAGAAAGAAACGAATGAACGCGCCCATTTATGTGAAGCGCCGTATGAGTAAAAACGCTATAAATAACATTCTATGTGTATAATGCTTTTAGAACCAACAAAGATTTTACTAGAAAAATCGTCTATCGTTTAATCCTCTTCAAGGTCTTCCCTTGTAACTGCAAGGTCATATTTTTACTTCTATGCACTAAGGGACATTCAAAGTTTAAGCAGTCCATTTTTATTCCAATTAAAAAAGCTTGGTATAGACATTCAGCTGTGGGCTGTAGAAGCAACGCACGCCATCACTAAAAGACCCAACGCTTAGCAATAAGTTGCATTTAAATTAAAGTGAAAGCAGCACTTTTCAATGCTGTATTCCATTAAAAGAGCGCCTGCGGTTAAAATTGCGCATTAAAAAAATAAAATTTGTAATTCATTTTTAGATGATTATTTGCTTTTTTATTCATACTTTGGGTGTTTGTGTGTGTGTGTATGTGTGTGTGTGTCTTCGTATTTTGGCACTGGGTTGACTTAGCTCTTAGAATAATAATAATAATAAGCTAGCGGTTGGGGTGGCGAGAGAGAGAATGGAGTTATATGTGCGTGACTGGCTCAACACAATTGGGGTGGGGGGAGGGAGAGAGAAAAAGAAAGAGAGAGAGAGAGAGAGGTGACGTTATAATTGGAATGTCTGTTAAAGCTGCATACACGCTTAGTTGAGTGCTTTCATCTCACTTATGTGGTTTTATGTACTCTTCAATGATCAATGCAATCTAGTGTCAAAGTTTGAAAATAGGACCTAACACTCCCTTTAACAGACGAGGGGTCTTTCCCCCTTCGACGCTCTTACACAGTTTTGAACGCTTCGTTCGTCGTTGGTCATTATTCATCATCTCATTTCATTCATACCCCGTTGAAAAGATTGTCAATGCCCAGTGGTTGATATTGTGTTCAATGGTCTAACACGAATTTGCTCGCTACGTTAGGTTCGAACTTTGGCCGGATTATTTTCCATCCAAACGGCAGTCAAGATTGGTGGACGTAGCTACAGGAGTTAGGTCCCTTCACCCTAGTTTACATGCTACGTCTACACTATGGTGGAACTTCCGACAGAATGATAATCTCCCGTCCAACTGTCGCTTCTTTAGAATACAGTACATGTTTCCACATGGAGAAAGTTCTCTTGAGCGGAGGTGTTGTTAAAAAAGGTGTTTATTTCATGATGCGCCAGGAGCACGCGTCTTGTATGCATAGGTAATTAAATCTTAATACATGTATGTCAATTGATACAATGTCTTTTGTGTGAACCCAAAGAAACGGGGTTTGGGATGCTTTGAAAACGAGTTGAAAAGATGTTGTCTGATTCAGAATAAGATCTGTGTCCACTTTTTGAATATGGAATTAACCTTTCTGTTCCATCTTGCTGTTGCGTAGTTTGGATCGGATTTTGATTTTTTTTTCCTCCATGCGGGCGAAATTTGGTGAAGGTGGTGGGACGTGTGAGGGTTGGGGGGGGGGGTAATAGGACTTGATGCTTTCCATGCCCGCTCCCATGAGTTTTTTGTTGTTTTGTTTTGATGTGTGTGTGCGTGTGTGTATGGGTGTGTGTGTGTGTGCGTGTGTGTGTGTGTGTGTGTGTGTGTGTTTAACGACACTCACTCATCTGGAACATGAGCGTCAAGATCTTTAAAGTCCGTGCGATGACAAGAATGCGTGCAGGGCCTCAATTTATTCTCTCGGTCCACGCCCCCCTCCCTCCTTCCTCCCCCCCTGCCCCAATATAAATTAAGTATTGAAATCAATATGGAACCTCGCGGGACGCGCAAAAGCTTATGAAATTATTATACTCTTTTCTCATATAACTTGGCATCCAATGGAGTTGTTCTGTTTGATATCTATCATTATTCACACTAAACAATCTACAAGTGCACCGGCAGGTGGATAATTTATTTCTTCATTTATACAAATAAATTATATTTTGCTATTAACACATAAATTGGAACAAAAAAGACAAATTAAGTGCACCGTTTATAATTATTTGTATGACCTGTTACATGAATATTCAGTTAACTATGTCAGCAAAAGTACAATCAAATCCATTGTTCACTTGTTTAGTGCTCAGTCCCGTTTCAAAATATCAACCAAACACTCCCGCGTTTCTTTGACACAAAATATTTTTGTTATGAGTTATTTTTGAGTGTTCTTAATTTGGGGATGATAAATATAATATAATATGAGAGTGTACAACATCAGCCCTAAAATTATTGAAGTCATCAAAAACCTTTATAACAAGGCTACCAGTGCAGTCCTCAACAACAGCTCCATTGGGAACGGGTTCAGAACAACAATCGTGCGTCAAGGAGGCCTACTCTTCCAACACTCTTAACATCTTCCTAGAGCGCATCATGTAAAATGCCCTTGCAGATCACGACGGCACAGTCAGCATAGATGGTACAGCAATCTCTAACCTCCGTTTTGCGGATGACATTGATGGATTGGCTGGAGAGGAACAAGAACTTGAACAGTGGTACAGAGGCTTGACACCACCTCCAATGAAATACGTGCAGAGAAGACCAAAATGATGACCAACAACACCAATGGCATCATCACGGACATCAAAGTCCAAGGCCAAGCCCTCAACACAATGCATAGCTTCAAATATTTTGGAGCCATAGTATCAGACAATGGGTCCCGACATGAAGTGCTCTCCAGGATCGCACAAATAATTGCGGCTCTGACACGGTTGAAGCCCATTTGGAAAGACAGGACCATCAGTCTAACTTCCAAGGTAAGTCTGCTGCGCTCCCTTGTCATCTCCATCTGCCTATACGCTTGCGAAACATGGACCCTCATAGCAGATCTACAACGAAGAATACAAAGCATAGAGATGAGGTGGTACAGAAGACTTCTGGGCATTTCCTATACCCAGGACATCACCAACGACGAAGTCCGACAGGCCATCACACAAGCCATTGGACAATACGATGACCTGCTCACAGTGGTGAAGAAACGGAAACTCCGATGGTATGGCCATGTCACCAGATCATCAGGTCTTGCAAAGACCATCCTGTAAGGCAAAGTGCAAGGAGGTAGAAGAAGAGGAAGACAAAGAGGTGGGATGACAACATTATAGAATGGACTGGCTTGACATTGAGCGAAGCCATCAGGGTTGCTGAGGACAGATAAAGATGGAGTGCGCTAGTTAAACGATCATCTGCGGTGCCCCAACGACCTCAGAGTTACGGGATAGGATAGGATAGGACTGGCTGGTGGAGTGCCTTCAGTGTTACCATTAGGGTTGTTTCAGCAGATTTTTTGTACGGATCGGGGGTGAGTCCTCTTTCAACCAAGTTGTGGTCCTGATTCGGCTCTTTGCAGTCCTCTGGACCCTATAAACAATGATTAACTAACTAACCTTCAGTTGTGTGGGAGAAAATTGGATTAGGAAAAAACACAACAAATTATGAAATCACCAAGATGATTTCGCCCAATATTCATAATGTTTTTGTCATCTGGTAGGGTCACTATTTCCTACCAATACCAGTTTCAAAGAAATCCGTTCCTTAGTTTTAGAGGAAAGTGCGCAAATGTCACCTCCGGACCCTGGAAGCTGGACGCCGGACGGACGGAGAAAGCCAAAAACAAAAGTTCCCATGCAGAGTTTTCAGCTCAGGAACTAATAATAACACTTTGTAAGCTAAGAGGGAGAGAGAGAGAGAGAGAGAGAGAGAGAGAGAGAGAGAGAGAGAGAGAGAGAGAGAGAGAGAGAGAGAGACCGCACTTCTTTTTCCGTGGTAAGTACAAATCAGAGTACAAGCGCCCATTCATAAGCAAAATCATAAATCCTAACTTTCATCGCTATACCGCCCAAGAACAGCGCGCGGATGTAATGCTTCCAACCATCCCGAGCTATTCTACCTTTTCCGGCTTTACTTCCTCTCACCTGAGACCGGTTTTTGATTACGCCTAAAAAGTAAACCGGCAGTCACGTGACCTTCTCAAGTCCCATTGTTTCCCTTTGGTTTAGAGTAACCTCTCTGCATTTGGATCGGATACTATCATTGGAATCACCTTGAAAACTGGTTCCCGAGTTCGGGATTAAGTTTCCCTTTGTTGTCGTGTTTTAGGATGCCATTGTAATGGTGTTGTCAATGTACAAAACAACAGAGATTTTAAGAAATGATACTTCGGTTACATTTCTTAAATGATATTAATATAAGAAACGGGATGAGATTGCCTTTTCAAAAGTGTGCTACTCAAACCAAAAGATAATGATGATAATAGGGAACTTAGGGATTTACCACAGCTGAAGTTGAACATTGAGGTTTAACGTCTACACCCACCATTGGCGATATGGCAGACGGGGATAACCATCCCAGGAAAAGAAGGGTAGGGACCTAAATCAACACTGAACCACAAGAGCAATCATACTGCTAAAATGGACAGTTGTTTGTAGATTATAGTCACACGACACTTTCGCATATAGGTGACTACTGGACCGATTTATACTGACACCAGCGGGCCAGTTGTTGGTAAAGGGGAAAATAATATGATCACACGTTGACCAATCCGGGATTCGAACCAGCGACCTTTCGGTTACTAGCAAGACGCTCTTACCAACTGAGCTACCCGGCCCCATAAAAATGGACAGTTAAAATGGCCACATTTTATATCGCCCACCACGGGATTCGAACCTGGGTCATCGGTGTGCCAGGCCAACGCTCTACCACTTGTGCTTCGGCGGTGGGTACCAGAGCTACCATATGGTGAATGCTATCCTCGCAAATAGGAGCACTAGGTCCTCTCTCCTTCACACCCTGTCGCACAGGATTTTTTGCTCAGTTGTCTGGGCATCAGACGATGCGCCCAGAGGCTGCAAGTGGGCGCCTCATACGACTTGATTTAGATCCTGTCTCGGGCAGCGCTTTGAACAGTTCTTGAGCTTTAGAAGCGCTATATAAGATTAAGAACGATGAAATAAATGGAATACATACAATTTAGAAACTGTCTCACCAAAACAGCAGCTGAGTAAGCTTACTCTCGAGATTAGCGAGGTGACGTTGTCGTCCTGGAATCCGAATGTCTTTTTAAGCTGTTTACACTCGTATCTGAGAGCTTTCACCTCAATAATGTGGATTAAAACAAACTTCTTCTGCAATTATACTGTCTAGCGTAAAATTCCTCAATAATGTGGATTAACAGACTCTTCTATCACCATATTACCTAGCGTAAAATTCCTCAATAATAATAATAATAATAATAAGAAGAAGAAGAAGAAGAAGAAGAAGAAGAAGAAGAAGAAGAAGAAGAAGAAGAAGAAGAAGAAGAAGAAGAAGAAGAAGAATCTATTTTATAACGCGCAATACCAAACATGAAGTCTGCTCAAAGAGCAACATTAGTTCATCCTCACGCAATGTACAACAACATATATTTCAATAAATTTTTAATAAAATCATTGAAATGAATAACATACTTATACACACACACACACACACACACACACATAATAAATGGAAATATATGACAAATATGTCAATATAGTCAAATTGTACAAGTACGAATTATAATATGGATTAAGAGACTCTTCTATAATCCTACTATATATCGTAACATTTTTCAATAATGTAGATCAATAGACTCTTCTATCACCACCTAGCGTAAAATTCATCAATGATGTGGATTAGAACACTTTTCTATCGCCACACTATCGAGTGTAAATGTTTTGAAAAACATAACAAAAAAATACATCAGACTCACTTTAAGAAGAACATGAACAAGTAAGACAACAAAGTAGGTATCAGTGTATGGAGGACCAGTAGGGTGGGGGCGGAGGAAAGGGAGATTAAGCTAACTGGTTACAATCCTGCCCGCCTCATTCTAAACAAGAAAAAATCTGACCATGTTTCTCCTTTGCTGAATCATCTTCACTGGCTGTCTGTCTCTCAGAGAATTCAGTACAAACCCTTTCCCTTTGTTACAAAGCTGTCAACAAATCTGCCCCGTCATACCTCTCTGACCTTCCTCAACTGTACACTTCATCCCGCACACTTCGCTCAGTCTCCGACCCTCTCCTCCTTCAGATCCCTCGCATAAAACTTGTGTCTGTCGGTCTTCGAGCCTTTTCTTTCTGGAACAAGCTCTCTCTCTCTCTCTCTCTCTCTCTCTCTCTCTCTCTCTCTCTCTCTCTCTCTCTCTCTCTCTCTCTCCCATTACGGCAAAAGCCAACTTCTCTTCTTTCAAATCGTCTCTTAAAACTCACCTTTTTCGCAAAACTGATTACCTCATCTGCCAACAACTCTGTCTGTACACCTAACTCTGTCTGTACACCTAACTCTGTCTGCATACCTAGGTCTGTACACCTAACTCTGTCAGTACACCTAACTCTGTACACCTAACTCTGTCTGCATACCTAGGTCAGTACACCTAACTCTGTACACCTAACTCTGTCTGCATACCTAGGTCAGTACACCTAACTCTGTCTGTACACCTAACTCTATATACCTAACTCTGTCTGCATACCTAGGTCTGTATACCTAATTCTGTCTGCATACCTAGGTCTGTACACCTAACTCTGGCAGTACACCTAACTCTGTCTGTACATCTAACTCTGTCTGCATACCTAGGTCAGTACACCTAACTCTGTACACCTAACTCTGTCTGCATACCTAGGTCTGTATACCTAACTCTGTCTGTACACCTAACTCTGCACACCTGTCTGCATACCTAGGTCTGTATACCTAACTCTGTACATATAATCCTGTCGGTACACCTAACCCTGTCTGCATACCTAGTTCTGTATACCTAACTCTGTACACCTAACTCTGTCTGCATACCTAGGTCTGTATACCTAACTCTGTACACCGAACTCTGTCTGTACACCTAACTCTGTCTGTACACTTAACTCTGTCTGCATACCTAGGTCTGTATACCTAACTCTCTGTACTTTTAACTCTGTATGCATATCTAAGTCGGTATACCTAACTCTGTCTGTATACCTAACTCTATACACCTGATTCTGTACATCTAACTCTGTCTGCATATCTAGGTCTGTATACCTAACTCTGTACACCTAACTCTGTCTGTACACCTAACTCTGACTGTAAACCTAACTCTGTCTGTACACCTAACTCTGCATATCTAGGTCTGTATACCTAACTCTGTATACCTAACTCTGTACATCTAACCACTCATGACGTTTCTTCTATCTCCCACCTCGTACTTCCCCCCCCCTCCCCTTCAAATGTAAGATCTGTGCGTGTGTGTGTCTGGCTGTATGTGCGCGCTTTGAATTATTCTTTAATAAATAATGCACCTTATAATAATTATTATTATTATTATTATTATTATTATTATTATTATTATTATTATTATTGTTGTTGTTGTTGTTGTTGTTGTTGTTGTTATTGTTATTATTGTTATTATTGTATTATTGTGTCGGATAGCGCAGTGGTTGGAGCACTCGCTACTGTGTCGCAAGTTAAGCATCATCCAGTGCGGTTAGCACTTGGATGGGTGACCGCAAAACGTGAAGCGACAAATAGCAACGCCCCCAGTTGACTCAACTGTGAGTACCTACTCTCTTAAGGGTGAGGAAGGTAAAGCAGCGAGGGAGAGATGGGCATCACCCTCATTACGCTGGCCCAAGATAAGTGTGATCTCCAACATCACGCTCCCCTAGACACAGGTTATGGGACGACCTTTACCTTTACCCTTTTGTATTATTATTATTATTATTATTATTATTATTATTATTTTATTATTATTATTATTATTATTATTATTATTATTATTATTATTATTATTATTATTATTATTATTATTATTATTAACTGGGCAGCGAGAGAAAATGGGTGGTTATTTGTTCATTTAATTTTGATTGTTTATTATAGAGCGATGGAGGTGTGACGGAAGACCATGGACAAGAGGGTGGTGACCTGGCAGCGCTGCTGGTAAGGTCGTTGGTTTTCTATACTGAAGGTCATGGGTTCGAACATCGCAGGGGCCAAGAGAGAGAGAGAGAGAGAGAGAGAGAGAGAGAGAGAGAGAGAGAGAGAGAGAGAGAGAGAGAGATTAATGACGTTGTGGGGTGGGGGGGTGGGTGTGTGTTATTGAGTAATGAAGTGACTGTGAGATCAGAGAGTGTGATAAGAAAGATAAAGACGTACGGAGGTGAAACGTTGGGGGGTGGGGGGGTGGGTGTGTGTTAATGAGTAATGAAGTGACTGTGAGATCAGAGAGTGTGATAAGAAAGATAAAGACGTACGGAGGTGAAATCTGAACCTAACCCCAACCTTATTTAATCTGATAATTTTATCCGTCGAAGTTGAAAATCAGACCCTACCCCGTAGCTCCTGTACAATAGAAATCGTGAGTCGGATACTTACAATAGAGATTTGGGGTACGTCCAACTGACGCGAGAGTACGGGTCTCGCGAATGACGATAGTTTAGTCCGAATACAATAATTTTTGGCCGAGTTCCCTTCCGCGTGATTGTACAATACTGAGGCTATTATCCCTATTCTATACCATGGTACACAACATAAGGCTAGTTTTGTTACCGCATCAGAGGGCGCTTGATTCACGCATGGGAAGCGTGATGGAAAAGGGGGATAAGTTTAAAAGGCCCCAGGTCGAAGGCTTTGTTTGCGTTTGGCTAGAACGGGTATACCTTAAAACTTGGCATTGTTATTACCTGAAACAATGATACAGTGGCTTTCCTTGCTCAAACCAACCGCTACACTTTCCATTTTCCCAGAGAATTCCCCATGATTAACGGTACATTGGTACCATAGCCATGTGACCTTTGACCCTATTTCTGAGTGAAACGCGAAGGTGGCATGGCGTGTCTTTGGTGTCTTGGGTCTATTGTTTCAACCTAAAACGAAAAATTGTTTCAACCTTAAACGAAAAACCTTACCAAGCAATTGTTTACATTGGTTTTTTCTCTTACCGGTTTTGAGTACATGCTATTTTTAGCTCACCAAAGTAGAGGCGTAAAAACTATAGATTGTATACATTAAAAAAACCACCAACTAAACTTCTGAAATAAGTAATTTTCGTTCACAGTTTTTTTTTTCAATAGAACGTCATTTACTGTGAATGTTAAACGGATCTGCTGAAGGAGCATGGATTCTGATTTGGCTCGGAAGAGTCCGCTGGACCTAAAGCAACAACCATGTAATGTAATGTTCTACATTACATGATTATTGCTTTAGGTCCAGCGGACTCTTCCGAGCCAAATCAGGACCGGACAACCCCTGATCCGCATAAAAGATCTGCTGAAACAACCCTAGTGGTAAAACTGAAAGCTCTCCACCAGCCAGTCACTTTACAATAAAGACATCCCACGCAGGGGACGCTGAAGCTGTACTCTAATTTATCGAACCCCCGTTTATAAAAACAAAATAGAATACAAACATCATTATAAAATATCAACAAAACACATACATATAAAATGCCTACATTGTTAAATAATAACATCGTAGG
>CM072524.1:22787886-22800386 GCA_036898135.1 Oncomelania hupensis | reverse complement strand
CCATTGGAGACGACTCAAGGTTCGAGACACTCTCACTGCTCAATTTTACCCAATGCGGTACCCGGATCGTATGAATCAAGACGATACACGGATCGTATATTTCAGAACAGAAACAATAAATAATGAGTCGCACTCCATTTACACGATTGTTTAAAAGTTGCATTCTATTAATTTTTTTTAAAATTACACCATCTTTATGTATTTTGTAAAAGTTACAGGCATATTTGTGTAATTATTAAAATTACACAACCTTTACGTCATTTATTAAATTACACGACATTTACGTCATTAAACGTTTTCCACCATTCATCGTAAGTGTTTAAATACAAGCTAAAAGTAAAGAATGTCCTTAACTTGGCAAAAACTTTTAGTCTTGGGAGACAGATTTTGGGACCTTTTTTTCCACACTATCTCCGGTCGCTGGAAAGAGAGAAGTTAATGATCTTTCTCTTCTGAGGTCCAGCTTTGTGGGACCAGAGGCCACATCATTCCTCGCGGGCGCGACTTTACTTTCTTCCTCCCTGGTACTAAAGAGAGTTTGGTACCATAATTATCACAGTTCAAGTTGGTTAAGGGTGCTCGTTGCATGTTGCGTGCAATTTATTTACTTTATTAATTATTACATATTGTTTGGTAGCTTTTCTCCAGTTATCTTCATGTTTTAGGTGATTAGTCATTATGATAGATCAAGGATACGAACTTCTCATTTTATTAGCAGCCATTATGGGTTTTTTGTTTGTTTTTTTTTAGCCCTTACATTAAGATAAATTCTTGATTTTTGCATTAACTTAGGAATCATTTTATTTCATTTACGATATATTTTATACTTTTTATTTTTTTTATTTTATTTGTTAGTAAACATTGCCGTAGGCCGGCAGAATACTTACGGTCTAAACGAAATTCTGATTTTATTAGCAGCCATTATGATTTTTTTTAAATCCATTAGATTGAGATAACTTTTTTTTTACTTTTCGATTTTTTTCATTAGCTTCCTATCCTATCTTATCCCGTAACTCGGAGGTCGTGGGGGCACCACAGATGATCGTTTAACCAGCGTACTCCATCTTTCCCTGTCCTCAGCAACCCTGATTGATTCGCTCAGTGTCAAATCAGTCCATTCTCGAATGTTGTCCTCCCACCTCTTTTTCGGTCTCCCTCTTCTTCTACCTCCTTGCAGGATTGTCTTTGCAAGACCTGATGATCTGGTGACGTGGCCATAGGAATAATTTTATTTCATTTACGTTATATTTTATACTTTCTATTTTATAATTTATTTGTTAGTAAACATATCCGTAGCCGGACAGAATACTTACGGTCTAAATGTTTTGCTTACTGCGAACCATTATGTACGCACATAGTTTTTACTGAAAGAATTGTACACAAATCCGATTATTTGTCGTCTGCAGAACATTCCATTTTTGTTTGCGCTTCTTTCGATTGCGACAGTTTTGTTTGTAAGCTTACCGATCAAAATTTGGTCACATTATGTATTGGGCTAAACTTATTCTGTAGTAGTGCTAAGTCCTTCTCCTTGATAACGAAGGGTCATCCTGTCTTATCGGGTTAGTTTACTACAGGTAAGCTACTAAGTATTATAGAACCACTTATCATCAACTTAGTCTTGGTTTATGACTAACTCGATATAATTCACCTTTTTGCAACACAATAAATAGACCACAATATAATACTGTTTATTGTTATTGTAAATATATACAACTTGTTCCTGTCATTCATTCTTTCTTTCTTTCTTTCGTTCAGTCGATGATTGTTAATAGAGAAATATAGATCGCATTTCGTTAGAGTTTCGTTTCGTTACCCTTTCGTTGCGTGAAGGATGCGTACGCAGCCGTCCCAAGTCAACCACCTTCGTCTAACTTTAGCAGTATAGAAAGAGGGGTCAACGAACCTCGCGTCGCTGAAATAAGGGACGCAACCTTTCGTTTATTGATTGCCTTGGAGTAATTCTCGTGTGGTGAAACAAAAACAAAATCGTGTTTCCAAGGGACAGTACTCATATGTACTCTGCCAACCAGTATCCTACAATTAGACCTACAATACTGATACTGTAGAAGAAACTGAAACATCTAATTTACCCCCATTAAAAAATAATATATATTTGGATTTTTGGGATTTTGAATATTTTGACATTTTATTATTAATTTTATAGGGAAATTCTCCCCTGGGGAAGGTGTAGTCGCAGCTGTGCGCGCCCAAATCCAACCTACCTAATATTAGTTGTGTTTTTTGTTGTCGTTGAAATTTTGCTGATGGAGCAAACCGGAGTACCCGGAGAAAACACCCGAGACGTTGCTGAGTCGAAAGTAAGCATAAGTAATATTCGGAGAAACATAACACCCAGTTGCTGGATCGATCCCACACCTGTCAGGCGACATTGGTTTTTGGCCTGTGGACAAGGAAAGTTAGTCCCGCCTTATACCACTCGGCCACAATGGTCGCCATTTTGGATCTCTCAATTCCAAGACTTCCGACAAATGCATTACTCAACAAATGCCTACAATCTCATAACAACATTTTGGATTATATAAGACGCGCAAATCAATAGTCCGAATATCAATTTAACTATTTCATAAAACAAGATGCTATTAATTGACCCAGATAACATTAAAAATACTGACCAAATGGTGTAGTCTTGGATTTTCACAAAAGGGGCCTGTTACACTCCGTTCGATGTTGGTGTTTTCCTTTATCAGTATCCGATTCAGCCACAATGCTGAATTCCTGATAAGGTGTAACTCAGATTCGTTTATCCACGCAACCCGTCCAAACAGCATACAAGTCACAAAGTCGACGTATGAAGTTTTCCACTTTTATTCAGCACACATCAACAACTGCATACAATTCTCAACTCAACTCAACAACTTTCACAGCAACTCTTTAAATCACTATCAACAACTTTACTATCTCAACAGCAACTCGGCACACGATTAAATAACCTCTCTCTCTTCTCGAACAATTTGGTACACGGTAGAAATGACGCACTGCCACCAATCGAACTAAAGATCGTCATCACTGGCTTACGTCATACACATTTCCTCTACTTCCGGGAACATTCACGACCTTCGATATCCATCGGGAAATTTCTATCGACAGTATTAAACATGCAGATCCCGAAAATTCTCCAACAATATCGACTAACGCAAATCATCAACGTTATACAAAGCCTCTCCTAACAACAATGCAAACTCAAATCAAAGGTAAATAAACTCCATTACTGAATACTTTGCAAAACGAAACGATTAGATCTATCGTGCGCGCTTTCGACATACTTTCGTACGCGTTTCAACGTAACATAACCCCCCACTCAAGAAGAAATTTACCCAATTTCTTTCAACAACGTTGAAACGTAATGCACAAACAAAGTCCTCAATTGAAACTAATTTAAGACTTTCTGAATACTGTCAATGTTCACAGTTCATTCACACAGAATCAAAGTTTCTCATCTGCAAGTCTTTCTGGGTACTGTCAATGTTCACAGATCATTTACCCAGTCAACGTTTTTCATTTTCAAGTCTGTCATTACCAATATTCTTAGTTCATCCACACAGTCAATATTCTTTCATCTGCAAGGAAACGACGCCATCGTCAGTTGCGGTTGTCATCGGCCCAGGGTCAAAAACGATGATCTCGTGGGCTTTCCTGGAGTCAGTGCATCCTCCGTTGTCTCCTTCTTCCGTCGGATGTCCGACGCAGTCGACGATGTCAGCTCCCAGAATGCATTCGCTGGGTCTCACGGTCAGGTTGGCTTCTGCGGGACGGTGGAACAGCTCCCTCAAGGTCTGCAGATGCTCCTTCCAGGTCTGGGTGTGGACTTCATGTTCGACCAAAGTCGTAGAGCCTGGGACATCACTGAAGCTATGGGGAAACTCGCCCATAAGGTCCTTGAGCTCCATCTTTTGACCTTCCGTCAAGCTTGGTCCTAGCTTAACATCATCGATGCCTTCTTTGCTATGGAAGTCTCCCAGTTCCAACAGTTCTTCGCTGTCAAAGCTGTCGTCGGTCACAGCTGCTGTGGCTGCGTGCACAGTCTCTGATGGCCTTTCCACGTACAGCTTAAGGAGGTTGGCGTGGTATATCTTGGAATGCTGGCCGACCTTCACCTTGTAGTCGTTGATCCCCACCACGGTCTCCACTTCGTACGAGCCTTTCCACTGCATCAGCAACTTATTGTGATCAGTAGGTAGCAGCACCAGCACTTTGTTGCCAGGTTTAAACTTCCTGTTCACAGCCCTACGGTCATAGTAGTGCTTTCCACAGTCCTGGGACTTCTTCAGGTTTTCTCTGGCTATCTCGAGAGTCTGCTCCAGCTTCTCCCGTAGCTCAAAAACGTACTGGTAGCTGTTCTTCACCTCTGGGGTGTCTACTTCTTTCGTCCACAGTTCTTTTAGGATGTGCATCGGCCCTCGGATGGTTCTTCCGTACAGCAGCTCGAACGGAGAAAAGCCGGTGGACTCCTGCGGTACTTCTCTGTAGGCGAAAAGTAAGGCGTTGATATAGCGATGCCATTGTCTGGGCTGCTCGCTGCACAGTTTCTTCAGGGTGGACTTCAGCGTAGCATTGAACTTCTCGACAAGCCCGTTGCACATCGGATGGTAGGGTGTCGTAGTCAAATGCCGGATGCTAAGCAGTCTGTTGACCTCCTTCATACAGTCAGAGACGAACTGCGTCCCGAGGTCTGTCAGAATTTCTTCAGGCACTCCAAGTCTACTGAACATTTCCACTAGTGCCTCTGCTACAGATTCAGTGTCAATCTTCTTCAGTGGCACTGCTTCTGGGTACCGAGTCGCATAGTCCACTAAAGTCAGTACCCACCGATGACCTTCTTCACTCGGAGGTCTTATTTCGCCGATTAAGTCTAACGCCACCCTCTTGAAAGATCGGTCGATCAGAGGCATCCTCTGCATAGGCACTTTCGGGACCCTTCCTCGAGGTATGGTTTTCTGGCAAATGTCACACGATCGGCAGAAACGGCTGACGTCCGCATGAAGTCCTGGCCAGTAGAACACCGCCTGGATTCTATCCGACGTCTTCTTGATACCCAGGTGACCTCCCATGATAGAGTCATGAGCTACTTCCATCACCTGGCGCCTTAAGGGTAATGGTACCAGTACTTGACGTGGTGGTTTACCTCGTTGACCCTCGGGTGCTGGAAGATTCTGTACAGGATCTTGGCCTTCACCTCAAAATAGACCGTGCCACTGCCCTTGGTCACGTGGTCTTGGCGGTTCCTATACTTGTTTAAAGTGCTATCAGCTTCCTGGAGCTGGATCAGCTTATCTCTGTCCACGATGGCAGCTTTGGAGTTGTCGGCGACCTTCAGTGGCGTAGACGTCTTGTCTCTCTTGGCCTGGGTCCTGGTAGTAACAGCACCGACGATCTCTGGTAGGCAGGGCTGAGCCGGAGTAACCACATTGTCCCGTAGCAGCTCTGTAAGGTCTCCATCGGGAAACGGCAATGGATCCTCCTCCACAACTTCGACGTGTTGAGTTGAGGCAGGACTCCACTCTGGATCGGGGTTGTCGGGTCGTCTCGCGCCGTCGACATTCCCGATCATCAAATCATACAGCGGCTTCTTCAGGCAAACCGCTTCGACTTCGCCTATGTAGAAAGGGGTGTTGACACGAATCTTCGCAACTGGCGCTCTCACACATTTGCTGTCGGCCATAAGTGTCCATTTTGAATCGCCAGTGAACTGTTCTTTAGCGATTAGGTCTTCTCTGACGATGACCCCACTGCAGCCAGAGTCTCTTAAAACAGTCACTTCATGATTTCCGACGCGTCCCTTGGAAACAGGCATGTTCTGTACGGTCACAGCTGCGCTGGCGACGACGGGGATGGATTTCCCGTTGGCAAGGAGGAGTTGGCCATCAGTCATGCGCTCTTGCACGTCCGCAGGGGTAGCTGTGCGCTCGGTCTCACTCGGAAGAATGACGCTCCCGCCGCACACTTGATGGTCAGATCTACTGGTTTGCCGTTGATTGGAGAACCGCCTCTGCCGGTTGCCCGCCGCTGAATTGTCCGTACTGCTCCGCTGTCCGCTACTTTTGTTTTGAGGACAGTTAGCCGCTCTGTGGTCTGTAGCGTTGCAGGTGAAACAGCCCCTTGAATGCCCTTCCCTGGGAGGAGGCGTGGAGTCTGTCTGTCTCTGGCTCGTCTGGCTTCCCTGGATCTGGTTCACATGGTTTCCAGTCTTCTGAAAATGTTTCGTCGCGCTGGGTGGCCCCAGGGTTTTCCCATGAGCGATGAGATATCTTTCAGCAGCCTCAGTCACATCTTTAAGCGTCTGCAGCTTTTGTTCTTCTAAGTGGGTCGCTAGGTCCTTGTGACAGGAATTGAGAAATTGTTCCTTCACGATCAGGTCATGGAGACTGTCGTAAGACTTCGTTTCGCCTGATAACTCCACCCACTTGTGTAGATATGACGACAGGCGCTCCACAAACTACTTTGGCGTCTCGTCTGATTTAGGCCGGCATTCACGGAAGCGTTTACGGTAGCCCTTCTCTGTAAAGTTGTAGCACTGCAACAGGGCCTCTTTCAAGACGTCGTAGTTTTTGGCGTCATCGTTCGACAGTCTGGTGTAAACTTCGAGAGCTTGCCCCGTCAGAAGTGCACTCAGTCGAATTGCCCAGTCTTGAGGTTGCCAGTTAGAGCTTTCGGCGAATCTTTCGAATCTCGCCAGATAGCTGTCGATCTGGTCCTTCCCGTCGACGAAAGCTGGCAATTTAGGAGCCGTATGGTCGTTGGTGACTTGTGGCGCATGCTGATTGTTTTGGATACGCGCCAACTCTAACTGGTACTGACGCTCACCTTCAAGACGCTTCAGCTCGAACTCTCTTTCTTCACGGCGACGCTGCTCTTCTCTCTCTTGACGTTGCTGTTCAATTTCTAGACGCTTCTGTTCTAATTCTCTTTCTTCACGGCGACGCTGCTCTTCTAATTCTCGTTCTTCACGGCGACGCTGCTCTTCTACTTCTAGACGCTTCTGTTCTAGTTCTATTTCTTTTTCTAGACGCTTCTCTTCCAATTCTCTTTCTCGTATTCTCTCCTGAGACTTGACGTACTCCGTCAGCTGCTTGCCTTTTAGATTCAGTTCAACCCCTTTCTGCCAGAAGTCAGCCATCTTGATGCTTCTGGAAAGTTCTTTTCAAGAAAGTTCTTTTCTAGAAAGTTCTTTTCTGGAAGGTTCTTCTTCTAGAAAGTTCTTGACTGTAGAGTTCTTTTTTTTTCTGGAAAGTTCTTGACTGTGCTGTACCTTTCTAGACTGTTCTAGAACAGCACGCTTTCTGCAGTAGCGCTGATGCTTGTCACTAGTCGCCTTCGTTGACGCAGGCCCCGCTGTCCTCGTCGTATGCAACGCTGCACCACGCTGGTGTTGATGTATACGCTCCTGTGCTGAAGTAGACTCGACGTCCGCACGTCGCTCTCTCTAATACTGGCGATGTAGCTCCGAGACTGTCCCTCGACGTAGTCCCGCGGCAGCCACGTAGTCCCGCTCTGTTGTTCGCTCACGAAGCAACTCTTCGGCGACTACACGCCCTTGCAGTCAACCCGAATCTATCGGATGTAGTCCCAGTATGTTGGCCCCTCTCGACGCAACTCGTTGGCGGCTACCCTCGATGACTGCCTCTCGTAACGTTGACTCGCTTGTTGTAGCAGTTGAACCCTTGGCTATGGCGTGAATCGCGGCTTGACCCCCAAAATGTTACACTCCGTTCGATGTTGGTGTTTTCCTTTATCAGTATCCGATTCAGCCCCAATGCTGAATTCCTGATAAGGTGTAACTCAGATTCGTTTATCCACGCAACCCGTCCAAACAGCATACAAGTCACAAAGTCGACGTATGAAGTTTTCCACTTTTATTCAGCACACATCAACAACTGCATACAATTCTCAACTCAACTCAACAACTTTCACAGCAACTCTTTAAATCACTATCAACAACTTTACTATCTCAACAGCAACTCGGCACACGATTAAATAACCTCTCTCTCTTCTCGAACAATTTGGTACACGGTAGAAATGACGCACTGCCACCAATCGAACTAAAGATCGTCATCACTGGCTTACGTCATACACATTTCCTCTACTTCCGGGAACATTCACGACCTTCGATATCCATCGGGAAATTTCTATCGACAGTAATAAACATGCAGATCCCGAAAATTCTCCAACAATATCGACTAACGCAAATCATCAACGTTATACAAAGCCTCTCCTAACAACAATGCAAACTCAAATCAAAGGTAAATAAACTCCATTATTGAATACTTTGCAAAACGAAACGATTAGATCTATCGTGCGCGCTTTCGACATACTTTCGTACGCGTTTCAACGTAACAGGGCCTCGTTTCTTGGATCAGCACCCAAGTACCTGCAAGAACTCATCCCTTGGCACGCCCCTGAGCGAAACCTTCGGTCTAGCTCACAGTGCAAGATCTCTGTGCCAAGTGTCGATCGACATAAGAGAAAGAACTTTGGAGCAAAGTCTTTTGAATGTGCAGCTCCTCTCTCCTGTGGAACAGACTTCCTCTCTCGCGACGTCAGTGTAGCTCCAAAGCAGCCTTCAAGCGTCAGCTGAAGACCCATCTTTTAACCAGTGACCAAAACAAATTTAATAGACTCCTTTTTTTGCATCGCACCGAGCATGCTCACTTGGCCTGGAATCGCGCTATACAAGTGTTCATCATCATCATCATCATCATCATCATCATCATCATCATCATCATCATCATCATCATCATAGTACAACAGAAACTGCCAACGAAGCAGCATCTCTCTCTCTCTCTCTCTTCTCGACTTCATGTGGCATGTAACATTATTGATTTCAACATCGATCTTGCCTTAGAAAAGTTTAACGATTGTTTTAATATTTCTGGCAAATGTATGCTAAAGAATATATACGTGGGATCTGAGAAAAGGAGAGTGTGGTTTGATTTAGAATGCAAGCAAAGTAGAAAGGTTTTGAGACAGCACTTGAGAAAATTTCACATACACAACAGAGACGAAGATAGACTGGGTTACACACAAAAAAGACGAGAGTACAAAGAATTACTTCGACGTAAGAAATGTGATTTTAAAGCAACTTTTATTCAATCGTTACACGACAACATGAATAATTCTGCGAAGTTCTGGGATTCGATTCGCTCAGTACGCCCACGCTCTTCTTGTCAGTCCAACATTTCAAAAGAGCAATGGTTAGAGCATTTTAAGAATGTGTTTATGTCTGATTCTATTGATGGGGAGGGTGTTGATAGTGATGGTGATGGTACGACGTTTGTTGAACCTAGTGTTTCTAATTTAAATGTGCATCCAGACGACATGTTAAACTGTCGCATTTCCGAACCCGAAATAACGTCTGCTATTAATGCGTTGAAGAATAAGAAAGCCGCAGGTCCTGATGGTATGATTGGAGAGTTCTATAAGAACAGTGTTGATTGTATCATGCCCTTCTTGTTCAAATACTTTAATTATATTTTTGACAAAGGTTTATTCCCGAGTGATTGGACGTTAGCTATTCTACAACCTATCCACAAAAAAGGTGATTTGAGTAATCCTGATAATTTCAGAGGCATTTCACTGTTAAATATTTGTAGTAAAATTTACAGCTTTGTTTTAAATCAGCGAATAAACAAGTGGATTGAAGAACATGATCTAATCGGCGAAGAACAAGCGGGATTTAGAAAAGAGCATAGTACAGCTGATCATGTTTTTACTTTGTATGCTATGATTCAGAAACAACTTGTCAGACACAGAAAACTTTATGTAGCGTTCATTGATTTCAAGAAGGCCTTTGACAATATTTCTAGAGATAAGCTATGGAAGGTCCTTAAAAAGAATGGCTTGAATGGTAAGATTTTAAAGGCATTGAAAAGTATGTATGCAATTGTTAAGGCGAAGATACGGGTTGGGGGTGACTTCACTGATACTTTTATGTGCCCTCGCGGCCTGAAGCAGGGGGAAATATGTTCACCGATAATTTTTTCGCTCTTTGTAAATGAATTGACTAAGGACATACTGGCAGATGGAAAACACGGGATCCAGTTATCACCAGATTTTATTCAGCTATTGATTTTGCTGTTTGCTGATGACGTGGCTCTTATTTCAGATACTATAACTGGTCTTCAAACAAAACTAAACATTTTGTACAACACTGCAAGAAACCTAGATCTAGTTGTTAATTTAGACAAGTCTAATGTTGTTGTCTTTAGAAATGGTGGCCATCTTGCTTCAAGTGAACGATGGTGTTATGGTGATGAACCTTTGAAGATTGTAAACTCTTACAAGTACTTGGGAATATATTTGACTCCGCGTCTTAGTTTCACTCGTACTATGGACGATCTTGCTTGTCGTGCCAGGAAAGGAGTAATGGCTATTATAAGAATGCTTTGGACTGTTGGTGAACATTCTCCGAATCTATTTTTTAAATTGTTTGACTGTCAAATTCAACCTATTTTGACATACGGTTCAGAAATATGGGGACTGACAAAAAAATCAAGAAATTATTGAACGTGTCCATCTTTATGCTTTAAAGAAGTTCTTGGGGGTACATCCCAAGGCTCCTAGACATCTTGTGTACGGAGAAACAGGCAGATATCCTCTGTGACGACTCATGTAAGATGTATTAAGTTTTGGCTACGCCTGTTGTTTCTGGGTGATGACCGCTATTCTAAAAAAGCGTACAACATGCTCTTGTTTTTGCAAAGACAAAACTACGTTACCTGGGCTTGTGCCGTGAGGAATATTTTGTATATGTATGGTTTTGGCGTCGTTTGGGAAGCACAGGGTGTGGGTGACGTACCCTCTTTCGTTTGCTGTTTTAAGGAAAGGCTAATTGATTGTGCAAGGCAAAACTGGCACTCATCATTGATGTCACATCATTTGTACAGTGTGTACACTAACTATAATCAATCACTTTCTCTGTGTCAGTATGTACTTTCAGTAAAGAACATTTTTGTACGAAGACAGTACACTCGCTTTAGAATTGGTATGTCTAAATTAAATTGTCATTTCCTCCAGTATAAGCCTATTGCAGATGATAGGAAAGCTTGTCCATTTTGTCAGACAGTCGATGAAACTGAGATTCATTTTTTATTAGCATGTCCACTGTACAATGAAATTAGAAATGAATTAATTCCTGTAAAATACTGCAGACATCCGTGTTTGGCCAAGTTTCGACTGTTGGTATCATGTCCAGTTTCAGCTGTTGTTAATAATCTGGCTGTATTTATATATAAAGCTCTTTGCTTGCGTGAAAGAATGATGAAGCATAATGGTTGAATGTAATATAGTGCTTGCGATGATATGTATCTTATAAGTATGCCTGCTTGTTTTTTTTTAAAATTTTGTTTATTTTATTTATTAGTTATTTTGGCCCACTCATTGTAACGGGCCGGTGGTCTATACAATAAACCATTCTGATTCTGATTCTGATTCTTCTCGACTTCATCCTGCACTGCACCAAGTTTGAAGTCAAGTCAAGTCAACAAATCTTTGTTAACCACAATTGAAAATGTATAGAGCACATTGTATCTCAGCAAATTAAGTTTTTGCTGTTGTTTTTAAACAAATAAAAATAAAAGTAATACATAAAATCACAAATTAATAACTACCAAAACTACATTTTTACGAAAGTGTTTTTTTTCTGTTTATTATACTGTCAACTATACACTCACACTCACACTCACACACACACATACACACACAAACACACCCACACACACACACACACACACACACACACACACACACACACACGCGCGCGCACTTTAATCTCTTCCAGCTCTTTCACCAAAAGTTACTTAAGCAAAGCGTGAATAAACAGCACAAGATACTAGAATTTAACTTCATTCTTACTAAACATTGTAATACCAAGATTGAAACCACTTTTTCTTAGAACAATACAAAAAGACGAGATAAAAGACAAAAAGAAGATGATATACGCAGTTGATTAAAAACAATTCTCAGTACATGTTTTTGCTATAATGCTTCTTCAGGAGTTAAATAGCCAATTGAGATACAGAATCCAACCTCACAGTTTATACAATATAGGCCCGACCACATTACACGTTGCAAGATTTTCGTAGCCTAATTTGTCTTAGCTCCAAATGTTGGCTGACCGTGTCACCTCACGAGTAAATTTCATTTTTGTCTTCGGTCTAACCTACATCAAAGTGTTACAGCTGACAAGAGGTGCGAACAGGTTGAATATATTTTAGGTGCATGACAGGTATGCTGCACAGGCGTATATCGTAATACGTTACTTTTGGTGCAGAGCAGGGAGGGCACAGGCATATTATGTAGGCTATAACGTAATACGTTACTTTTGGTGCAGAGCAGGGAGGGCACAGGCATATTATGTAGGCTATAACGTAATACGTTACTTTTGCTGCAGAGCAAGGAGGGCACAGGTATATTATGTAGGCTATAACGTAATACGTTACTTTTGGTGCAGAGCAGGGAGGGCACAGGCATATTATGTAGGC
>CM072524.1:22530386-22782886 GCA_036898135.1 Oncomelania hupensis | reverse complement strand
GAGTGCAGTATATCTATTATATGCTATTTAAGCTACCGTGATTAAGATTTCACTCGTAAATTCATATATACCTTAAAACCCTTCGCTCTGTAGTTTTATCTCCATGAAATAAAATCTTGATATAATCTAATACGGTCTCGGTTCGGTTGTTTTAGTAGTAATAGTAATAGTAATAGTAGTAGTAGTAGTAGTAGTAGTAGTAGTAGTAGTAGTAGTAGTAGTAGTAGTAGTACTACTTTTACTACTACTACTTTTACTACTACTACTACTACTACTATTACATCATCATCATCGTCATCGCCATTATTCGCCGTCCTAGTAGTAGTAATTGATGCTATATACGCACTTTTCCCCAAATCGCCAATCAGACTCAAAGCACAGCGATCTATACCAACATACACCCTCACATGTTTTACCCACTCTCACAAACAACAAGCACACGTCGATCACTCAAACATGTGGTGTAAAGGCAGGGAGATCGCTATTAGTAGTAGTAGTTTGTTAATAGTTGTGTTCAGGTTAATGAAAGATAGGCCGATGCGCATGCAGATATAAAGATAGATATACAGATACAAAGACGCCTATATAGGGGTAGGATAGACATAGTAACTGTGATTTGTATGGAGTTCCCTGTGTAAAATTATTAATTTCACCACTTTCAGCTAAATGATCTTTATTTAGAAGCATCTTTTCTAAATAATCATTTGTTTACAAAAGATGTAAAATTTCTCTAAATAATATATTTTCTTCGTAAATAACTTATTATTTACCTAAACCATATATTGTTTAGATAAATAAATCATGATATAGGTCAATAAGGTATTGTTGCTAAATAAGGAATTATTTACCTATATGATGCCTTATTTAGAAGATTGTGTTAAATAATGTATTATTCAGAAATGTTTCTAAATAATTATTTGTTTACCTATAATGCATTATTTATCTGAATTTGTTAAATAATATATTAATTAGACGATTTTGCCAAAAATTATGCATTATTTACGTAAAACATTCATTGTTTAGAGACAGCGATTTTCATTAGTTAGGCGAGTCACAGCTACATGCCGTATTACGGTGACGTTATGTAGTAGTGATAAAGTGGACTCATTACCATCCGTCTGAGAGCAGCCCCTTTTAACATCAACATCGTTTAGGTCCATGCGCGCTCCAACATCAGAATATGACGACGGCGAAGTCGAGGATTTCTATGAACATCTACAGGTTGTCCTTGACAAATTGCGAAGCAGGACATAGTCATAGTGCAAGACGACGGGAATGTCAAGGTTGGCCAAGATGCGCACCACAACTGGGGAGACATATGTGGACCCCATTGCAACAACGAGACAAATGACAGGGTTCTGAGACTCTTGGAGTTTGCCAGATACAACAATCTGATACTGGCAAACACGCTTGGTCTCCACAAAAAAATCCAGACGATGGACATGGCACAGTCCCCGCGGGAGCAACACAACAAGATTGACTACATCATGGTCAAGACACGCTTCAGATCAAGCATCAACATTGGCAGGACACGCACTTTTCCAGAAGCAGACATCGGAAATGACCACGATCTCGCAATGATGTCCTTCGGACTCCACTTGAAATACCACTGAACAGGTTTTCAACCTCGGAATAATCTGTGAGAAATTCCTACAGCACCAACATCATCTATAGTATGCGTTTGTAGATTTCAAGAAAGCGACGTGTTATCATTATCATCACCAAGTCATTATTACATTCTGTAACTATTGACATATAAAGAAATCTTGTTAGGTCAGGTAGATTAGTAGGCCTACAACGTGCGTGACAATTTTATTACCAAGTCTCAGCATTATGGTCATCGGTATCTGTCATCTATTATCTAAAGTCATATATGAGGTCCGTGACATGCTTCTTCCGCCATTTGATGATTTCCCGCCTAGGGTGTTAACGTTAGCAAATGAAATGTACAAAGATTAAAATCTGTAAATATTACATCCAGAACTTTTTCAATAGAGAGGGTAGACATAGTGAATCCCTGCTAGGTTGTAGGTGACATACCTCTGACGAAGTAGCTCAGTTGGTAAGTTTAGTATTGAGGTTTGGCATTCAGGAGATCCGAGTCAAATTCTAGAGATAATGGGGAGGGGTGTTGTCTATTAAAGAGTCGACTTTCTGTAACTACTCTTTGTACGGTGTGTCGCTCTTCCCGTGTCGTCTCAGCGGCACGCTTAACCTTCCAGTTGTTCTGTCAAAAGGGCAGGTTAGAGGTTTCAAAACTAGACACGAACAAACACAGAAATAACATGGGAAATGAAGGGAGGGGATAATGGTGTGGCAGGTAACAGATGGGAGAAGGTGGGAGAGGGAAGCAGTGTTCAACAAATAAATAAAGAAAGGATAAAGCTAACAAACCAAGGACATAAAAATATCAACACAAAATGCGCACGTAAGAAAAACGGGTGACAATGGAAGATAGAAGTAAGAAGGAAAAGACACCAAATAAATGATGAAGGAAAAGGACAGAAGAAGGAACGAAGAAACGTAAAGAAACGTTTGAAATAAAAGTATGTTTGGTCCTGATTTGGCTCGGAAGAGTCCGCTGGACCTAAAGCAATAATCTTGTATTGTATTGTAAATTATGTTTTAAAAAAAACCCAACAACAAGCATTAGGGTTACTCAATCACACGCCGCTTCAGCCAAAAGAAAGAGTAGCAATAGGTTAGCCCGACTTATCACGTCATCCAATCGAATAAATCGATCGACCGATTTATGTAACACACTGTACATGTACGCTTACATCCTCGGATAACATTCCTCATCTCACAATATTGCATAACTCAATCTTAATGTATTTTATGACAATTAGTAATACTGGATTGGCACAGGCGAAGATATGTTAGCGGTATATAAATCGTTGAAGTAGTATTGCCACATATTTTGGAATTTGGAATGACTATTCGTCAGCTATGCAGGCGAAGTTTCTGTTGCTTTCTCAGCGAAAGCATCGCAGCCGCAGAGTATGGGGCGGTGAAGGGTAGGGGGAGGGGGATAGAGCGTAGTGCTTGCTGGATATCTTTCTGGGACTCGCCCACCTACGACATAGGCATCAGGATCTTCAGTATCAGTATGCAAGGTTGTGATACGATCATCTATCTCTCTCTGTCTTTCTCTCTCTGTCCCCTTCTGTCTCTATCTCTATCTCTCTCTTTCCCTCTCTCACTGCACTCAGCCTCCTTACAAAAACCTTATCTATGTAACATACTTTTTTTTAGAAAACAGATAAAAACACAACACCTAATTTTCAAGTAAGTACAAAAAAGATCTGGAATAACATAAAGTACTGGTATTAGAGTATTTAGACGCTGCCATAAAAAAAATTTTCGTAGAATAAATAACTTAGTAGTATGTGAGTTTCTCGGTTTATGACAGGTTTGTAATTAATGTAAGTACAGGCTTAAAATATCGTACATGTAGGGGAAAAACACGACATACCAATGTTAGAGAAACATGCATTTAAACAACAATCTGATAACCTCTTCTCCGCCAGTTTCCGCCAATGTTTTTTTGTATTTTTTTTAACGAAACAGTCGTTTTTAAATGAAGTAAACGTAAACTTCAAAAACATGACCCGTCAGGAAGCTTCTTACAATAAGTAACAAGATAAAAATAATAGTTCAATTTGTTTGTGGCACCTTATTATTTTTGTTGTTATTATTTATTTAATTGTTTACTTTATTTTTGAGCATGATAGGGTAGCATGGAGTCTGGCACTTGTGGACAAGTGGACATCATCATCATCATCACCATTTGAAAGCTGGTACACAACTAATAAGCCCTCATCCCAAAAAAAGGAACTCGACATACTAAAGCTCTTTTCTTAGCCTGTCTTAGTTGCTATTCACAAACTGTCAAATCGTCTGTTTAAGTCGCAGATGGGTAAACATTGAAGAAACAATTCTGCCGTGCGATGGCAAATCAAAGCAAGTCCATTTTTGGCAAAAATGTGTTGTTGGTTTTTTTTAACCATCATATAAAATAATACGAGACGCATAGTCTCTGTAAAATGTGAAGATATAGAGTGTTTAGTTTAGGAGATGTAAAGACTGAAGTCCACGAGTTACATTTTTTGTAAGTACCTGAATATATATGGCAAAACAAAGTACGTCCTTGGATTTTAGCATTCGCAACAGATCATTAGGTGGCGCCTCGCTAGCCACTCTCATGGGTTGCCGCCCAGTCTCCAGTAGACTCATTACCATTCGTCTGAGAACAGCCCCTTTCAACATCAACATCATCCAGGCCTATGCCCAAACATCAGACTTTGATGACAGCGAAGTGGAGGATTTCTATTAAAATCTGCAGGCTGTCCTTGACCAAGTGCCGAAGAAGGACAGAGTCATAGTGCAAGGCGACTGGAATGCCAAGGTTGGCCAAGGTGTGTATCACAATTGGGGAGAAACATGTGGACCCCACTGCAACAACGAGACAAATGACAGAAATCTGAGACTCTTGGAGTTTGTAAGATACAACAGTCTGATACTGGCCAAAACACTTGGTCTCCAAAAAAACTCCAGACGATGGACCTGGCACAGTCCCAGCGGGGAGCATCACAACAAGATCGACTACATCATGGTCAAGACACCCCTCAGATCAAGCGTCAACATTGGCAAGAAACGCACTTTTCCAGGAGCAGACATCAGAAGTGACTACGATCTCGTGATGACGTCTTTCCGGCTCCACTTGAAGAGAGTACACTCACAGCAAAGTGCACCAGACTGAAGTTCGACCTGGACAATCTGCAAGACCCGGAGGTGGCAGAAATATTCCAAGTCACAATTGGAGGGACATTTGCACCACTACTCATTATGGGAGCTGGTGAAATAGATGTCAACACCATGATCACCACCTTCAATTCAGCTGTGACAGATGCTGCCACTGAGATCATTGGCAAGCATCGCCAATACCGTGGATCACACCTGAACTCTTGGGCCTGTGTGACAAACGAAGAGAGATGAAAAAGAAATAGAACACCTCACAGGGAGCTGGTGCCTACCGAAAAATCAACAAAGACATCCGAAAAGGCATGTGCACAGCAAAGGAGAACTGAATACAAGATCAATGTCAGGAAATAGAGAACAGACTGAACAAGAACAACAGTAAGAAGACTGAAGCGGTTGACAAGTGTTGAACAGCCCAAGGTCTCCACGATCCAAAGCAAATCTGGCATATGCCTTACAGAAGAACAAGAAGTCTTGGATGCATGGACAGAGTACTGCTTTGACCTTTACAATCACACACCAAACGGGGACCCATCAGTTCTAGCATGTCCACAAAAAAGAGAAGATGAAGAAATCCTCCCAATTTTCCGAGAAGAAGTTGAGGCAGCAGTGCAATGGCTGAAGAAGTGGAATTACAATTATCATTGAAAAATTACAAATATAGTCGCCTGACCTGTTTCATTTTCAGTTTGGGCTCTAGCAATCCGCTTGGAAATGCCCCCAAACCAAAAATTGTAATTATCACATAATAATTACAAGTTTTACTTGATAATAACAAATTTTTACAATGCTTAATTCTGACTAAGGCGGCTTACTAGCGCCAAAATCTGCAGTTACAGGTATCAGTGATAATGGTAATTAAATCATGTTCCGTGTAATTCACACATACCGGTAATTCACAGTGTTAATTATTAATTTCAATGTTGGCCACGCTTTAGTAGCGCCCAAACCTAAGGTTTGCAGTGAACAGTGCCTGCGAACGAGCATCGCGCATCGGACCGCGCATGCGCATCAGCATTAAATTGCGGTTAAAAGTATATATTATTGACGTAAATAATTATAAAATTATTAAGGAAATAGATCTTGCAGTGTGAGCTAGACCGAAGGTTTCGCTTATTATTATTATTATTATTATTATTATTATTATTATTTATTTATTTATAAGGCGCTTTCCCTCGCAGAGATCAAAGCGCACACATACACCCACACACACCATGTGTACTGCACAGACACACACACACGAATAGCAGAAAAAACAAACAAAAAAAAAACACGTTTTAATTGTATGTGGCAGTAAAAAGGTATGTCTTCAACATTTTCTTAAAGGAGTTATAGGATGTCGCATGGCGTACATCGGCTGGGAGGCTATTCCATATCAATGGTCCTTGGAAAGAAAATGATCTCTCACCACATGATTTGTTTGTAAATGCTCGAGGTTTTAGTTTCATGGTGCCATTACTAGAGCGGAGAGATCTTGAAGGTGTGTAGATCTGGAGGAGGTCTGACAGATACCGAGGGGTGTTGTTCGATAGTGCTTTGTAGCACATGCATGCAACCTTATATTGTATCCTTGCAGACACTTTGAGCCAATGGAGTTCTTTGAGAAGGGGGGTAATATGTTGGCGTCTTTGTGATCTTAAAATCAAGCGTGCTGCTGAATTTTGAACTTTTTGAAGTTTCTTTGTAAGGGAATTTGGGGCTCTCGCAAGTAGACTATTTCCGTAGTCCAATCGCGAGAGCACGAAAGAGACTACAAGAGTCTTAGTTGCATCAGTGGTGAGGTACCTGCGGATGCCTGAAATTCTACGTAGCTCATAGTTAGCTAGTTGACATACTTTAGAAACTTGTTTTTTCATTGACAAAGAAGAATCGAACAACACCCCCAAGTTCCTGACACACTCTGAAAACGCTATCGTATTCTCCACAATCTGCATTTCGGTAGGGAGGTACTTTTTGGCATTATATTTTGATGCAAGAAGAATTTCTGTTTTGTCTTGATTAAGTTGAAGTTTGCTGACCATCATCCAGTCACGAACATCTGCAGTACAGTTTTGAATGCTTTTAGTTGCAATGCTCAGGTCACACAGCTTTGCAGAGGCTTTCAACTGAGTGTCATCTGCAAATGACTGCTGCTTTACATTGTGCTGGGAAATGAGGTCGGCCAGTGGCTTTATGTACAACGTGAATAGGATGGGACCCAAGACAGAACCTTGTGGAACACCATATTCAAGAGAAACAGACTCTGAGCGTAGACCACCCACTGAAACATATTGGAATCTTTCAGAAAGGTAAGACCTGAACCACTGTATAGCTGTGCCTCCAACACCAAAGCATGACTGCAAACGTGCAATAAGAATCTCATGATCTATGGTGTCGAAGGCAGCGGACAAGTCTAAGAGCGCGAGGATGGACACTTTATTTTTATCAAGATCAATTAACATGTCATTCATCATGCATGTCAATGTTGTCTCAGTGCTATGACCTTGTCGATAGGCTGACTGATAGGGACTGCACAAACTGTTAGAAGCAAGGTGAGCTTGGAGTTGTTTCAAAACAACTCTTTCAAGTAACTTACTTAAGAAAGGCAGATTTGAGATTGGTCTAAAGTTTTTAAGCTCATTTGGATCGAGGTTACACTTTTTCAATAATGGTCTAACCACTGCTGTTTTAAGATCTTGCGGAACAGTGCCTGAGGATAGTGACTCATTCACAATCTCTGTAATTGCAGGCAATACAGTGTCGATGTGTTGCAAAAGGAGACTAGTGGGAATAGGGTCACGTTCACAAGATTTGGGTGGCATTTTCTTCAAGAGCTTAGGAGCGAGGAGTTCAAGATCTTGTCAATTTGTAATAATTTTTACAAAAATACTCATTGCCCAATAAATGAATGTTTGTCATTTACAATACTAAAAACAACAAAGACTATATAAAACTAAACAGATTTGCAGGATAGATTGTATTGAAGAAACAGCTGGTGCATGTACATGTAACTAGTCCAGGGTTATATCGGAATAATTTGGCAGAATAATGCAAGTCCGTTTTGTGTTTGTTCAACATTCTCTTCCATCTGTTCTATCAAAAAAGTTGCCAAACAAAAGCAAGTCCACTTACTTCGATTTGTATTTTTTTAAACTATACTTTTTCTTAAAATAATTTGGCAGAACAGAGTAAGTCGAACTTACACTGTTCGCTAGCCGGATGGAAGTCGGCAAGAGCGAGTCTTTGAAGCGAAACACTTAATGGACAAGACGCTCCCAGCACTGCGCTGTTAGACACAAGAAACAACTGGCTCAATTAACAATGTTTCATTTAAAGAAAAACATGGCAGAATGAAATATGTCCATAAAATTCATTCATCAAAAACAGAAAACCACGTCACCAATTACTGCAACCAACCATATGCGAACATAGTTCGATGTTCTGGATCTGTTTACTACACAGCAGAAAATAATTGTGTAATCTGATAAATCAAGCAAATCACAAAAAGGTCGATTTTCTCAAAAGTAGCTGTACAAAATTTGCTTTTCTTTGCCATTGTACGGCAGAATTAATAATCTGCTATTATTGATTCCAAACGCATCTGTTCATCATTTAAACAGCTGTCAGTCCGCAAGTATGTGTGATTGGTGATTTGCGAGGTTGCAGACATTGAAATTTAGTTAGGCATGTATTCATTGGTTTTTCGTTCTTATCTTATTATCAGATTGAGTTTGATTTTGATTGATTTTTGACACTTTATTCTCTCTTTTCATCGGGAAACTCTAGGCCGCCTCCCTTGTGGAAGGCGTAGTCGCAGCCTGTGGCGCACCTAAACCTAACCTACCTAATATTAGGTGTGAGTTTGTTTTTTTATTTGCCGGGGGAGCAAATCGGAGTACCCGGAGAAAACCCCCGAGTCGTTGTCCGCGTCGAAAGTTAGCTTAAATAATGTTCGGAGAAACATAACGCCCAGAGGTGGGATTGATCATTGGTTTCTAGCCTGTGGACAAGGCAAGTTAGTCCTGCCTTAGACCACAGCGGCCACAACGCTTGACATGAAATATATATTTTAAGTTGTGGATCGTGTTGTTTGTTTGCTTGCTTGTTTGTTTGCGTGTTTCATTATTTTCCATATGCTCTTTGCTTTATTTGAAATACTGGCTTTAGCCCATGTGTTTATATATAGAAGAGTGACAGACAAACAGGCAGATGCAGACAGACAAACAGATAGATGCAGACAGACAAACAGGCAGATGCAGACAGACAAACAGGCAGATGCAGACAGACAAACAGATAGATGCAGACAGACAAACAGATAGATGCAGACAGACAAACAGGCAGATGCAGACAGACAAACAGGCAGATGCAGACAGACAAACAGGCAGATGCAGACAGACAAACAGGCAGATGCAGACAGATGCAGACAAACAAACAGGCAGATGCAGACAGACAAACACACCGAATATGCCAATTAAGCTCAACAAAACGGAATCTTGGTCTGGCAATACCTACCCAGCAATTGTATTGATATGCTAGTATGTACATCATTGTTATCATTATAATTATGCAGCAAACAATATTTTGATTAATGGCACCGATAGTGTCGGCGATGTTTTATCCAATCTTATTGAAAAACTCGCCTACTTTATTTGAAATACTGACATAATAAACTTTAAAAAAAATTAAGTAGCCTATATAAATTTGTATGTGTATGTAAATTAGCGCTGTGGTCGTGCTTTTTTGTGTGGAAATGTGTATGCGATTAATACATGTTTCATACATTCATTCATGTTTGTATGCATGTGTAAATATATTTTTGTAAAAGTCTAAATTCGTGTTCTCAATGAAAAAGACAAAATTATTAGAGACAGAGAGACAGAGAGAGAGAGAGAGAGAGAGAGAGAGAGAGAGAGAGAGAGAGAGAGAGAGAGAGAGAGAGAGAGAGAGAGAGAGAGAGAGAGAGAGAGAGAGAGAGAGAGAGAGAGAGAGAGAAACCGAAAACCTATTCCGTAAGGGACATTTATTTGTCAAAACTGAGGAGATTTTCTTATCAGTCTTTAAATCTTGATTCATTCGTTACTTCATGTATTCATTCATTCATTGACTCAATCTGTCATTTTCTAATTCCTTTCACTTTCATATTCTCTCGGGTTTTTTCATTTGTCCATTTCTACTTATCTTTGAAATTTATTTCTTTTCCTGAACCTTAAAAGAAACCTAAGCATTAAAATTGTTTAAAATGAATAGACTAAATTTCTGTATCCTCCTTCAGCTAGTCACGTCCTACAAAGTGTTACAATACATGTAGCTTAAAAACGTGTTCAATTACTCCCAAAGGAAACCAATAATTATTTCATACTTCCGTTGTGATTGGCAGCAGTGAGACAATTGGGGCTTTCAAAGAAAGAAGAACAAATACAAAATACTGTATTCAGGCTTAACGAATCTATTTGCCACGATAGGCCTTTTTAAAAAAAAATTATTTAATTAAATTACTTTTTCGTAGCCAGGATCCTAGAGGTCTGAGTCGAAGGGAAGCGACCACGGATAATACTTTCTGTCATTAAAGGGAAAGCATTAAATTATGAAGCGCTGCAACCAACACTATGTGCATTTGGCGTGTTATTTTTTCTTGTTTCTGTTTAATTTGACATTTTCTGGTGAGTGTACATGTAGGGCATTTTAAAGATTTTTTATCCGAGTTTCTACAGACTTTAAATAATCATCATCATCATCATCATCATCATCATCAGCATCATCATCAGCATCATCATCATCATCATCATCATCATCATCATCATCATCATCATCATCATCATCATCATCATCATCATCATCATCATCACAGCAAAAACAACAACAATAATAATAATAATAATAATAATAATAATAATAATAATAATAATAATAATAATAATAATAATAATAATAATAATAATAATAATAATAATAATAATAATAATAATAATAATAATAATAATAAATTGTTTTCCAATTATAGAAAGAACTTAAATCCAATAGCTATGATTTCCTCTTTCAGCAAGAGATTCACAAGGTACAGAATTCATCCTTGGTTTTCTACAAAACAAGTAAGAATACTTCATTAAATATGTGTGTGTGTTGTTGGTTGGTTGGTTGGTTAGCTTGAACCTCTGCGCTGTTCAACCAGCATATTTTCGATTAGCCAAGTTTGACAAGGAGAATGAAAAGAAGAAGAAGAAGAAGGAGGAAGAGGATAAAAGAATTAAGACGACGAAGAAAAAGATAGTGATTCTAGAGAAGAAGAACAAGAAGAAAGGAAGAAGAAGAATAAAATTATTGGAAGAAGAGATGCTGACAGAAGAAGGAGAAGAAGTACAGAAGCAAGAAGAATGAGGAGGTGTTGGAGATGATGAAAGAAGAAATCCTCACTGGAGATTCTTCCTTTCAAACTATCAACATTTTTCTTGAGACGAGAATATAAACCGATGTATATGGTCTGCGCAAGCATGTACGGATTTTAAAGATTCTGACGCTCGTGTCTTAAACGGGTGAGTGCCAGTTAGAGATGCACATATTTAACCACCTTCAGAAAGCACTATAGGTCCTGTTACCCCTCTGCCGTTAAGGATCGCGCAGTTGTCAGACAGTGCGCATCAAGCAGCAAGTTGGCGCCTTGAGTGGCTTGAGTAAGATCTTGTGCTGTATTAGCGCAGGGGGGGGGGGTGGGGGGTGGGGGGCAGCTCTCCGAGCTGGAAAGGCGCTATAAAAACAACAACAATCATATATTCAAGTTCATATCTAATTATGCATATTCGTATCATTCTTCATTTCCTCGTCCTGTCCACTGTGCACAGGCCATTGGAAACACCGATCGAGCTACTGCTGACCACAGCGTCCAATGCAACGGTTTCTGCAACGGTCAGCACACCGCTGTTTAATCCTGGGTTCCGCCGAACCGTGACCTTGACCCGAGGGGACGTACAGACCATATATATCCCTAAAGGAATCAGAGGAAATGGCACGGAAAAGGTAATTTTAATTGATTACATGTATATGCCTCGATAGGTCTTTCACGATCTGCCACACCCCCCTCTGGTTTTGGAGAATTGTATAGGGTTCTGATAGTGAATTCATCATTCCGATAAATAAGAGAAGATAATCCTGCAAGCCTGCAAAAGTTCCGGTTTCCAAACAGGCTTCCGGTCATTTCTGACACTGAAAATCGTGTTATCGGTGCGTTTTTTCAAGCTTTACAGCATTATAAAACGTGGTAGGGGCACTTGCAATGCAGATAGCAAATATCCTGACCGATACCCCTGCTTCAACTTTTAATATTAATTGAACTAGCAAAACATTAAATTTTAAAAAATCGCAAGCAAAGCGTAACTATAATTATTTTCAGCCCATTTTTATCGGAGAAGGAATATTTTGTGGAATGAAACATAGCGTGGCTTTCTATCTATAATAATCAACGGGGAAAAAACAGAAAATATTTGCCAGAAGGTCCCATTTAAGCATGAATGCGACCTACCCTCACATAACGGGACTTCGTCGACCTATAAACTACGTTAATTTGCTGACTCGAGTCACGTAACTAGGACACCGTACGGCGTGTTTTCCCTAATATTTATCCTGAAATTGTGTTTTTAGAAGTGTTTTTTGAGCGTTTGAACATAGACCCATATAAAAAGTAGGGTTTGTTGAAAGGATTATGTGAAATTTTGGATCTCAACACTAGTGAAAGGCCGATACAATCGCCGAGTCGAGCTGCTTCTTTGCTACCATTTATAGGCCTATAATAGTTACACTGCGTACTGTAACAGTAACTTCCACGTTTAAAAAATTAATTAAAAATCAAAATTGTATTGGATTAAAAAAAGTTGTACAAAGTATCTGACTGGATAGCCAAAAACATATTTAATTTTAAACTTTTAGAAAGACAAGGTTAAAAAGAACAACCACTTTTTGAGCAGTTGTGTAAAAAGGTCCTTTTTTTTAAATTCAAATTTAGGCCGATTTCAAAATTTTAAACTGCTTTGCATTTCTGATGACCATACTTATCAGATTGTATACAAAAATGTTTGTAAGCATTTTATTTTTTTTTAAACGGTGCCTCATGCTACATAGAGAGAAAGGTTCGGTAACGTGACATCGCCTTCGGTCAGTTTGTTAACAATGAAGTCCGGTCGGTCTTTAAAATAACCCATCGGGATCAAACTTCTCTCGCAGTTTCACATATTAGCGCTAGTTAAGCATTTCTTTGATGGTCAGTTAATCGATTTCACGTCCGGAGAAATGCCTATTAGGTCCTAAAATAGGGCTTGGATATTCCTAACTTACTACGGTGACAACACTTTACATTCATGAAGAGATAGCTTGAGAGAAAGATCTTATTTACTGACCCACAATTATTTCATATTGTTTTGGGTTTTCTAAATATATATTGAACGACACTCATCATGGCATGCAGCAAAATAATAAAATACAAAGTCTTCATCCTACCTTGCTAATAACTAGCACAGTTCAACTCACATAGTCTAATACAAACGTGAAGAAAGCCAAGAGACGTGAGGCACCCATTTACTCGTGCACGATGGGTGCCCAGTCTCAACTTTACACCTCCCAACTTATTAATGATTAGTCAACTGTGCAATGATGAATATTCATAAGAAAATATATATGGACATTCGTTCGTTCCCTTATTAATATTAATTTCAAGGCACTTTCCCAAACCATCTCACTATCTCCTATCCTCCTGACACATTATGTGGAGTTTCATTCACCACCTAACTGGCTACACGATGTTAAAGGTGAAACAGAACTACACTAAGCATACTTACGTCTTTTCTCTAACTTTAATTTGTAAAAAAAAAAAATTAATAATTTCTAACACTAATACAGTTCGTCACTACTTTACCACTTTCAAGCACAAACCTAATTTCAAAACTACTAACATATTTCTCAATTACTATTATTGCATTTTGTATTAGTAATCACCTTCACATCTCTTAATATTTCACAATTTATTATACAAATAATTCCATATTTCTATATAATCAAACTTACCATTGTCCTCATTTATAATTTTGCTATAACCCACTCACATAATCAACAACCATATTTCTTATTTTACTTCATGTTTCCTGTTTCTTGTTTTCATTTTACAAAACCCAAACGATTTTTCACACTTCCACTACCGTTTTTAATCTTCTCAACAATTCATTTACCTTTCGTCTCCTGAAAGTTTGGATACCCTCGGCGTTAATTACGTTTTCGTTTTTATAACCTCTTATTATAGTACAGACATGTCTGACTGCGTTTCAGAAAATCATTCTTGCCAGACGAGTTGCTTCCCTTCACATTTAGTGAATAAGTCTAGAGGACAAATGAAAAAGTCATTTGCGAAAAAAAGTCTGTTCCTTTACAAAATTCGAACTACAACTCTAGTCATTAGCCAATTAGTGGATGTAGTTTTTGTTTTACTGCTGGTTATAAAACCAAGCACAATAATTATTTGATCGTTGACCCCCGTTGGGGTGCCTGGTTTTTCCGTATAAATATTTTCACCGCTTTGTGGAAATTTAGTGCTTTAAATTACCATTGTTTCTGCCATTCTCATGTGTTCTTTCTCGTTCCTAATCTGTTCTATCAATCTACAATCTTCTTCGCTAGACCAGTTACCTACCTTTATTTTTTATTGTTGTTGTTGTTGTTTTTCGAAAACTTTTTTCCAAACTCCTTATTTATGTATGGGGTCTGTTGGGTCAGCTTGGGGATATTGGACGCTTTCTGCCAAAAGGTCACTAGGGCTTTTTATAGTATTATTATTATTTAGCAATGTATGCATGATATATTTATGTGTTTTGTTAATATTTTATACTTTTTCTATTCCATTTTGTTATATTCTATGTTGTTTTGGTTTTTGTAAACACGGGTTCCCTAAATTAGAGTATAGGCTCAACATCCCTTGCATTGGATACCTTTAGTTAAAGTGACTGGCTGGTGGGAAGCCTTCATTGTTATTATTATTAGGATTGTTTCAATAGATCTTTTATTCGGATCAGGGGTGAGCCTTCTTTCAACCAAGTTGTGGTCCTATTTCGGCTCTTTGCAGTCCGCTGAACCCTATAGACAATGACTAACTAACAGTTTGATCATTAGATGTTGAAATTATTGGCTGCTTACAGCTTCCTTTATCCGTATATCATATGGTATTCATTCATTTCTTTCCGTCCGTCTTCTAATTTATCCTTCCATCAATATTTCTTTCTTTCTGGCGTTCTTTTTCTTTTATTCTTTTGGACATATTGAACGTGAATGTACAAGCGTGCAGCCTTTATGCTATAGGTCCCATGTATTCTGTCAGCTGCTCTAATACCCTTTGTTTATCACGCAATTTCAGATCCTATCTGTATATTTCAGTCCAACAAGGCAGTATGGGTAGAAGCGTCAGAAGAAGTGACGATCTACGCAGTCAACAAAGAACTCAAATCCACGGACAGTTACCTCTCCCTTCCGGTGGATACTTTGGGCACAGAGTACTTTGCCCTTACTTACATCAGAGAGCCCGCCATTATGGTAATAGCGTCCGAAGACGGAACAAACGTTTCCGTGAGATTTCCTACCAACGCTGGCCCACTGGAAGTGCGTTATGGAGGACGCACTTACAAGTAAGAAACATATGGGCCCACAGAATTATTCTAAAGTAAAATACAAAGTTAGATTATGGATGCAAGTTTTCCTTCTTTCGCTTTCTATCAAACAACAAAAAGAACATACACCATAGATAAAGCTGGAAAGTAACAGATATAACCCACTTATCGTGCTGTTTGAAGTGATCTCTGTCTAGCTATTTAAATTGAGCAATGGATAAGTGTAATGTATTTTTATTTTATGGTTCTTATTTAGTTTTTCCAGCTCAAGACCTGCTCAGGGCACTGGCCGATAAGGATTTAACTCATGCCCTCCGAGGCGCTCCCTTGCAGTTTTGGGCGCATAGTCTGCCGCCCAGACAACTGAGCACAATTCTGGGCGACCGGGTATAGCGGAGAGAGGACTTGGTGCTAACTGGAATATTTGTGTAACCGGCGCGCACCCGACTAGGACACTGAGCCAGCTGTGTCTCAAGGTCTCTTTTGATTTTGTTTTGTTTTGTTTTAGCACTCCAGGCCGTCCACGGGCTTTAAACTAATGCATGTCCTATCTTATCCTATCCTATCCTATCCTATCCTATCCTATCCTATCCTATCTTATCCTATCCTATCCTATCCCGTAACGTCAAAGTCGTTGGGACAACATAGATGATCATTTAAACAGCGTACTCCATCTTTCTCTGTCCTCAATATCCCTCATGGCTTCCTCAGTGCCAAGCCAGTCCTTTCTCGATTGTTGTCCTCCCTCCTCTTTTTCTGCCTCCCTCTTCTTCTGCTTCCTTGCACCGATCCTTGCAAGATGGTCTTGCAAGGCCTGATGATCTGTGCCCGTGTGCATGAAGAATCTTAAAGGGCAACTTAAGCTTAAGTTCGCTTACTCAAGCACACGGAGAGTTCAAACTTAAGCTTGAGTAAGCGAACTTAAGCTTAAGTTGCCCTTTAAGATTCTTCATGCACACGGCGCCAGGTGACTTGGCCATACCATCGGACTTTCTGTTTCTTCACCACTTGAGCACGTCATCGTGTTGTCCAATACTGTGGAACGCGGAAAGCGTCAAATGCGGGTCCTATTGCACGCGAAAATGCACACGCAATTGCACTCCCGTCTAGTAGCTGATCGGTCGAAAACTTACACGCCAAACTGCGCAAGCGCAAATGCACGCGCATTTACCTACGACTCACATTAAAACTAGGAATGGGAAATATCCGGAAATACGTTCTATGTACCAAAATATTGTTTATAGAAATTGACAAATAATCTACAATGAAACTCTCTCCACCCACACCTTCCTCTTCCCCCAACCATCCAATTTAAACGCTGCAATAATTTATTTATATATTTTTGGAACGGAAAAAGCACCGGAAAACCCGTGTAGCTATCGTAGGAATTATCTTTAGTGTAACCTTCATCTTGTTAGATCTTAGATGCTCTGAAAACACTTATTTGAGTCGCGGAGTAGGTTTATTCATCATTTAAGACCACGTTAGATCATTTTGCTAAGGAGAATGCAGTTCGAACTGTGTGTTTAGTTATCTGAAAATCTGGATCTATTTTTCTAAGATTTAGTTTACATCACTTAACAATACGTCATAGCTGACTTATCCAGAACTCTTTAGGCCTAGATTTTCACTACAGCTTTGTGTTTTTGTTTTTTTTTCTTCAGTTTTTTCATCGCTACGATACGCTAAGTTTTCAATGCTACGCTAAGTTTTTATCACTGCGTATAAAAACTTTTCGTGACGTTATCTGTGCATTTGTTGTTGTTCTATTGGATACGAAGTAGACAGAAAAGTAAATATAAATTTTTGCAACATTTAATTTGGGGATTGGAGACAGTGGCGAGGGTTACATTGTAATTTATTTGTCGTAGAACGTATTCCCGGACATTTCCCATTCCTAGTTTTGATGTGACTCGTAGGACTCGTCTATCGGGGTGTCGGATAGCGCAGTGGTTGGAGCACTCGCTACTGTGTCGCAAGTTAAGCACCGTCCAGTGCGGTTAGCACGTGGACGGGTGACCGCAAAACGTGAAGCGACAAATAACAATGCCCCCAGTTGACTCAACTGTGACTGAGTACCTACTCTCTTAAGGGTGGGGAAGGTAAAGCAGCGAGTTAGAGAGATGGGCATCACCCTCATTACGCTGGCCCAAGGTAAGTGTGATCTCCAACATCACGCTCCCCTACGGCCACAAGGCTATGGGACTAACTTTACCTTTACCGTAGGTAAATGTGCGTGCAATTGCGTGTGCATTTGCGCTTGCGCCGTTTGTCGTGTAAGTCTTCGACCAATCAGCCATTAGATGGGCGTGGAATTGCGTGTGCATTTTCGCGGGTAATTGCACGCTCATTTGACGCTGTCCGCGTTCCATACCATGCTGCCTGTACGAGTTAGTTAGTTATATAGATTAACGTCCCCGGACACATAAGCGTATAGGGGACGATGTCCTATACGAGCTGCAATGTTATCGCTTAACATTCAATGCTGCAGTTGTCCTTCCACTGCGCATCCCGCTGTGCTATTGTCATTTTAATATAAATTCTGCCTTGTACAGGTTTGTTTGTTTATCAAGCCAAATGTTCACTGTCTTTTATTGAATAAAGTTTTTTTTTTTAAAGTTGACTTAACTGAGTGTTTTGTGATTTTACTTGCACTATTAGGGGTGGAGAATCCCTGAACATCACCCTGAACAGATTTGAGACCTTCCACGTGGTGGAGCCGACGAACGAGTTTAGTGACTTTACTGGCTCGCATATCATTGCCAGTAAACCTGTAGCAGTCATCAGCGGCAATGTCAAAAGCCCTGTACCATCGGGATCGGGGACCTCTGACCACCTCACTGAGATGCTGACGCCGGTGGATACTTGGGGGAAGAGGTAGAAGAAGGAGATGGTTGTGGTGATGGTAAAGAGGAGGAGGAGCAAATTGTGGTGGTGGTGATGGTATGAGCTATATTGATGGTGACGTTGGTTATGAGAATAGTAATGGTGTAGTACATGCAGGACTACAACATTTGATATTCGATGATGATGATGAGGATGATGATGATGATGATGATGAGGAGGAGGAGGAGGATGATGGTGGTAATGATGATGATGATGATGATAATAATAATGGTGGTGGTGATGATGATGATCATGGTGATGAAGATGATGATGGTGATGATGATGACGACGACGATGATGATGATAATAATGATGATGACAACGACGACAGCGATGATGATGACGACGACAACTATGATGATGATGATGATGATGATGATGATGATGATGACGATGATGATGATGATGATGAAGATGATGATGATGATGAAATGTCGCAGTTGTATCGGAGGAGGAGAAGGAAGAAGAAGATTATATTGTCACTTGTTCCTGACACGTTGATAGCCGAGGGAAGGTGAGGCGGTGGGAGGAGGGGGGGGGGGGAGGAGAGAGGAGGAAGAAAAAAGGAGGTTGATATTGAGTAGATGAAGGATTAATATGACGTTCATGCTGATAATGATGACGATAACGGCAATAACAATGGCGGCGAACACAGCGCTAACGCCAACTACAATAATTATAGTTGACAAGAAGTAGCCTATCATGGTAACGACAACGATGATTTTAAAATGTAATTTTGACAACTATCTTAATATTTTTGACAATGACATCACTTCAGGTTCTTGACAACCAGCACACCAGACAGGAGCATTGGTGACATATTTCGGTTGGTGACGTCAGAAGATGATACACACGTCAGTATGAGCAACGGCTCTTCTTACGTCATCAAGAAAGCTGGTGATTTTCTGGTGAGTGACCCCCGTTGGTGTGCCGGGGGTTTCAGTATAAATAGTATCCCCACTTTCTGGAAATTTAGTGCTTTAAATTCCCACTGTCGCTGTCTTTCTCATTTGCTCTTTCTCATTCCTGCTCTGTTCTATCAATCTGCTATACTATCGTCTTCTTCGCTAGACCAGTCTCCTACCTTTTTTTCTTGAAAACTCTTCCGGGACAAGACTCCTTGTTTGTGTATGAGGTCTGATGGATCAGCTTGGGAATATTGGACGCTTTCTGCCAGGTGGTCACTAGGGCTTCCTATGATGTTATTATTTAGCAACGTAGGCATTTTATATGTATGTGTTTTGTTGATAATTTATAATGTTTGTATTCTATTTTGTTTTTGTAAACGGGGGTTCGATAAGTTGGGGTGAAGCCTCAGCCGTCCCCTGCGTGAGATGTCTTTATTGTAAAGTGACTGGCTGGTGAAGAGCTTTCGGTTTTACCACTAGGGTTGTTTCAGCAGATCTTTTATGCGGTTGTCCGGTCCTGATTTGGCTCGGAAGAGTCCGCTGGACCTAAAGCAATAATAATGTAATGTAAGTCTGGTGAGTGCAATGCATCAATGTTCATTTGTTGTTGTTGTTGTTTGTTTGTTTGTTTGTACATGTTTGTTTGTTTGTACAAAAGCTGCTACTCTTCTCATCCATCACACTCTTTTTACGCTCATGTCCCTAATAAGTGAAAGTCAGATGCACCAATACACCAGCAGACACTACAGGTCCTATTCCCCCTGTCCTGGATGGCGCTGCTCTTGTGGCTGTCGTGCTTTCGCTGAGCCGAAGTCTCGCCCGCATGGGTGACAAATAACATCTCAAATAAAAAATTTAAAAAAAACTTCATCTCATCCTCTCTCACCTCCTCCCCAAATAAAAAAGGGATGTCCCTACCTTCCCTGCACTTAATTATTATCTCCAATATTGCGGAAAAGCCTGTAATACAGCCTTTTCGACCGGATGAATGGATGGATGTGTGATCACATATTTAAATGAATGGATATAATTGACTTAATGAGTCATTGGTTTATTGAGTGGTTGACTGACTAACTGTTAAATTATTTTCATCCACAGGAGATGGATCAAGCCACAAGGAAGTATCAGATGATTACGACGGACAAGCCAGTGATGATCGCCTTATTTTCCAAGTCGTTCCAAAATGATGGCCCGCACGACGGTGACCCATCCATGTCACTGCTTATCCCAGAACCGCAGTATGCATCTGACTACACCTGGTCTTCTATTAAAGACCCCACCGGGGCTGAGTTTAGCAACACGGTATAACGTTAACTTATGAATTCTAAAACAATATTTAATGGTAGGACTTTTGTATTTTAAGTTTAGGATGATATTCGTCACTCATACGGGCGAAATTCGGGTTGATTTCTCAGCAGCAGCTGCTAAACAGTGACGCCCAGGACGAGGAGGAATTAGAGGTAGTGATTGTTGTATTTTAGGCCGTGGATCACACCTGAACTTTTGGACCTGTGTGATAAACGAAGAGATATCAAAAAGAAAAAGAACACCTCACAGGGAGCTGATGCCTACCAAAAAATCTACAATGACATCCAAAAAGGCATGCGCACCGCAAAGAAGAATTGGTTAAAGATCAATGCCAGGAAATAGAGAACAGTCTGAACAAGAACAACAGCAAGAAGGTCTACCGGACTGTGAAGCGGCTGACAAGTGTTAAACAGCCCAAGGTTTCCACGATCCAAAGCAAGTCTGGCATATGTCTTACAGAAGAACAAGAAGTCTTGGATAGATGGACAGAGTACTGCTCTGACCTTTACGACCACGCACCAAACAGAAGCCCATCAGTTCTAGAATGTCCCGAGAACAGAGAAGAAGAAGAAATCCTTCCAATTCTCCAAGAAGAAGTTGAGGCAGCAGTGCAGTCGCTGAAGAAAGGGAAGTCAGCGGGAGTGGACATCATACCCGCGGAATTGCTTCAAGCAGGAGGAGAAGCGACGATTGACGCCTTCACCATTATTTGTAACAAGATCTGGCAGAATGGGGAGTGGCCTACACCATGAACCCAGTCGCTTGTCATCACTCTTTCAAAAAAAATGTAACCTTTAGGAATGTGACAATTACCGCACCATCAGCCTCATCAGCCATCCAAGCAAGGTCCTCCTGAAAATAATACTCAACAGGCTGAAACCCCAAGCTGAACAAATCATGGCTGAAGAACAAGCAGGATACAGGGAAGGGCGAAGTACCACTGAACAGATTTTCAACCTCAGAATAATGTGCGAGAAATACTTACAGCACTAACAACATTTATATCATGTGTTCGTAGACTTCAAGAAGGCGTTTGATCGAGTCTGGCATGCAGGTCTGTGGGAAACCATGAAAGTGTACAACATCAGCCCTAAGATTATTGAAGTCATCAAAAGCCTGTATGACAAGGCTACCAGTGCAGTCCTCCACAACAGCGCTATCGAAAACTGGTTGAGAATAACAATTCGTTAGCGTCAAAGATGCCTACCCTCTCTTTAACATCTTCCTAGAGCGCATCATGTCAGATGCCCTTGCAGATCACGAAGGCACAGTCAGCACAGGGGGTAGAGCAATCTCCAACCTTCGTTTTGCGGATGACATTGATGGATAAGCTGGAGAGGAAAAAGAACTTGAACAGAAGGTACAGAGGCTTGAGACCACCTCCAGAACCATTGGAATGGAAATAAGTGCAGAGAAGACCAAAATGATGAACAAAAACACCAATGGCATTCACATGGACGTCAAAGTCCAAGGCCAATCCCTCAACATAGTGCCTCGCTTCAAATATTTAGGAGTCATTGTATCAGACAGTGGGTCCAGACAGGAAATCCTCTCCAGGATCGCACAAAACTGCTGCCCTGGCAAGGTTGAAGCTCATTTGGAAAGACAAGACCATCAGTCTACATTCCAAAGTAAGACTGCTACGCTCCCTTGTCATCTCCATCTTCCTATACGCTTGCGAAACATTGACCCTCACAGCAGATCCACAAAAATGAATACAAAGCATGGAGATGAGGTGCTACAGAAGGCTTCTGGGCATTTCCCATACCCAGCACATCACCAATGACGAAATCCGACAGACCATCACACAAGCCATAGGACAACACGATGACCTGCTCACAGTGGTGATGAAACGGAAACTCCGATGGAATGGCGGCCTCACCAGAGCATCAGGCCTAGCAAAGACCATCCTGCAAGGCACAGTGCAAGGAGGTAGAAGAAGAGGGAGACCGAAAAAGAGGTTGGAGGACAACATTCGAGAATGGACTGGCTTGACACTAAGCGAAGCCATGAGGGTTGCTGAGGACAAAGAAAGATGGAATATGCTGGTTAAACGATCATTTGTGGTGCCCCAACGACCTCAGAGTTGCGGGATATAATAGGATAGGATTGTTGTATGTTTCCTTATTGTTGGTTGTGTGTTTGTGTGTGTGTGTGTGTGCGCGCGCGCAGTGTGTGTGTATGCGTGTGTGTGTCAGTGTGATCGCGCGCGCATGTGTGTGCGTGCGCGCGCACCTGTGTGCATAAATCTAGCACTCACCAGTGTTGGACATGAACGTCAGGATTGTTAAAGTCTTTGCAATAAAATGCATGCCTGTACAGACTAGACCTTGGTTTATGCTCTCATCGGAAAGAGTATGAGAAAATTTCAATTGGCAATCTATCTCCAATGACTGGTAGACAGGCACGATAGCTTTGTGGATGCAACGATGGCTGTGTCTTACCAGCCACGCGACCACTGACGACGCTCCTAGAGTAGAATCATCTATCCAGTATGGCAGGGTGGCTAATACATTTTTGGTTAAATGTAGACGCAATGTCAAACCTTTCTTTTTCGCAATTGCAGGAGAAAGTCGTAGTTTCAATCTGTGGCAATGTTATCATCGTTTAAAATGTTTTTTTTTTTATTTTTTTTTTATGGTCAGATCACTGTTGTCATCAACGAGACTAAAATAGGCGGACTGCGGTTAGACGGACGCAACATCACATGGAAATACAAAGGGGTAAGAGATGATGATGATCATGCTGATGACGACGACGACGACGACGACGACGACGATGATGATGATGATGATGATGATGATGATGATGATGATGATGATGATGATGATGATGATGATGATGATGATGATGATGATGATTGATGATGACATAATTATACTGAGTGGTAACAAGAAGACCATAAGGAGATTTTATAGAGATGACTTCGATGTAATGACCATTGACTTGATTTGATAGATTAATTGTTTCATCAATTAATTGTTTTATTAATTAATTCATGCATACATCCATTAACTGCTTCTTTCCATCGTTCATATAAATCTTTCAGAGTATTCCTGGTTCCGATGGCAAGGTCAACTTGTGGACGTACGTGACCCCGGGCTCGCATAATATTTATCACCTTGACCCGACCGTGACCTTTCTGGCCTTAGTTTCAGGAACGTACAAGATTAACTCTTACGCTTATTCTGCCGGCATGAGAATGGCAAAGATCAATGCTGTAAGCATAATGTAATATTTTAAATACTATTAGCTTATTAATGCTTAAATCATTTATAATTTAGAAGTTGTGTGTGTGACCTTGATGACCTTGAATAGCCTTATAACTAACTGGCAAGGAAATGGTACAGATTACAGTACCTTAAACATTCCAAACTATCCATGTTTTTAAATCGATTAGAATTATACTTCGTGCGTGACCTTGATGTCCGTCAATAATCTTGACCATCGACGTTAATGCTGCACTGCTAAATTACTTAAGTAATCTTAGCTCTAGTAAAACAGAAGCTTAATACTAATTAGATTCTACTAACATGTTTAGAAGGCGTGGGAGAAGCAAAAGAGTGTAAGGCTATGACGTAGCTTATTAGTTGGCCATCATTTTACAGATTTGTGAAACGACGCAATCTTCTGCGGGAGACGTCATAGACAACGACTGCGACGGTCGGATAGATGAGGAGATCATGAACGGCATCGGTGTGTACACTTAAATTCGCTTACACGCTTACAGAATTGCTCAAAGCGCTGGGGTCACCCGAGATCCAGCATGCACAAAATAGTTTGATGACGTCATTAGGCCTATCGAATCCACGTCATCCAAGACGCACGTAATATTTGCGCCCTGCCTTTGAGCTACTGAAATAAATAAATAAATAAATAATCCGTCGATTTTTACGTGTTGGATTTACTATGATAGCATTCAGGCAAACAACTGTTAAGCTTACTTTGGCTTATGACACTGTGGTCTATTCTAAATTATTGTCATTAATAAATGCTACTCTACTCATTGTTTTTCTCTATGCAGATGATGACGGCGATGGTCTTATAGATGAAGATCTAGCTGCACGCCCTAGAGGTAAAAGTTGTCCTTAATTCTTTTTCCTGATTTATTTTCGAGATAGGCTAATCATGAAATGGTAACAATTTTCATACTCTTACCAAATTACCGTTCATAGAGTTTAAACTACAATGCTAAAGAGCAATTCACTTGCTCTACATAAGATACCATTTTTCCACTACAAGCAAATACCAGTGACGATTACTCAACAACTCATGATAACAACAACAACACCTCCACCAACACCACCGACAACGACCCAGCGATCACAACAATTAAGGACCCCACTGCTTTTGACGTAACAGTCATAGTTGGTGTGGGTGTGTGGGTGTGGGTGTGGGTGTGTGTGTGTGTGTGTGTGTGTGTGTGTGTGTGTGAGGTGTGTGTGTAGGAGGGATGGGAGCTGGATGGGTGAGTGTTCTGATTTGGTATTTCGCTTTATTTATTTATTTGTTGCTTTTTTTCTTTCTGTAAAGCGCTATAAGCGCTAGTGAGGAAAGGCGCTGTAAAATGTTTAGTAGTAGTAGTAGTAGTAGTAGTAGTAGTTGATGTTGTTGTTGTTGTTGTTGTTGTTAATATTACTATTATGTTACATCGCCTCCCTTGAATTCCAATTAATCAATTCAATTGACGACGACACTCAGTTGACGATGGCAACGACGACGATGGCGACGATGACGGAAGAGCCAGAAAGAGTACATGACAGGTTCTTTTCCACTCAATGATGATGATGATGATGATGATGATGATGATGATGATGATGATGATGATGATGATGATGATGATGATAAAAGTTGATGATGATGATGATGATGATGATGATGATGATGATGATGATGATGATGATGATGATGATGATGATGATGATGATGATGATAAAAGTTTTTTCTTCTTCTTCTTCTTCTTCTTCTTCTTCTTCTTCTTCTTCTTCTTCTTCTTCTTCTTCTTCACCCGATACACTTTGGTCGAACGCTACCAGAAGCATGCGTTATTAGTCGCCTCAACAGGCGATAAAGCATGCTCCCATGCTTCAGAGCACTGCTTTCTATACGCTTCAAGCTCTATAGTCACGGAAAAAGCGCAATTTCACTGCAGTGAACTCATGAAAATAGAAAAATGTAAGTTTCGTCTCCTCTAGGGGACGAATTAGGTCAAACTGTATTAGTTTCTAGGTCAACTGTCTTTTACGAACCGTTTGTCAATGTTTTTGAACCGTTTGTTGACGCCGGATAGTGTCCTCACTTGGTTTCATGCAATTTAAGAATCCAACAAGGCAATTGGGTTTTTGAGACGGAAAGAGCGGAATGTTGTAGAGCAACATTCTGTATATATTTACAGTGAAATTGTGCTTTTTCCGTCACTATAGCGCTTGAAGCGTGTAGGAAGCAGTGCTATGAAGCATGAGAGCATGCTTTATCGCCTGTTGAGGCGACTAGTAAAACATGCTTCTGGCAGCCTTCGACCAATGTGTACCGGGTGTTATTATTATTATTATTTTTTTTTTATTTATTTTTTTTGAACATGTCAAAACGCCAAACGGTGACAGTTCTAAGCGTGTACAATAACTATACAATAACACAAACAAAATCAAATTATTTTAACAATTACAATTTTAAAGATTCAAGCAGATAAGAAAATAACAACCGTGGAAGACTATGATAGTAGACAGAAATTTACTGACAAATATAATTCGGATGAAAAAACAACAACAACAACAACACATAATTAATGCAAAAGATTGTAAACAATGAACAAATATGAAACAATTAAGCGATGAGCATGAGACATGGTGATGGATGATGAAATTGTCCAAATACTCTCTCTCTCTCTCTCTCTCTCTCTCTCTCCCTCTCTCTCTCTCTCTTCCTCTCTTTTCTCTCTCTCTATCTATCACACATACACACACATATACACACACAAATACACACACACCATGCAAGGATAATAATTAGCTGAAGGAAGACGGGCGTAAGTTACTGAGGGAACAGATGTGTCTTAAGATTAGTTTTGAAAGTCTGCAAAGATTGACAGTGTATGATGGAGTGAGATAGATTATTTCAGGTAGCGGGGACGTAATAAGAGAATGCACGTTGACCGTATGTTTTGGTGCGTGTGCGAGGAATTCTGAATATTCGATTATCAGAGGAGGAGCGAAGCTGGCGAGAAGGTGTATAGAGTTGTAGTAGGCTAGGTCAGAAAGATAGCTGGGAGCAGTAGATTCAGTGATGTTGAAGCGAAGGGAGGCAACCTTGTAGTTAATTCTTTTTTGAATAGGAAGCCAAATCAAGGATTGAAAGAGAGGAGTAACATCGAACTTAGGAGAGCGGAAAATGAGGCGAGCAGCATGATTCTAAACTATTTGAAGTTTTGTTGATTAGATAGTGTGGGGGACCAAGAAATAAGAGAACTGCAGTAATCGAGTCGAGAGAGAACAAATGCACAGAAGAGTCTTGGTAGCATTTTTAGTGAGAATGTGGCGGATTGAAGCGATGCGACGAATCTCAAATTGAAAAGTGTGGCAGATATTAGCAACATGTTGATGGAGAAAGAGAGACTGGTCAAGGGTTACACCTAGATTGCAGACAGTGGAAGGCAGGGTGATTGAAGAACCGTTGAGGTCAGTGGTGTAATATCAGAAATGTTGACGACAAAGATGTGGTAAATCAGCTTAGCGATAAACAGATAGTATTGAACAAAACCTGACGTTAATTTACCGCTCTCTAGAGGAATGTTGGCACTTATTAAATTAACCTCCTTGAGATGTTCACTCCCGATACCATCAAGCAGAACTCGCTATGAAGAATGTAATTTTGCCCACTCGGACATCTGACCGGTGTCACTTGACCACTAAGTAGCCATGCGAATCATATCACTCATAGATCTACCCTGCAATCCTCCCCTGACACACGAAGTTGAGACGTAACAGACAGTGTCCCAGAAGCAGGACAGGAGAACAAAGATGGCCGAGAAAAGATTCACGCATTCGCGAGAACGAGATGCTTGGTCTGAAATGATCTAGATTCCTTTATATTCCTGGAACACCCCACATTTACCGGTCAGTCACACGCGAAGTTTAGAACCACGAGGGTCAAAACAAGGAGCGAACTTAAGTGAACAAAAATCCTCAGCCATCACCAACAGAGTGATAGACTAGAGACGGTTTCACGATTCCCAGAGTCTAGAAGTAAGTTAACACTAGTAGTTTTCTAGTACTTGTATGTGTATAGATTATATTGATTGCCCTGTATTAGCATGTTTGTGTTATATGTATTTTCAGAAACCGATTATTGTTCCTGACATGTCATGCATATTGATCAATATATCTTAGCCTTAAGATTCAGATATCATAGTGTGCTTATGGGAAACTTGGCAGGTGTCTGATGCTATAGACTCCTTGTAGAGGGCATCACATACCAATATATCTGAATAGAATATTGTAGCCAGAGTTCTGGATTTTCCAGTTCAGCTCTGGGACGGTTTGTGGAGTCAACGCCTGCCGCTCGCTTCCGTGGAAAGAAGGAGATCAACTCGAATCTACCTCGCCACGTCCGGCCCCGTAGCTACCAGACTCGCCCTATCATCCTGAGAGTGACCAGACTCCCTCAGAGTAACCACTAGACTCAAGCACTCACAGAAACAGAGCTAAATCCCTCTCAACTGCAACTAATATCAAAATACTCGGAACAATATTAGACCATCAAAACATAGAAATGCTTAGCACGTGATGTAGCAGAACTGCCAAAGAAATTCCCAAGCACATTAAACAGTTATAGTTATTAATTTACATTTAATTAAGGTCATGTTAGAATTTGTGTTGAATATATAAAGGTTGAAATCACATACATACGGCTGGTGTCATTCTATTTGTATTGTTGTGTGTCCACTAGCTCTTCTTCTCTGGAGACCAATTAAACTAGCCATTTGACTAACAAAAAACATTTCTTAAAGTGAGAACAAATTAATATAAATTTGTATGTAACCAAGCACCGTATTTTCCCTATAGGCTTGCGAAACATGGACCCTCACTGCAGATCTACAACGAAGAATGCAAAGCATGGAGATGGGGTGCTACAGAAGGCTTCTGTGCATTTCCTATACCCAACGACGAAGTCCAACAGACCATCACACAAGCCATTGGACAACACGATGACCTGCTCATAAGCGTGAAAAAACGTAAACTCCGATGGTATAGCCACGTCACCATATCATCAGGTCTTGCAAAGACCATCCTGCAAGGCACAGTGCAAGGAGGTAGAAGAAGAGGGAGACCGAAAAAGAGGTGGGAGGACAACATTGTGTGATTTTGGAAAGAAAAGAAAGTTTGGAGACAGGACGGTAATGTTTCAGGTTTTCGGAATCAAGGGAGTTTTTTCAATAGAAGTTTCAGAACTGCAGGCTTGAAAGAGAGGAAAAGAGCCAGAATGGAGTGAGTTGTTGATGACTTGGTGAAGTGAGGGAGCAGAGTGTATAGAATGTCTTCTTCTTTTCTTCTTCTTTTTCTGCTTCTTGTAGTCCGATGTACCCTTTAAACCTATCCTATCCTATCCTATCCTATCCTGTCCCGTAACCCGGAGGTCGTAGGGGCACCACAGATGATCGTTTAACCAGCATACTCCATCTTTCTCTGTCCTCAGCAGCCCCGATGGCTTCGCTCAGTGTTAAACCAGTCCATTCTCGAATGTTGTCCTCCCACCTCTTTTTCGGTCTCCCTCTATTTCTACCTCCTTGCACTGTGCCATGCAGAATAGTCTTTGCAAGGCCTGATGATCTGGTGACGTGGCCATACCATCGGAGTTTCCGTTTCTTCACCACTGTGAGCAGGTCATCGTGTTGTCCAATGGCTTGTGTGATGGTCTGTCGGACTTCGTCGTTGGTGATGTGTTGGGTATAGGAAATGCCCAGAAGTCTTATGTAGCACCTCATCTCCATGCTTTGTATTCTTCATTGGAGATCTGCTGTGAGGGTCCATGCTTCGCAAGCATATAGGAAGATGGAGATGATAAGGGAGCGCAGCAGTCTTACTTTGGAATGTAGACTGATGGTCCTGTCTTTCCAAATGGGCTTCAACAATTACTAACTTCTTCTTCTAAACAATAACTAACTTCTTCTGCTGCTGCTGCTGCAGATGATGATGATGATGATGATGATGATGATGATGATGATGATGATGATGATGATGATGATGATGATGATGATGATGATGATGGAGGTAATACACATTGCTGTAACTGAGCAGGCTGCTAACCTCGCCAAAGTATCCCTTCAAGGGACAAACTTTGGCCTGCTGCGCAGCGCGTGCCTGGAGTATACTTTCTTTCGATCGTAGCTATGTGCAATGGGTGGATGATGATGATGATGATGATGATGATGATAATAATGATGATGATGATGATGATGATGATGATGGTGATGATGATGATGATGATGATGATGATGATGATGATGATGATGATGATGACGATGATGATGATGACGATGATGATGACGATGGTGACAACTTTTGCATGCATTCTAACGACGATGATGGCACCATTATTGTATTATGTATTCAACAATCACAGATAAAGCGGAGAACTATTGGAGCGAGTGGACAGAGTGGGACACAGCTTGCACTAAGGGAACTTGTGATACCGGGTTCCAGTCCCGGAACCGCACCTGTACCTATCCAGACCCAGTGAAGACCGACACATTTTGCCCAGGAAAGGCTACAGAAATAAGGGATTGTGAGTATAGTCGAAGATAGAGAAAAATAGATTATCTCTGGACAAGTGAAAATACAGAATCAGATTTAATGTAGGATCTATTAGACCAGATCAACCCTTGTTGTATATGTCTATGTGTGTTTGTTTGAGGTTCTAGCGTGTGGTTTTATACAATAAAGCAACACTATATTGAACTAGGCTCCTAGCCCGGGGTATTGGGAGGAGGGTTGGGTTAGTATAGCCAGTCAAGTGGGAGTGGGAGGTTATAAAGGCAGCAAGAAGGGTATAAAATAACCTAAAAAGCTTTGCAGTACATGACTGCAATTAAACTACATAAGTATGGCCGAGTTCTATAAAGTACCGCTAAAGTGACACTCGGGATAGTTTGAAACCATGCATGTACAGAATTTATAGGTAGGCTTTTAATTATGCGTATACTGCTTTACTTGAGAGAAGAAGAAGAGGGAATTCATAGGCTGGCTTACTTGGGTTTGTTTAATGGCTTTCAACTCTGTTTAATGCTTTTCATGGGATTGATGCAATCGAGTTCAATTCAGTTCTTTAATTTTACGTATAGTCTGTTCACTTCAAAGTAATACTAGACAACTAAAAACGTAATTATATTAATAAAATACAATAATGTATTAAAATCATAACAATTTTTACAACGCTGTCTTCTTTTGTTGTTGTTGTATCAATTTTTATTAATCAGAATAATCATCGGTTTTCATGATATATTACTCCTTATAGATTATATATTTTTTGTTCTATCTTGTAATAATGCCTTTTGTGTTAGAGATGTGCATTATTTTTGTGTTAGTGATGTAAATAATCTTGTGCTTAGTGTATTACGGAATGGCTCTGTAATGTTAACTATATAAACTTTCCTTCTATAAACAGGTTTAGTAGCGAACTGCACAAAGCATAGCGAGGCTTCCACGTTCACTGATGTAGGGATAGGGATGGCAATAGTGGCAGGCTGTAGTGCGGGTGCGCTAGTACTCTTGGCAACTATAGCAGGATGCTGCACCTTCTTCCTCTGCAGACGACGGAGGCGGAATGAGGGGGAGAAAACGGTAGGTATTGGTATCGGCACGTGAAGGATCAAAAATGCTACCTGTAGTAGGTTGTTTGCGCTTTAAAACTAGTTTTATAGGCAGGGGCACTTTCATTGTTGTTGTTCTTGATGATCTTCTTCTTCTTCTTCTTCTTCTTCTTCTTCTTCTTCTTCTTCTTCTTCTTCTTCTTCTTCTTCTTCTTCTTCCCCTACGCCCTCATCATCATCATCATCATCGTCATCATCATCATTATCATCATCATCAACAACAACAACAACAACATCGTCATCATCATGATCACTTCTTCTTTTTTCCCATCATCATCATCATCATCATCATCATCATCATCATCATCATCATCATCATCATCATCATCATCATCATCATCATCTTCTTCTTCTTCTTCTTCTTCTTCTTCTTCTTCTTCTCCTTCTCCTTCTTCTTCTTCTTCTTCTTCTTCTTCTTCTTCCACTATCATCATCAACAAAACATCGTCATCATTATCATGAATACTTCATCATCATTACATTACATTACATTATTATTGCTTTAGGTCCAGCGGACTCTTCCGAGCCAAATCAGGACCGGACAACCCCTGATCCGCATAAAAGATCTGCTGAAACAACCCTAGTGGTAAAACCGAAAGCTCTCCACCAGCTAGTCACTTTACAATAAAGACATCCCACGCAAGGGACGGCTGAGGCTTCACCCCAATTTATCGAACCCCCGTTTACAAAAACAAAATAGAATACAAACATCATTATAAATTATCAACAAAACACATACATATAAAATGCCTACATTGCTAAATACTAACATCATAGGAAGCCCTAGTGACCACTTGGCAGAAAGCGTCCAATATTCCCAAGCTGATCCAACAGACCTCATACACAAACAAGGAGTCTTGTCCCGGAAGAGTTTTCAAGAAAAAAGGTAGGAGACTGGTCTAGCGAAGAAGACGATAGTATAGCAGATTGATAGAAACGAGCAGGAATGAGAAAGAGCAAATGAGAAAGACAGCGACAGTGGGAATTTAAAGCACTAAATTTCCAGAAAGTGGGGATACTATTTATACTGAAACCCCCGGCACACCAACGGGGGTTACTTCATCCGCATCATCATCATCATCATCATCATCATCATCATCATCATCATCATCATCATCATCATCATCATCATCATCATCATCATCATCATCATCATCATCATCCTAACTACCAGTATCACACCATATCTCTCTTTCTCCTTCTTCTCATCATCATGAACGTCGTCATCCTCATCATAATCATCATCGTCATCATCATCCTCATAATTGATGACTTATTTCTTTGAGTGTCGAAGATGTCGCATCATCATCATCATCGTCATCATCATCATCGTCGTCGTAATCGTCATCGTCATCATTTTCATCATTGATAACTTTTGTCTTTGAATGTTGAAGATGGCGCATCATCGTCATCATCGTCATCATCATCATTATCATCATCATCATCATCATCATCATTGCCATCGCCATCGCCAACCACACAACCATCATAGCCATCTCAATCACCATTCAACTCCATCTCCTACTCCTTCTCCTCCTCGTCGTCGTCATCATCATCGCCATCATCATCATTCTCGTCATTGATGATTTATTTCTGTGGATGTTCAAGATGGCGCAGCGGCTGATTGACCTAGAGGAGACCCCCAAGGAATACGGCGACGGTAACAATGGGTCCGGGTCACTGCCCTATCACCATTGAACTGACTCGGAACCAGTTGGGGTAACAGCAGCACCAGTGGAGCGGAAAGATTCGGTGTTGAATCGGATGAGCGGAAAGGGAACACAAATTATTTAGACAATGAATCATCAATTTATTTTGAAGTTCGATAGATAAAGAAACACATAAACACTATGAATTAATGAATCTTCGGAGAAGATCGAACGTGGGGTAAAACTGTTTTTGGTAAACTCGGATTGGAATTTCAAACAAACAAAAAAACTGTGAATTTATTAATAAAATACGATCGAATGCGACAAAACTGAACAAATTTACCTTGAAGCGATTGAATCTTTTATTTAATGTCTATTCACAAAATTGTAGGGTGGTTTGTATGCATACCTTGGTGTACGTGTACATTCTGTTCACCACTTCATGCAAATGTTTGACTTTTGATCGGTGTTACGTTCAGTGTAGTAGACCACGCAAAAAAAAAAAAAAGGCTAATGATGTAGGTATAGTTAGAAACTGCATTGTATTTGCTGATATTCATTCCTGCAGGTCATGACTGTTGTATAACATATATTGATGTTTTTTAACATGATAGTTTACTCCATTGAGCACGTCTCTGCAACATGCAGTAGTGCGCTCTATAAAATGATATTGGATTAGATAGTCTAGAGCTTCTAGTAGAAGATTAGTGGAAGATGCATGACATGACCTATTGATGATGATTATAGTCTTTTAAGGCACAGAACTCCATGAAACAGTCATGCTCAATGCGCTCGAAGAACAACAATATGAGTCCAGCCATCAGGAATAAAAAAACATGTTATTTACAAACAATATAAAATATTCTTTGTTGAAATTTTAGAGTTGAAAAGGTACGTTTTCAGCCCCTTTTTGAAAGACGCCGAAGAACTACTCTGTTTTAAATTCACAGGAAGTGCGTTCCAAAGCCGGGGTGCTAAGTTGGCAAAAGCACGAACACCAAGTGTCTTCATAATTGTTAGTATTGCCAGTTTATAACCAAAATGATGACCAACAACACCAATGGCATCAACACGGACATCAAAGTCCAAGGCCAGTCCTTCAACACAGGACATAGCTTCAAATATTTAGGAGCCATTGTATCAGACAATGGGTCCCAACAGGAAGTCCTCTCCAGGATTGCACAAACAACTGCTGCCCTTGTGAGGTTGAAGCCAATTTGGGAAAACAGGACCATCAGTCTACATTCCAAGGTAAGACTGCTGCGCTCCCTTGTCATCTCCATCTTCCCATATGCTTGCGAAGCATGGACCCTCACAGCAGATCTACAACGAAGAATACAAAGCATGGAGATGAGGTGCTACAGAAGACTTCTGGGCATTTCCTATACCCAGCACATCACCAACGGCGAAGTCCGACAGACCATCACACAAGCCATTGGACAACACAATGACCTGCTCACAGTGGTGAAAATACGGAAACTCCGATGGTATGACCACGTCACAAGATCATCAGGTCTTGCAAAGACCATCCTGCAAGGCACAGTGCAAGGAAGTAGGAGAAGAGGGAGACCGAAAAAGAGGTGGGAGGACAACATTCGAGAATGGACTGGTTTGACACTGAGCGAAACAATCAGGGTTGCTGAGGACAGGGAAAGATAGAGTACGCTGGTTAAACGATCATCTGTGGTGCCCCTACGGCCTCCGAGTTATGGGATAGGATAGGATTGCCAGTTCGCACACTGGGTAGTTCAAGCCGAGACTGACTTGATGAGCGAAGGGTAAGCGGTGGTTGGTATTGGGGAATCAGTTCAGGAAGATAGCTATCCTATCGGCAGACTCATTGATGCATTGATATGCTGTTACGTTGAAACGCGAACGAAAGTATATCTGAAACGCGCACGATAGATCTAATCGTTTCGATTTGCAAAGTATTCAATAATGGAGTTTATTTACCTTTGATTTGAGTTTGCATTATTGTTAGGAGAGGCTTTGTATAACGTTGATAATTTGCGTTAGTCGATATTACTGGAGAATTTTCTGGATCTGCGTGTTTACTCTCGATAGAAATTTCCCGATAAATGTCGAAGTAAGAGAACGTTCCGGGTATGTGTAGAAATATGTATGACGTAAGTCAGTGATGACGATCTTTAATTCTGATTGGTTGTAATGCGTCATTTCTAGAACGTCCTGTCGTCATCTCGAATGAGAGAAAAAATTATAAAATGGATGCCCTGTGTGTGGGTAGAGGAGATTGTTGATAGTGAGTTGGAAAGTAAAATTTGAGAGTGGAAAAGCGATTAAGCGATTGTATGCAGTTGTTGATGTGTGCTGAATAAAAGTGGAAAACTTCATACGTCGACTCTGTGACTTGTTGATGATTGAGCAGGCTGCGTGGATAAAAGAATCTGAGTTACACCTTATCAGGAATTCAGCATTGGGGCTGAATCAGATACTGATAGAAAAACACCAACATCAAACCGAGTGTAACATTTTGGGGGCCAAGCCGGGATTCACGCCATAGCCAAGGGTTCAACTGCTACAACAAGCGAGTCAACGTTACGAGAGGCAGTCATCGAGGGTAGCCGCCAACGAGTTGCGTCGAGAGGGGCCAACATACTGGGACTACATCACCGATAGGTTCGGGTTGACTGCAAGGGCGTGTAGTCGCTGAAGAGTTGCTTCGTGAGCGAACAACAGATCGGGACTACGTGGCTGTCGCAAGACTACGTCGAGGGACAGTCTCGGAGCTACATCGCCAGTATTAGAGAGAGCGACGAGCGGACGTCGCGTCTACTTCAGCACAGGAGCGTGTACATCAACACCAGCGTGGTGCAGCGTCGCATACGACGAGGACAGCGTGGCTGCGTCAGCGAAGGCGACTAGTGGCAAGCATCAGCGCTACTGCAGAAAGCGTGCTGTTCTAGAACAGTCTAGAAAGGTACAGCACAGCCAAGAACTTTCCAGAAAAAGAACTTTCCAGAAAAGCATCAAGATGGCGGACCTCTGGCAGAAAGGGGTTGAACTAAATCTAAAAGGCAAACAGCTGACGGAGTACGTCAAATTCCAGGAGAGAATATTGCGTGAAGAAAAAGAAGAGCAGCGTCGCCGTGAAGAAAGAGAATTAGAACTGAAGCGTCTGGAAATTGAACAGCAGCGGCAAGAAAAAGAAAGAGAGTTCGAGCTGAAGCGTCTTGAAGGAGAGCGTCAGTACCAGCTAGAGTTGGCGCGTATTCAAAACAATCAGCATGCGCCACAAGTCATCAGCGACAACAAGGCTCCAAAATTGCCAGCGTTCGTCGACGGGAAGGACCAGATCGACAGTTATCTGGCGAGATTTGAAAGGTTTGCCAAAAGCTCTAACTGGCAACCTCAAGACTGGGCGATTCGACTAAGTGCACTTCTGACGGGGCAAGCACTCGACGTCTACACCAGATTGTCGGACGATGACGCTAAAGACTACGAGGTCTTGAAAGAGGCCCTATTGCAGTGCTACAACTTTACAGAGAAGGGCTACCGTAAACGCTTCCGTGAATGCCGGCCTAAGTCAGACTAGACGCCAAAGCAGTTTGTGGAGCGCCTGTCGTCATATCTACACAAGTGGGTGGAGTTATCAGGCGAAAGGAAGTCTTACGACAGTCTCCATGACCTGATCGTGAAGGAACAATTTCTCAATGCCTGTCACAAGGACCTAGCGACCCACTTAGAAGAACAAAAGCTGCAGACGCTTAAAGATGTGACTGAGGCTGCTGAAAGATATCTCATCGCTCATGGGAAGACCCTGGGGCCACCCAGCGCGACGAAACATTTTCAGAAGACTGGAAACCATGTGAACCAGATCCAGGGGAGCCAGACGAACCAGAAACAGACAGACTCCACGCCTCCTCCCAGGGAAAGGCATTCAAGAGGCTGTTTAACCTGCAACGCTACAGACCACAGAGCGGCTAACTGTCCTCAAAACAAAAGTAGCGGACAGCGGAGCAGTATGGACAATGCAGCGGCGGGCAACCGGCAGAGGCGGTTCTCCAATCAACGGCAAACCAGTAGATCTGACCATCAAGTGTGCGGCGGGAGCGTCATTCTTCCGAGCGAGACCGAGCGCACAGCTACTCCTGCCGACGTGCAAGAGTGCATGACCGATGGCCAACTTCTCCTTGCCAACGGAAAATCCATCCCCGTCGTCGCCAGCGCAGCCGTGACCGTCCAGAACATGCCAGTTTCCAAGGGACGCGTCGGAAATCATGAAGTGACTGTCCTAAGAGACTCTGGCTGCAGTGGGAACATTGTCAGAGAAGACTTAATCGCTAAAGAACAGTTCACTGGCGATTCAAAATGGACACTTATGGCCGACAGCAAATGTGTGAAAGCGCCAGTTGCGAAGATTCAAGTCAGCACTCCTTTCTACATAGGCGAAGTAGAAGCGGTTTGCCTGAAGAAGCCGCTGTATGATTTGATGATCGGGAACATCGACGGCGCGAGACGTCCCGACGACCCCGATCCAGAGTGGAGTTCTGCCTCAACTCAACACGTCGAAGTTGTGGAGGAGAATCCATTGCCATTTCCCAATGGAGACCTTACAGAGCTGCTACGGGATAATGTGGCTACTCCGGCTCAGCCCTGCCGACCAGAGATCGTCGGTGCTGTTACTACCAGGGCCCAGGCCAAGAGAGACAAGACGCCTACGCCACTGAAAGTCGCCGACAACTCTAAAGCTGCCATCGTGGACAGAGATAAGCTGATCCAGCTCCAGGAAGCTGATAGCACTTTAAACAAGTACAGGAACCGCCAAGACCACGTGACCAAAGGTCTATTTTGAGGTGAAGGCCAAGATCCTGTACCGAATCTTCCAGCACCCGAGGGTCATCGGAGGGAAACCACTACGTCAAGTCTTGGTACCGTTACCCCTAAGGCGCCAGGTGATGGAAAGCGCATGACTCAATCATGGGAGGTCACCTGGGTATCAAGAAGACGTCGGATAGAATCCAGGCGGTGTTCTACTGGCCAGGACTTCATGCGGACGTCAGCCGTTTCTGCCGATCATGTGACATTTGCCAGAAGACCATACCTCGAGGAAGGGTCCCGAAAGTACCTATGCAGAGGATGCCTTTGATCGACCGACCTTTCAAGAGGGTGGCCTTAGACTTAATCGGCGAAATAAGACCTCCGAGTGAAGAAGGTCATCGGTGGGTACTGACTTTAGTGGACTATGCGACTCGGTACCCAGAAGCAGTGCCTCTGAAGAAGATTGACACTGAAACTGTAGCAGAGGCACTGTTGGACATGTTCAGTAGACTTGGAGGGCCTGAAGAAATCCTGACAGACCTCGGGACGCAGTTCGTCTCTGACTGCATGAAGGAGGTCAACAGACTGCTGAGCATCCGGCATTTGACTACGACACCCTACCATCCGATGTGCAACGGGCTTTTTTTCGAAAAGTTCAATGCTACGCTGAAGTCCACCCTGAAGAAACTGTGCAGCGAGCAGCCCAGACAATGGCATCGCTACATCAACGCCCTACTTTTCGCCTACAGAGAAGTACCGCAGGAGTCCACCGGCTTTTCTCCGTTCGAGCTGCTGTACGGAAGAACCATCAGAGAGCCAATGCACATCCTGAAAGAACTGTGGACGAAAGAAGTAGACACCCCAGAGGTGAAGAACAGCTACCAGTACGTGTTTGAGCTACGGGAGAAGCTGGAGCAGACTCTCGAGATAGCCAGAGAAAACCTGAAGAAGTCCCAGGACTGTGGAAAGCACTACTACGATCGTAGGGCTGTGAACAGGAAGTTCAAACCTGGCAACAAAGTGCTGGTGCTGCTACCTACCGATCATAATAAGTTGCTGATGCAGTTGAAAGGCCCGTACGAAGTGGAGACCGTGGTGGGGATCAACGACTATAAGGTGAAGGTCGGCCAGCATTCCAAGATATACACGCCAACCTCTTTAAACTGTACGTGGAAAGGCCATCAGAGACTGTGCAGGCAGCAACAGCAACTGAGATCGACAACAGCTTTGACAGCGAGGAACTGTTGGAACTGGGAGACTTCCATAGCAAAGAAGGCATCAATGATGTTAAGCTAGGACCACGCTTGACGGAAGGTCAAAAGATTGAGCTTAAGGACCTTATGGGCGAGTTTCCCCATAGCTTCAGCGATGTCCCAGGCTCTACGACTTTGGTCGAACATGAAGTCCACCTCACTTCAAATATTCCCGTTCGATCAAAACCCTTCCCGACCCCTTTCAAGGCCCGTGAATCCTTGAAGAAAGACATCGATGAGATGCTGAAGATGGGCATCATCAGGGAGTCCAGTTCCCCCTACGCGTCCCCTGTCGTGGTCGTGAAGAAGAAGGACGGGAGCAACAGAGTATGCATCGACTACAGGAAGGTTAATAAGATCACCGTCTTCGACCCTGAGCCGATGCCTACCGCAGAGCAGACCTCTTCCGCCAATTATCAGGGAGTAGAATCTTCTCAAAGATTGACCTCAGCAAGGGTTATTGGCAAGTCCCCGTGCGTCAACAGGACATACCAAAGACTGCTTTCATAACTCCTGATGGGACGTACGAGTGCCTAAGGATGCCCTTTGGCATGGTCAACAGCGGAGCTACCCTGAAGAGAGGAATGAGGAAGATGCTCAATGGGATGGACAACGTCGTGTGTTACTGGGACGACCTGCTAGTCCACACCCACAGCTGGGAAGAGCATCTGCAGACCTTGAGGGAGCTGTTCCACCGTTTTCAAGAAGCCAACCTGATCGTGAGACCCAGCAAGTGCATCCTGGGAGCTGACAACGTCGACTGCGTCGGACATCGGACGGAAGAAGGAGACAACGGAGGATGCACTGACTCCAGGAAAGCCCACGTGATCATCGTCTTTGACCCTGGGCCGATGACAACTGCAACTGACGAGGGCGTCGTTTCCTTGCGGAGGAAAAAACATTGACTGTGTATATAAACTGAGAAACATTGACCTTGTGTGATTTTCAGAGTCTCCTCTCTGAAAATCCTTTTCGGGAAGAGAGGGGACTATAAACTGATATAACATAACATAACAACAACCTTGTGTGAATGAACTGTGAACATTGACAGTATCCAGAAAGACTTGCGGATGGAAGAACATTGACTCTGTGTGAATGAACTGAGCATAATGACAGTATTCAGACAGTCTGAAATAAGTCTTAATTCTGTACTTTGTTTGTGCATTACTTTGGAACTTTGGAACTTTGTCCTTTTATTAACAAAATCACATATAATTAAATCATCAAACAAGGCTCATAGCCCAGGGGGCATTTTAGCCAAAAAAGGGGAAAAGGGGGGATGGGGAATTACATTAAAAAACAATGAACGGCACAAAAAAAGCTGCTCCATAGGTATCACAAGATAAACCTCTGAAATTTCAAACATCCGTGTAAAGTTTTATGTTGAGTCAACATGGAAAGAAAAATGTACAGCATTGCATGGTTCACAAAATAAGACAAAAGGGAATGCACAATATATAAATAGTGACATAACTCAAACTGCAATAAAGCGGCTTAAATTTAGCAACCTACTCTTTGATTATATTCGTCCAAACATGAAAATAGAAGTTTGACATAAAATTAAAAGAGAACTGTGCGTCACTACTGGAAAAGTGAAAAAATAATCCCTATAAAACGGCTCAAATCAGACAATCTGCGTTTAGATTTAGAGTTCAATAACTGATTTAACTTATAGGCATTCGGGTGATTCCTGAAGTATTGAGGTATTAAAGAAAGTCTGTTAATAACCAACACAGAATTTGTACATCTAAACAGATAATGAAATTCATCACCTAGTTCATCCAGATCACACAGAGTACACATTCTATCTTCTCTCTGAATATTCAAATATCTAAGTGATTGAATTGGCAGTTTGTGACAGCTGAGCCTAAATTTCAATAAGTTTCTTCTCGATAGAGGTGACAAGGAAACTAAATAATCTTCAAAACAGAACGTACTCTTAAAAATTCTATAAGTAATACAAGCATTATGAGCGAATACATCCTGATGCCAGGTTTGCAAGAACTGGTCTCTCAAGCGTTGTTTGACCATGGTCTTAAAACAATTCAAAGAGTATTTACAGCCGTTTAACCAAATGAAAGACAGACCAAGATCATTTAGCAGAGAGCGAACAGTACATAGCCAGGATAGTTTATACTCAGAATTAAAAAATAAATAAGAGCATAGTCGAAACATAAGTACTGACATTCTAACAGAATCATTGCAACAATCAATACAAAGTTTATACCAGAAACAGAGTAGCCTGCATTTAGCATCTAAGGAAACAGGAAAACAGCCAACTTCACCTAAAACCATACAGGTCGGCGTACTAGTTTTAACATTAAGAATCAATTTCAAAAATTTTAGTTGTAATCGATCACATATTATCATTTTTTCATGGGCCCATACCTCGCAGTATACAATAAAATCGGTTTTACACATTTATCAAAAAGATCTAACTGAATATCAAGGGGCAAATCCAGTTTTCTACATTTTTTTAAAAGCGCAAACATAGCACGTTCAGCTGATACACTCATGGATCTGATATTTTTTTGAAATTTGTTATTATATTGAAAAAGGGTACCCAGATATTTATATTCCCAAACAATTTCAAGAATTACATTTTTAAACTTAAAAACAGGCAACCTTCTAACTTTACCGCGGGAAAAAATCATCACTTTCGTTTTTGCAATATTTAAACACAATCCAAATTTTGTACAGTATAGATCTAAAATATCTAAGGCCTTCTGCATGTCTTCAGCAGACTCTGATAAAATGACAGTATCATCAGCATAGAGTAACAAAAACAAATGAAAATACTGTTCAATATCAGAAAAGCCGAGGCCATTCGCCAAATTCTGTGGCAATGATAACCCGTTGATATGTTCTGCAAGGAAAGACCTTAAATCATTCAAAAACAAAGAAAATAATACAGGTGACAGATTTTCTCCTTGCCTCACTCCAGCGTTACACGTAAAAAAAGTAGATGACAGACCATCATGGGTTCTAACACATGACTTGGCTTTTTCATACATATCTTTAATCACTGTCAAAACTCTTCCAGTAATACCAGTTTTAATTAGCTTCTCCCAAAGCATACTACGCTGTACATTGTCAAATGCTTTTTTATAATCAATAAACGTACAAAACAATTTTTTCCTTTGCTGCAAATAAATGTCAATTAAGCAATAAAGAGTAAAAACGTGGTCAGTGGTTGAATATCCTTTCCTAAAACCTGCTTGTTCATTGCCTAACAAATTATTTGAGTCTAGAAATATGTTAATCCTGTCATTAATTACGCTGGTGAAAAGTTTACCCATACAGCTAAGCACCGTTATACCTCTATAATTATCTACATTTAACCTATCCCCTTTACCTTTATACAACGGGCAAATTATGCCAACTGACCAGTCATCTGGAATTTTACCACTGCTTAAAACAAGATTAAACAACATTGTGATAGTATTTAACAACTTTGGAGAAGAAGCCTTTAAGAACTCGTTCAGAATATAATCAATACCACAAGCTTTACGTTTCAACGTTGTTGAAAGAAATTGGGTAAATTTCTTCTTGAGTGGGGGGTTATGTTACGTTGAAACGCGAACGAAAGTATGTCTGAAACGCGCACGATATATCTAATCGTTTCGATTTGCAAAGTATTCAATAATGGAGTTTATTTACCTTTGATTTGAGTTTGCATTATTGTTAGGAGAGGCTTTGTATAACGTTGATAATTTGCGTTAGTCGATATTACTGGAGAATTTTCTGGATCTGCGTGTTTACTCTCGATAGAAATTTCCCGATAAATGTCGAAGTAAGAGAACGTTCCGGGTATGTGAGAAATATGTATGACGTAAGTCAGTGATGACGATCTTTAATTCTGATTGGTTGTAATGCGTCATTTCTAGAACGTCCTGTCGTCATCTCGAATGAGAGAAAAAAATTATAAAATGGATGCCCTGTGTGTGGGTAGAGGAGATTGTTGATAGTGAGTTGGAAAGTAAAATTTGAGAGTGGAAAAGCGATTAAGCGATTGTATGCAGTTGTTGATGTGTGCTGAATAAAAATGGAAAACTTCATACGTCGACTCTGTGACTTGTTGATGATTGAGCAGGCTGCGTGGATAAACGAATCTGAGTTACACCTTATCAGGAATTCAGCATTGGGGCTGAATCAGATACTGATAGAAAAACACCAACATCAAACCGAGTGTAACATATGCTAAGCCAAGAAGTTTGTAATTTAACCTTTTTGGAACTGGTAACTGGTAATGAAGGGTATCCATCATTGGAGTCATATGGTAACTTTTCTTTCTTCGCAGGTTAATGCGAATGCGAGCTGCTGTGTTCTGAATATGTTGGAGCATCTGCAGTTGACTCTGAGGTAAACCCCAGAGTCAGCTGTTGCAAAAGTCAAGTAATGACAAGATCAAAGAAACTGCGACTGCTTTGGCTCTCCGTTGGATTAGCAGAGAACGAAGACTTCCCAGCATCCGGATGAAGAAGTGGCTAGTCTTAACGACTACACTGATGTGATTCACCATGGAGAGATGACTATGAATGATGAGGCCTAGATTTCTCGTGGAGTCCGAAAGAGCAATGTCTGCTTGCCCCACACGTACTGGAGAAAACATCAGTCACTGATGTTTTCTCCAGCCTATGCTTTGAGCCACAAATCAGTGCTTCTGTTTTTTGGGTTTTCAATTTCAGCTTGTTTGCCAGCATCCACTGCTTGAGGTCAAAACAATGGTGACTCACCATTGGGCTCGAACAATCTATAGAACTCTGTTTCATCAGCAAAGTTTTCCGATGACTCCACGTTTCTCTATTATTTCTCTATAATTGAGCCAATCTGGGACGTGTACAGGGAGAACATGAGAGGGGCTAAGACTGATACTTGGGGGACACCGTAGGTTAATGAGGATTCTGAAGATGATGCCCTGCCAACTGTGACATACTGCTTTCTCTGAGAGAGGTAGGATTTAATCTATGCAGTTTGATCATATTTGTTTTCTGCAATTATGTAAGCTCAGTTTAGAACTTATGATTTGTGTATACAGGCCTAAACTACATCTAAAAAAGCTTTATGCCTTTTGCTGTCTCTGGTGCATTTAAAAACTCTCTGAGCTGCAAAGTGAGCGCTATATAATTGGGAAAAAATATGTACAATTCTGTTATTTGTTTTTCTTCGTATAATAAAATGTGTGCATCGGAAAAATGATATTAAACTTTGGGAAAGGAAGCACAGGTATTTTTCATTGTCTAAACAGTGTGAATCGACCTGCATATGTTCTCTCTCTGTCTCTGTCTGTCTGTCTGTCACTCTCTCCCCTATTCGCTCTCTAGCTTCCCCTCTCCCTCTCTCTCCCTATTTATTCTCTCTCTCTCTCTCTCTCTCTCTCTCTCTCTCTCTCTCTCTCTCTCTCTCTCTCTCTCTTTCTTTCTCTCTCTCTCTCTCTCTCTCTCTCTCTCTCTCTCTCTCTCTCTCTCACTCTCGTGCGCGCTCTTGCCCTCCCCTCTTCTTCTCTTAATATTATCTCTCTCCTTCCCTCCTTCCCTCTCTTTCTCCTTCTTCATCATCTTCTTCAACATCTTCATCTTCTTGTACTACTACAACAACCACACCTATACTTCCACTGCCACCACAACAAGTATACTACAACTACTACCACTGCTATACTTTCACGATTATAACTACTACCACAACAACAACTACTACTACTTCGGATGAGAGTATAAACCGAGGTCTAGTCTGTGTCGCATACATTCCATCATAACGGACTTTAAAGAGCCTGACGCTCATGTCCTAGACGGGTGAGTGCCGGTGACAAGAACACACCCAGCATGCACCTAGGTCCTTCTACCCCATCCCTGGCTGCCCAGGATTGTGCTCAGTTGTCCTGGCGTCAGACCATGCGCCCAAAGGCTGCGGGTGGGCGTCTCGGGCGGCTTGAGTTAGATCCTGTATCGGCCAGCGCCTTGAGCAGCTCTTGAGCTGGAAAAGCGCTATATAAGAACGATTAAATAAATAAAGAAAAAAATACTATCCCCACCCTCACAATCCCCACGGCTACTCTCCCATCCATTCTCTCTTTCCTCCAGAATACACTCTTTTAATTCTTACTCCATCCATCTATTACTCTTCAATGCTAGTCTTGGCTATTAGTTGTTTGGTGTTACTGCTGCGGTTGTTGTTATTGTTTTACTGATTCTGTTCATATTGTTGCTGTTTCCCTAATTCGTTACACCTAAAGGTCAATCGTTAGATATACCTAATAACAAGTTGAGTTAAGAATATCGTCCTGTTAATTTCTTGTTCTAGAGTTAGTATTCAACTGAAACAAAGTGTGAACATCTACGTTGTCAATCCCATTAAAAATCTTGGAAGTTTGGGTCAGGTCACCTCTCAATCTTTTAAATTTCAGAGAGAGCAAATCCAAAACACTCAATCTCTCTGAGTATGGTAAATGCCTCAGCGATTTAATCATCTGAGTCGCTCTTCTTTGTACTCTCTCCAAGGCAGACTACTGCTTCTTAAGATACCAAAACCAAATCGCATTCGCATTCTCAAGATGTGGCCTTACATGCGATTTATACAGGCGGGTAAAGGTATCACTATCCAAGTATGTAAAAGAGCGTATGATACCGAGCATTTTATTAGCCTTGGAAATCGCATTGTCTATGTGTTTATCAAAGTTTAGGTTCAAAAGTATAAAAAGTAACCCCCAAATCCTTTTCCTCACTATTATGGTCAACCGTCTCAGCTTTGCTTATTATCCCTGTCTTTTGCATACAGCCAATCCTCTCTTGAAAGTGAATCTCTATGAAAATATTCCCTGAACTAAATCATGTTTCTACATTTAAGTTTAAGGAAGTAATAAGTTAAAACTTTTAAGGCAACTTACCAAATGTGTACTGCAAACATGCTTTAACAACCGAATATTTTTCTGTGAAACAGGAGAATATTCAGACTAAACATTTACTTTTTTACGAAGTCGATCATCCTTTCTGACTCTCATAGTCAATTTTTAACGGAAAAATTATCGTTTTCAAATTGTATTCTTTAAGTAATTGAGCATTTTGAAATTGATAACATGTTTTGAACATTCTTCAGAGAATCTGCCGAGCTGTCACACTCGTGTTTTTTAGTGTATTTGCTGCTGTAGTTAAGGTCATGTCATGTTTTCAGAGAAAAGTTATTAAATAGTCATTAATGAAGATATTCTCATTCACGAAAACAAAAGTAATGCTTTGTTTCTTAGAATGGAGTTTTTAAAGTGAAATAATTCGCGGACGTTTGTATCGAAAGCAGACAACTTTGTTTTCATATTCCCGCTTCCGGTCAGACCTCATTTCCGTTATCCAATCGTTCCCGTTGTTGCCCACCACGTGACCACGCCTTCCTGCGTCTGAACCCGGCCGCCTCGTGTCAAACGTGCATTTTACGCCTCTTCTTTGGCCTTTGTTTGCCGAAAATCTACTTGTCAAAATGGCCGATGCAAAGCCCGCACTGCCCCGTGATGGAACAATGCAAGTCACCGCAAAGGTTTGACGGTTTTTCATCCCCGATTTGTTGCATATTTTGATGTTAAAAATTACACTTCATTGTGTTTCAGACGCCATTTCATTCCGGACTGTTCCGCTTTTTTGTTTCGGGTACTCGTGACCTATTTCATCAAATTGTGCATTTGTTCGCTAATATTTGATTGAAATTTGTACAAAATATGATGAAGAAGGGTTTCTAGAACTTCTAGCCGTGATAGATGCGCCAATTTAACATCTTTTTTGAACACGGATGAAGTTTTAAAAACCCGGTTGGAAATATTCAAAATGGCGCCCGTGTATACAAGGTCATGTTTGAGTGCAGGACCCATCGTGACATCGAGAAAATAAGTGCTAGAACCGGTCTTTGAGATTTTCATCGACTTCATATTGTTCCTACATCACTGCTTGAACGTCTCATCATTTTTCTTTAATCCGATTGCACTATGTACCGTGTATTTCAAAAATTCGTGAAGGCACCGTTCGCCAGAAAAGACCATCTTTCCATTGAGAAAAGAACAGGTTCTATGTATTTTTTTAAGGGTTGTCTGGTTCCTGGGCCTACTATGTTTGCTTTGGCGGGTAGGTACACAAAAGGGAGGACATTGTCAACTGTGCATAATGTTTCAAATGAATGACAAGTGCTGAAGTAGCCGCAGGGATGCTTTGAAATCCAATAGTACCATTGTGAGGCATTGTTAAGTTTGTTGACCAGCGTTGAGAATTTTAACACATTTCACACATAATTAAGAAGGTATCCGATAATTGCTTTGTGAAAAAGTTATATTTAGGTGAATTTTAAATAAATGCCATTGCTTTTTGTATGTTTTGCTCAAGTGTAGTAGTCTTTACTCTTTTTAAATTACATTTGGCCTTGGGTGAAACTGAAAACAGCTAACTTTTTAAATTCAAATTATTGTTAATTGTTTTGTTTGTCCACTGTATATTTTTCATTGTTTGTTGAGTTTTTGTGTTCATCAGATGTTTTATAGTGTATATGATACCATCTGTGCTGTTTATGCTGCGTCTGTTTCCCACCATTTATCCTATAATAAAGACAGTATATAAATATCTTGATCCATTTTCTGGAATGAGACCAAAAGTCTTCCCTCGCTCACCCTGCCTTGGCCAGTTAAAAGATTGTCCATCTGCATGCCTTTCTCTGTTCTTTCCTTGATTTAACCTGCAACTCATGAGTTTTGTTGTGTTTTTGCTGTTATTTGTTGAGTGTTAATGTTATGTTACCTTTGTTGCCTTCATCGTTTGATGTAAGTTATCCGCTTAGTTGACATGTGCTGCGGTTGTGTCACGTTTGTTACCTGCATGTTGCGTACTGTACAGGAGGGCATAGACTATTTAAAAGCGGAAGGAAAGACAAAGCTGCTGGAGTTCCAGGGTCTGGCAGAACCAGAAACCAGCAAGCCAGTGGTTCCACGTGACAGCACAATGGCGGTTACAGCCAAGGTCTCTGTCCTATGGCACTTGAGTATTTTTGCATCATGTAGATGTGTCATCATCTCCATCAATGACCATCTGGTGCTGTTAAATCTGTTTTGGCAGCAATTATACTCTGATTTCATGGTAGAGTTGGCTAATAACATGTTCTTTCCAATTTTTTTTTTCGGAACTGATATGATTGATAATTGAAACTTCTTTTTGATTGTTCAGTGGAATAAGTCCATTGCTATTGTCATTGTAAGATTGACGCGTTTTAATATTCGTATGGCATTTAGCTACATAAGTACATTTTATTGAGCAGTTGTTTTGTGTAGTTAGTCTAGATCATGCAAATTTTTAATGTGTAAATAACACCATCTACGTAGTTTTCCTGTGATCATCAGTGCTCTTCTTTACAGCCATTCAAAATGTTTGTTGCAGTTGTTCAAAATGTTTGAGTTGGCTTTTGCATGCTTTCTATGTTGAGCAGTTGTAAATTAAACATTCTTGCTTTTGAATATTTCTTGAACTTGGAAGATTCATTCAGATGCAGAAACAACCTGAACTTGTCATTTTGTGTTTGCCACCCTTTGTATCTCTGTTGGACAATTTTATCTGTTGGAAATCTTGTGTTTTGTGTAGAAACTCTCATGTTTATATGTTAGTAGGATTGATGTTTATATGTTAGAACTCTGTGTTTATGTGTTTGAGTTTTTTTGTATTTTTATGTTGGAATACTTGTGTATAAATCATTTACTCATTTGCATTTAACTTCTCGACATTACATCCATTTAACTTCTTGACATTACATCCATTCAACTTCTTGACATTACATCCATTTATATTTGAAACAGATTTTATGATTGTCCACAATCGTTGTTTCTTTGAGACAACCCTTATAAACATCCACTGACTGTTTACACATTGTTACTAATCAGAGGAGTGAGGTTTATCACATTTTGGTCAAATTACATGGACATTCTCTGTGTTTTTTGTCTAAACAGGAAGGTGGAAGCTGACATAGGGTGAATGTTAGTCAAATTGTACATCAAAATTCATGAAAATTCTGTCATATGTGTCTATGAACAGGAAGGTGAGAAGCTACTGGACAGCATAGGGGGTGCCCCTGATGAGGACGCTGCCACTCGTGGACAAGCGAGGAAGTTGGATGAGATCAAGAATGAAGTTGCTGCAGAGTCCCCCGCCAAGAAGGCCAAGCTAGCAAAAGACAGCACCATGGTCGCCACAGCAAAAGTAAGATTCATGCTTCTGTGAATAATGTTTCAGAAAGTATAATGCAGTGAATACTGGGTTTGGGATCATATTATCACCTGTTTGTGTGAAATTCGGGGTGTCTTATTAGCGAAATCTCTGCAGCTACAGAGCAGCACCAACCAGGACAAGAAGCAACAAGGACGTAATGCTTGCAGGGTTTTGTTTTAGTAAGCTTAAGTTGAAGAATAACAAGGGTATGCAAATTAGGGTTTGACAATTGGTGATAATTGCATATATATACATATGTGGACTTTAATTCAGTTTTAGATGCACAAATGATAATAATGTAGACAACTTCAGAAAGCACATAGCAAACGTTGAGGCTGTTATAATATCGGTAGGACTAGGTACTCCAAAGCCTTCATTGGCTCTTGTCCGCTCGGCAGTTTTGACTTCACTTTCAACACTTATTATTAATGTAAAACTGCATCAAAACGAACAGTGGCTGTATTCAAATAAAAATTGAAAGCTTTATCTTTACATCTGTGTTGTTTTTAATGCATGTTTATGCGAAAGATTCTGAGAAAACAGCTTTTGAATACGCTTCTATCCGAGCGCTGAATGCCGCTGAGAAACAAAATGTCAGCGCGTCTGCTGCGAGGTGGCTCGTTTCAAACTCTAAGTGCTTTAAGATATTTCATTGTATGGCCTAAAAATAAGAACCAATGAGAAGTTCGGATACTTAGCTTCATTTACATATCAAATATTGTGGGCTCTGATGTGTGAAAGTGTTGTTACGATCCGAACAAAGTGGTTAAAGCAGACGTGCCTACCATATGATATACCATACGATATTTGAGCGTATTTTTACGAAATTTGACTTGCTGGTACGGCCGTACGCCAAGTGCGACAAAAGTACGAAAAAAATAATAATTAGTTTTGTTTTTTTGTTTTAAGACGCAAGTTGGGCGAGTTGTCGCCCCTAGTAGTTTGGTGCTCTTAGATGACCACTTCATGGACGCCATCTTATGAAAAAAGGCAGCATGTCGTATCCAGCAAAACGCTGTCTTGATTCTTCAAGTGACTGTGAAGATGAAGCTACAAGTAAAAAATCTGCTAAAAAAAAACCCAGAAAGCAGGCTTTTATAAAGGCCTACAGTGAGACATGGCCATGCTTCCCAGACACCACACCACACAAGAACTTTTGCAGCTGAAAAGTGCTTATTCAAAGGCACAACAACAGTACAAACATTGAAAACCTCAATTCAAATTGTCATTTTTTTCTTCTTCTCCCAATGTGTTCTTGTTTTGTACTTTTTAAGGATTGTGGGCAGAGCAGGGTTAAGTGGCATATTTGAATCACTTGTTATTTGTACTATATAGTGTTTGAGTGTGGTATCAATTCTTTTTAAAATGTTGATATACACAGCATTCACTGTGGCCTTTTCTTGTATCAACATGTGAAGAAATCGATAATTTTGTACCCAACTACAAATGTGTTGTTACTTTATTATCATAAATTGAAATTTAAAGAACCCTTTTTAAAAAAAAAATTCCTGTTCTAAGTACGCACAGCCAAAAGTACTACTTTTTGTCTCAGAATACTAAAAGTTGCTGTATAGAATACTATTTAAAAAAATGAGTGGTAAGCAGGTCTGTTAAAGCGGTTTTGATGTAAGTTTGATTTTAACTAGAATTTTAAAACTTAGCAAGAAATAAAGAGCAGACTTTCCTTTATAAAACTAGGGTATTTATTAATTTGTGCATTACTCTATCGCGGTGCGCTTTGCCATAGAAAAGTGTACACAAACGGTGTTCGGGTTATCCTGCGGCCATGGCGAACTTGTAGGCCTATTCGGCGACACGAGTGCTGAGCGTAGTAGCACACTAGTAGGCCTATAATTTGCCGGCACGCACTGCGAATTTGATGATTTCCCAACTTTGAAGCACCAAAACAGCTAAACATTACATGGGATAGGCCTGAAGAAAATTGGGCTTGGAGTATAACATATGAAGGGGTTACCGGTCAAAAATCAGCTTTCTGGTATCAATATTGGCTTCACTTTGAGACTCCAAAGTTGTCAATTTCTTCAATTCCAAAACGTTGCCAAAAAACACCAACAATCGCCATTTTCAAACATTAGTAATTTTTTTAACTATTTGTCCTATGGGGAAAAAAAATATACCACTGTGTTCAGAATAAAAAGATCTATGTAAATACTTTAGTGTCCAAACTGAGTTAAAGAAAATCAAAAATAACTTTGGAGTACCTAGCAGCACAGCAATCTTTGTGGAGTATGAACCATAAAGTTATGAGGAAAATCTTTACTAAGTTTATGAACATCTATTATTTGCTTTTGCTGTAACTGGGGATAAAAATCTGTTTTGTGAACTACAGGAAGGCAAGGACCTGTTGGGCAAGGAGAAGTTGGGAGACACTCGCCAGGAGACCACCAGGAAAGCTTCCAACAAGCCAGCACCCAAACGTGGTCTGACCATGGCCAAGACTTTGGAAGAAGGTTGGCTATTCAGATATTCACTTAGTGTAGTCTGTTGTACTTGTATGCACATTTCATGCCAGCAGATTCAATTTTACAGTGTGTAGGGATGCCAAAATGAAAGAGTTAGTGTGACCCTTGGTAGTTGCGGAACTAGCATCGAATTTGCTTTGTTGTGTCAATTGCTTATTTGCTGCTGCTGTCTTTTCTTGTCACGAAGGGGATCCTTGATGATGATGTTTGGGGTCGTGATCTCCATGCTGCTGTTGCTTGCTCAGAGCATTACAATTCTTTACCTTTCATGTGGCAAATGAATCATGAAAATAAAGGGCTTTACATGGATGTAAGATATTGTCTCTGTTTGCAGCCAAATACGTCCTAGACGGCAAGGATGTCGACATCACAGAAGGCAGGAGGACAAGGTCACAGAGTCGGCCGCAGGCCCCCGCCCCTGCCAAGACTCCTGTCAAACGCGCAGGCACCGTGCAGAAGAATGCCAAGGAGGGCAAGGAGTCTGTGAAGCGTGCTGCACCAGCTAAGGGCAAAGGCAAGGGTAAAGGTAAGAAGCCAGCTGACGATGGAGACAAGGAGGAGGAAGAGGAGAAGAAGGAGGCTGAGGAAGAGAAGAAATCTGAAGACGAAGAGAAGGAGGATGGCAAAGATGAATCAGAGGATGACAAGAAAGAGTGAGTGGAATGGCGACAAAAACAAAAACAAAGTGAGAGAGACTAGACGGATGACTGCATGTACTGAACGTTGGTGTTTATGCCAGAAATGTCCAGGTGGTACTGACTGCCATCGCACCCTTCGTACCAAGGTCGGTCACCCCCACGGCATTGTGCTACAGAAATTTCTCTTCGTAATATGTGTGTAGAGCAGTTGAAGTACCATCATTGTCATATATCCATTGTCATCAATGTCATTCTCTTCCTTTTTGCAATTGGTTGTTCATGTTCCATTTCATACATGATCATCTTTTAACGGAAATGTGTGTTCACTGTAATGTTGATGGTCAGTACATCTTCAAAACTGGTGGTTATGTAACTATGTTACCCATAACAAGGTGAATGTATGCATTGCCCTCCCATCATGTTTAGAGAGAAACAAGTTCAGTTCCATTTTGCTTTTTTGTTTGCCGATAATTAAATAAAATGTTACAAATTTTTGGTGAGCATTCTTCTGTGTAAAAGGCATTTTTTGTGTAATTTTTCATGCATAAAAAGCTTGAAGCAGCATTCGCATGATGATTGTCTGAGGTTTGCTGTGAATCTTTAGTGTGGACTGTGCACATATTGAGCATAGCTCACACAGCTTTTTCACTGTGAACTTTTTTTTCTCCTGAAAACATAGTGAACTTTTTAGCTCTTCAAGACTGTTTATGAATTACGGAATTGAACATTTGTTTATGAATTACAAAAATGAACATTTGTGTTGAATTGGGATTAGAACTTGTTTGAAAAATGAATAGGCCAGTGTCCACTAAATAGGCGCCCTTGACACAAGTTTGAATGTCAGAAATCTATTGCACAGGCTGTGTGTAGATGTATATCTTCAAAAGCCTTCTGACACTCATTGGGGTTCGCATCACTTTCGGGCTAGCTGCCTATATAACTTAACTTAAGTAACGGCCCAATAGCGGCAAAAGGTCTATTCGTCATAAAGGTTACGCAAGTTCCAAGAGCAAGGTCTATTGCATCTTGTGGAAATGGATTAAGTTACACAAGAAATGTCTTTTTAATGGAAAAAGTTGAATATTCAAAACGCTTGACAGAAACATTTTCTTTCATTTTTGTATGTAAATGGAGACTTGGCATCCTCATTACATTTGTCAAAAAAATAAATTTAGATCCTGAAAAATAAAGACTCGAACTCTCTTTGTACATGTTTGGTCTTATTTGATCTTTCTGATTGGGATAAATCAAATTCATGTTTGTAGCTTGTTGTGGGAAGAATGTCAAGTCGGAGGCAGCAATTAATACTGTTTGATGGTCGTGTAACCACTTTGAATGTGAATGCATAGTAGTTCTCTCATGTTTGTGCCGTTCTTTGTTGTTTGTGCTTTTAATCCTTTCTTTCATTGTTTTGTCTTTTGAAAAGTTTTAGGCCTAGGCAACTTGAAGTCTTTGTTAGGGACAAGGTGGAATGTAAAATGATGGCTAACTGTATTTGCACTGATAAAGTAACTTGTTTTTGTTGATGACATTTGTTGAGGTTAATTTCCACAATGTTTTAAGAGTTTGGAATTAAATTTCATGTGGTGTTCACTATTTTGTTGTTTTTTGTGGGCTCCTTCTATGGTTTTGTTGACCTCTTTATTTTGTTGTTGGTTTGAAGCTAGGTCATGAATTTGTATTCTGTTGATACTGTAGCTGCTTGTTGTCCTAGAAGTTGCAGATTTATCTATATATTAGGTAATCAGCTATGTTATGTTAGGTAATATAGTAGTGAATGTTTACTGAATATGACCTTGTATGTTTGAAAAAGCTTCTCATTTCAAACTGTGTATAATCATTGGCAATCAATTCTGAATATAGCTTCTGGTTTTATTAAAACTTTTAAAGAGAACCCTTTCAAAATCTGAAGATGTTCTGCCCACAGATAAGAAAATAAAGGAAAAAAGGTTTTAAATGACATCATTTTACCCTTGATTACACTTTAACATTAAGTCTTTTGATCTCTCATTTTCTTTTATAAGTGAACATGTTTTTCGTCAGACCGTAATCATAATAAATATATCTTAACATAAAGATCTAACTTTACAGACCTTAGCAATTGCGCATTTGCAGTGAACTTGTGACAATGGCTACCCAAACAGCATAACATTTTAATTCTAACATCACATTAAAACTCATCAACATCAGGCCCATGTTATTTTTCATATGACGCTTGTTGAATTGAGTGCACATGTTCAGTTTTTATGTGTCGCAAATAAGGACTGATCATCTATTGTTAAAAAATGCAAGACGTTTTGGGGCAAAATATTTTTATTCTTGCAAATATGTTTGACAGTTGAAGGCTGTTCAGAATAACTTTGAATGTGCTCTATTTCTTCTACAGTAGGGAATTACATTTTATCTAACCGTTTAAGTTTTAGTCCACAATGTTTGTGAATTCTTTTGTCTTCTGGTTGTTATTTTATTTCTATTTCACATGTTTTTTCTTCGTTTTTTTTTTTAGAACAACCAAGAGCGTACTATATGTGCCATGTCTTACACAATGTTTTATTTAAACTTTCTTAAACACTGCTTAGAACTGAAATTTTTATGAAGAGTGACAGTAATTGTACCACAGTATTTCCCAACAGAACACCATTGATGAACTTGTGCTTGTGAACAATGGGAGAAATTTGTGATTTTTTTTTTGTGGTATTTTTAAACAATGGGCAAGAAAAACTGCTTTGGAACGCATACGAACTCCTTGAAAGTATGGGGAAGGTTTGGATAAAAACTTGTGTTATTTTGTACAAAAGTCATGGCCACATTGTTGAACAAGGGCATTGTACTCTAAAAGTCTGGAAGTGCTGGACCGCCAACTGGCCGAATATAATAACCAAAGACTTTCTCTTCACTTGTAAATCTGCAATGTTTTTCTCTCCTGTAACCATCAACTTTGAAAACAGTATTTGGAATTAATATTGCAGGCACAAGTCAATTGAAATTTGCTGTTGTACAATGTTTTTTTTTTCTCCAAGAAAGGTTCACGAAAATGAAATAAAAGGGAGATTATCTGGTCTTGCTTGACATTGCCAAGCTTGAGCTTTGTTGGTGTATTTTGTTTTCAGAATGTTATGCTTCATCTCAGCAGGGTTGAAGTCAAAACATACTACAGGTTGTCTTCTTTGTCTTATTTTGTTGTTTTTTAATTTCCAGTAATGCTGGGTTTTAATGCTCTTATACTTTCTTTTATTTAATTTCTTGCTTTCTGATGGTTTCCTTGTTTTGCTGTGTTCACATTTAATAATTCAAAGTTAGGTCTTTTACACCGTTGAAAGTTATATCTTGAAACATTAATATAACTCATTGAGAAATATTGAATGGTCATGTTGCATTAAATTATTATTCAAATCTCGTATTTTCCCTTTTCTTTGAGTTTAATGTTGTATGACGATAGAATGGGTCTTACCTGAAATTTTATTGATGAGTTTAATGATTACTGTATAACATATTTTTATTTTGTGATTGAAGGCTTTTCAGAATAAAGGAATTATTTCTTAAAACCAGATTTGCGGAAGTTGTGTTGTTTAATTTTATTCTTCTGTTCAGTTCATCCTATCCTTCACCTCTCGTGAGGGGGGTTACTGTATAAATAGTATCCCCACTTTCTAGAAATTTAGTGCTTTAAATTCCCTCTGTCGCTATCTCCTTTGTTCTTTCACATTCCTACTCTGGTCTTCCTGATTTGGCTCGGAAGAGTCCGCTTGACCTAAAGAAATAACCATGTAATGTACTCTGGTCTAAAAATCTAATATACTATCTTCTTCTTCGCTAGACATACCCCGTAGGGGCGCCAGGGGTTTCAGTATGAATAGTATCCCCACTTTCTGGAAATTAGTGCTTTAAATTCCCACTGTTACTGTCTTTCTCCTTTGTTCTTTCTCATTCCTACTCTGTTCTATCAATCTACTATAATACTATCTTCTTCGCTAGACCAGTCACCTACCTTTTTTCTTACGAACTCTGTGAGGGTGCCGGGGGTTTCAGTATAAATAATATCCCCACTTTCTGAAAATTTAGTGCTTTAAATTCCCACTGTCGCTGTCTTTCTCCTTTGTTCTTTCTCATTCCTACTCTGTTCTATCAATCTACTATACTACTTTGCCAGACCAGTCACCTACCTTTTTTCTTGATCAGGGGCGAGTCCTCTTTCAGCTAAGTTGTGGTCTTGATTTTTTTGGTCCTGATTTGGCTCGGAAGAGTCCAGTGGACCTAAAGCATTAACCATGGTATGTAATGTAATGAAAACTGTCGCTGTCTTTGTTCTTTCTGATTCCTACTCTGTTCTATCAATCTACTATACTATCTTCTTCGCTAAACCATTCACCTACCTTTTTTCTTGAAAACTCTTCCGGGACAAAACTCCTCATTTGTGTGTGAGGTCTGTGGGATCAGCTTGGGAATATTGGACACTTTCTGCCAGGTGGTCACTGGGGCTTCCTATGATGTTATTATTTGGCAATGTAGGCATTTTATATGTATGTGTTTTATTAATATTTTATAATGATGTTTATATTCTATTTTGTTTTTGTAAATGGGGGTTAGATAAATTAGAGTATAGCCCCAACGTCCCCTGCGTGGGATGTCTTTATTGTAAAGTGGCCGGTTGGTGGAGTGTCGTCAGTGTAACCACTAGGGTTGTTTCGGCAGATCTTTTATGCGGATCAGGGCTAATTCTCTTTCAGCGAAGTTGTGGTCTTGATTTTGTGGTCCTGATTCAGCTCTTTGCAGTCCACTGGACCCTGTAAGCAAATGAATAACTAATTCTTCGCTAGACCAGTCACCTACCTTTTTTCTTGAAAACTTCCAAAACTCCTCATTTGTGTACAAGGTTTGTTGGGTCAGCTTGGGAATATTAGACGCTTTCTGCCTAATGGTCACTAGGACTTTCTATGGTATTATTATTTAGCAATGTAGACATTTTATATGTTTGTGTTTTGTTGATATTTTATAACGATGTTTTCTATGTTGTTTTTGTAAATGGGGATAGCATCCCCTGCATGGGATGCCTTTATTGTAAAGTGCCCAGCTGGTGGAGTGCCTTCGGTGTTACCACTTGGGTTGTTTCAGCAGATTTTTTAGGCGGATCAGGGGTGAGTCTTCTTTCAACTAAGTTGTGGTCCTGATTCGGCTCCTCTGGACCCTATAAACAATGAATAACTAACTGTTATATCCTTCAGGTTATGGAACAGTTTTAATTTTACGCTTCGTAGATGAAAGTAACTTTGTATATTTAAGGACATAGTTCGACTACATGTTTGAGTATCCAAGTTTGCAGAGGTCAACCTCTTAATGCAGAAATCAGTGAGGTCTAGATAATTAGTCTTTAATGCTTGGAGTGGGCAGAACGTAATTGTGAATTTCTGGATCAATGTCATTTCTTGTCTTAAACATTTTCTCTTGTATTCATAGTACCACAAATTCAGTTGTTTTTTTGTTTTTTTATTTCAACACCATTTTAAACTTATTTTTAACATAAATGTTTCAAAGAGTACCTGAAATCAAAGGTAAACGTGAACAAATGAATACACTTCCATTTATTGGTGTATTTTATTCCAGCACACAAGTTTACTCACAACTTTGACTAAGCCTAAGATAGTGCAATGCTAATGCAACAAAGAACAATGTATGCACTCAGCCCACCACCAGCAGTACAAACAACAGATTTATACAATCATCGGGCAGGTTTAAGAAACGAATTTGAGACTTGACCCTCTAAAGCTAACAGATAAACTAAAGATATAACTCTCGTATTCGTTCTGTTCACAAAAAAATTTTTTTTAAAGCAATATAGCAAAACTAGTTTATGAAATTATAACATTTTTACAGAAACAGCTTTTTGAAAAATAATTGATAAAACCTAAGGTGGTATATGATAAAATGACGTCTCATAAAATCAATGACCTGCAACTTGCTGCCTCTCAAAATGACTTTTACAAAAATTGTAGGTATTAATTTAATGCCATTATAACACAACAAATGAGATGACATGAATATATAACAGATAATTTCCTAGAAGAACAAAAGAAACACACAAAAAAGCCATTGCTTGTTGAAAAGAACAAAAATGTACAATGCTGCGATGAAAATGTGTATGTTTCAACAATAGAAATGATTAGAAACTGTACAACAACGCAAGTTTCACAAAACTGATGGTTTAGAATTATGTGGAAATAGTAAACCCTAGATTTAACATTCTAGAATTTAGGAGAACTGTCTAGTCAACCGCAATATATTGAGTCCATGCCCTGACTGTGGCCCTGGGACAAGCGTTACACCATAGAGCAATAGATGTAGCCTACTGTATAAGCAAGCATTGAATGCGGTCAGTTTTAGGTTATTCAGTAGTATGCAACGTCTGACAAGCCTATTGCTGCATGGTGGGACCTTTCCCAGTAGAAAGAATGAATATTCGAAGAAGAAATTGTGAATAAACATTTTTGTTAGGGCGTCTACAAACTTAATTCAAGAAATTGTGAATAAACATTTTTGTTAGGGCGTCTACAAACTTGATTCACTGCATAAAGATAAATGTAATGAGCTTACTTTATTTATTTTGATTCTAATGTCGCTCGCAGATTTCGCAGGTGTAGAAACCTGAAACTGGCCCCATTCGAAGCTCGCTTACACAGTAGGCTACTATGGTGAACACAATACTTTCAGAAAAGAACATTCAGTTTTATTGAATCTCTCTCTCTCTCTCTCTCTCTCTCTCTCTCTCTCTCTCTCTCTCTCTAATAATCACTAAACCACTTTCAAAAGTGCATGCATGTGCAAGCTGATAGTGAAGAGGACTCAAATAAGCTGCAACTTATAGTTACACAGGCTCTTCATATACAACAATTGACAATCAAAGACATTTCTAAATCACCAGCAAGATACTTGCTTGTCAAAAAGGTATTTCATATAACATTATGAGTGAATATGACACTATGCACAAACTCCTGCAAAGAGGCACGCACATTCAGACTTTACATAGACAGGCCACCGTTTCCAACCTAGTTTATGGGGATTGAACTCTTCCGCGCATGAAGATGTCAAGGGAAATAACTAGTGGCAAAAGGTCTATTGGGCAATTGGGTCATGTACAATTGCTGGCCATCACTTCATTTTTTGGTGCCCAATCAACCCCATGAAAGCTATCACAAGAAAAATTCAGAACAATTTTTGTAACAAAATTATCACAGTACAAATACTGATAATATTTTTCTTCTCCAAATCAATTTGTTATAACATGATTAATTCAGAATAATAAATATGTTAATATCAGCGATGACTTTAAATGCAAATTATGAATTGTCAATGTCAGCCTGTAAAATACCCAATAACATATTATAATAACATTACATTACATGATTAATGCTTTAGGTCCAGCGGACTCTTCCGAGCCAAATCAGGACCGGACACCCCTGATCCGCATAAAAGATCTGCTGAAACAACCCTAGTGGTAAAACTGAAAGCTCTCCACCAGCCAGTCACTTTACAATAAAGACATCCCACGCAGGGGACGCTGAGGCTGTACACTAATTTATCGAACCCCTGTTTACAAAAACAAAATAGAATACAAACATCATTATAAATTATCAACAAAACACATACATATAAAATGCCTACATTGCTAAATAATAACATCATAGGAAGCCCTAGTGACCACCTGGCAGAAAGCGTCCATATTGCCAAGCTGATCCAACAGACCTCACATACAAAAAAGGAGTCTTGTCCCGGAAGAGTTTTCAAGAAAAAAGGTAGACTGGTCTAGCGAAGAAGAAGATAGTATAGCAGATTGAAAGAACAGAGCAGGAATGAGAAAGACAGCGACAGTGGGAATTTAAAGCACTAAATTTCCAGAAAGTGGGGATACTATTTATACTGAAACCCCCGGCACCCCAACGGGGGCATATTTTAATTAAAACAAGTAACATCAAATTAAACTTCGCCACATAGCAACAAGAACAAAAATATTTGGATTAACAAAAGGTCTCAATACTTTACAATAATGACAAAAGGATGGGGTGCCTTGGTATTCAACGTCTTTAACGCTACTGAAATATAGAAGCCTAGCATCTAAGAACAGACAGAGCATGCATCCTCCACAGTCTGTGGGAAAGAAAACTGATAAAACCTGTTTAGCAATATCCATTAAAAAAACTTTTTTTGTTGTTTTTTTCATGTTTCATCTCGTTAAATTTGATTGTAAAAAAATCTTCAATCTCGTCTACAGGACAACGGTGTATCTTGGACTAACTCAGTCTGGAACGCCCTTCCTCACTCTGGATATGCCTCTTCTTTCCGCAGATCTCTCAAAACTCATCTCTTTATCGAGTTGTTCTAAGTCCACTGTTCCATGACCTAAATATGAATTACGTACACAATTTCTAGCACATTCGTTTAATTTATTTAATTCATTTTACTTGTTTGCTTGCTTAATTTATTCATCTATTCATTCATTCTTCAATGCCTGTTGGTGAATGGTCAAAACTGAGACTGTCCATGTGTATGTAGGATGCATGCTTAGAGAGTGATGCCAGCGCACCAAGCGCTCAATTTTAAGCACTGTGTGTATATGGTGCATTATAAATTTACTTATTATTTGCTTTATATAAAACCCCAGTAAAACCAGCACTTGTAAAAATATTCTCACTAAAATATCCAATTGTAAACCTCCACAATAAATTTTTTCCAGTCAACTTAATGTACTACTTTTTTATCCTTATTTCTCCTGCGGAATGCACCAAGAAGCTACTATATAGTAATGCATGCTCTATACAAGTATAAGTAAATCCCCAGAGCTACTGCAGTACAGCAGCTTCCTTGAACACATGCAGTTGCTGATACCACAAAGGATAAAGAAAATGAAGTAATAACAGCATAATTATTGTTGCATAGTCAATGATATGATGGCGAGCGTTGTGGCCAAGTGGGCTAAGGCGGGACTAACTTGCCTTGTCCACAGGCCAGAAACCAATGGCGCCTGACAGGTGTGGGTTCGATCCTGCATCGGGGCGTTATGTTTCTCCGAATATTATTTACTTTCGACTCGGGCAACGTCTCGGGGGTTTTCTCCGGGTACTCCGGTTTGCTCCCCCAGCAAAATTTCAAAATATTTCAAAAATTTAAAGAATTTCTAAATTTCAAAAATCACAACTAATGTTAGGTAGGTTGGGTTTGGGCGCGCCACAGGCTGCGACTACGCCTTCCACATGGGGAGGCGGCCCAGAATTTCCCGATAAAAAGGGACAATAAAGCATTAAAATCTTAAAATCATCTACTGGATGCAGTCAATATAAATGTACAAAATATTTTTTTAAAATTCCTTTCCATCTTCTAACAGTAATCTTTCTGACTTTCTACCACATGTTTGAGTGATGGGTGGGGGTTTGTTGTGTATGCGAGAGCAAGCGCAATATGTGAGTGTGTATGTTTGTTCACATCACCATGCGTTTAGCCTGATCGGTTACTTTGAAAGGGGAGGCAGTGGGAGGAGAGAAAGGGAGGAGGGAGGGGAAGCAGGGGTGAGGGGAGGGGTGAAAGCATTTATATAGCATCCAGTATTATTATCATTAAATTCACAGATTGAGTAATTGTGATTCAATGTTAACAACACAACAATGTGAAGTAGTTTCAATGAAAGACAGTCCCTTTACACAATTTCCCAAACAAACTAAATCTTAATACCAAAAACTTAGTTGTAACAAAAACATTAGTATAGTATTATGTATATTATACCTCACACACATGGACACTTTGTTCAAACTTCACTTCTTGCCCTTTTCTTTTTTGCCCTTTCCTCTGTTGACAAAGCTTTTCCCTTCTTTGGAAGTTTTTTGCATAGTGCCAGCTCTCTTTACCGCAGGCTTAGCTGGCAGTTTTCGACATCCTGACCTTGTTTTGCGACCTTCTGAAAGGTCCACCGATGTTCCGTCCAACACGATTTTGGCTGTTGATGAAAGAAATTGATAGATCAGACACAATACATCTAAGAAATAAGTCTTTTGTTTTGCTATCTTTTTATTACATTTTTATTCTTAAAGATAATGTACTAGTAATGTATTTGCCTGCTACTTAAAATCGCAGACATTCCCAGTGCCAGCTGTCTGGAACTGCAAACAGTGTTCATGCACATACACACAATCCTATTCAATCCCGTAACTCGAAGGTCGCTGGGGCAGGGGAGGGGGAGAGCTCACAAATTTCAAGAGAATGCATGTTTGTCCAAAGTTTAAAACTTACCTTCTTCTATTGTGCGTGCAATAGTGGCAGCACGATTCATGGCAGGCTTCTTGGCGCTTGCTTTCATTTGTTTAGCAGTCTCTTGCCGTGTGTCTCCCAATGTGCTGCCTCCCAGAAGACCCTTTGCTTCCTGCAAAACCAGCAACGTTCTTCCACAATGATTGCTATCTCTATACAGCCACTACAAAATGTTTGGATCTAGAGCTTTACCCAAGGGTAATCATGTCGAATGTGATTATGTGTGTTTTTGTTTTTCCAGACTTAGCTGGAAATACTTTGAAACAATCAGGAATCAGAATGGGCCAAATTGTTGATCTATCAGTGGGTTCATTGGACGCCATTTGTCACTGATTTTGACCCAACACTACAGGTAGTTTAGTGGCTTGACTCCTGTGCCATCATATTTTCCCTACCGTAAAGGTCAAGGTCACTGGAGCCATTCTGTTGCTAAACACGTTTTGCTCAATATCTCCAAAAGAGCCCAAGCGATTTTGTTGAGTTTTGGTATCCCAGTACGTCAAATTATGGGCCTTTCTTCAATAGCATGTTGTCACTCCAAATAACAAAACACATATTTTCCCTTATATCAAGAATAACTGAACTGAAATTCATAATTTTTCCCTTCATGGATACTTTAACCAATACTAAGTATGTTAGATCATTCGTATTCTCGTTATTTTCTCAAAGGTCAAGGTCAGTGTGCTTCACCATATCTAAATACATATTGCGTTGTATCTTAACATTGGCTGAGCCTATCATTCCATATTTTCCTTTTGCTTCGTTAGGGTAAAGGCGTCACAACATCGCCAAAAAAATTAACACTTCTGACAATGCTTGTTTTTGAGCTATTAGTGTATATAAGTGTCTGGGAAAGCATTTGAATGGATTGTCATCTTGTTTATTCTTGCAAAGTAATTGCTCCTTACACGCATCTTGGAAACAATAATTAGGAGGCACACCTTTGCTGTTGCAGCCATAGTACTGTTTCGCTGTAAGCTGGGTTTCTTTGAACTGCTGGCTGTGGAGTTGTCCTCCTCTTCCAGAATGCCTTCATCCACCAATGTCTGTTGAAATGTGGCATTAATGTAAGGACTACCTTGTGTCTTTCCCCGAGGGAACAGATATCCCATAGCCTCCTGCAACATATGTACAGAGTGATCAGTGAACATTTGACCACCTATGTAAAGATAATATGTACTAAACCTTGGCTGCCTGCACAGCCATGTTTAACTTTCTAAGTTCCTCTTCAGTTAGTGTTGTCCTCTGCATTTCTATCTCTTGTATGACTAAGGTAAAGGTAGTCCCATAGCCTTGTGGCCGTAGGGAAGCGTGATGTTGGAGATCACACTTATCTTGGGCCAGCATAATGAGGGTGATGCCCATCTCTCTCCCTCACTGCTTTACCTTCCCCACCCTTAAGAGAGTAGGTACTCAGTCACAGTTGAGTCAACTGGGGGCGTTGTTATTTGTTGCTTCATGTTTTGCGGTCACCCATCCAAGTGCTAACCGCACTGGATGGAGCTTAACTTGCGACACAGTAGCGAGTGCTCCAACCACTTGTATGACTAAGTAACTTTAAACATAATTATGCAACCTTAACCAGTGAGCTGTAGGAACTGTATAATGCATGTAGCCCACCAGAAGCCAAAAAGCCCAAAGTAGCAAAATCAAAATGATGAGAATGCTGAGCTAATCAACACAGATTTTTCAGTCCATAGTAAATTAGTAATGGCATCATAGGCTATCAGTATCAGCCTTTTTGCCCTCTAGATAGATTTGCATTTGAGGGCACACATATTCATATTACTTGTTACTTTGGAAGGCTTTCAGGCACCAACTGTCTGATGAATTTACCTACCAGAGGGTGACGGAGTGAGGGAATCTCCATCCAAGTCAGCGGAGAACATTAAACGGTCGCAAGTCTGGACAGCCACTGACTCATTTACCTAACAAGTTTTTGGAAGGCCCAAAACTGGATTTTACTTGCCTTTAGCAGTTGGAAGAGTGTTTTCAGCACCCTTATTCAAATACCGGTAATATTCAAACCCTGCCATATCCAGCTATTTTGTATTAACAAAACTTGGCTATAAAATTAAAAAAAAAAAGAAATATTTTGAACACTAGCTGGTCCCCAACAACTGGAATAATTCTGATTTTAACTGTAACTGAATGATTCACCAATATATTGTAAGTATCATTGGGGTTTCACATCAGCCAATTTCTATGTAGTAAATGTCAATGGACCACCCATAGTTGGGTTACCCACATGCGAAAAACTGAAACTGGTCACAATTCATTGTAATGCAGTTCAAATCGATGACATCACCACTGTTGAGGGCCTCAAACATGCATATCCAGGGAAGAAGCTGGGAACTGATCTTTTTGAGATTGAGGGTAGAAACTAACTGCTGATTTGTGACTACTACTCAAAGTATCACGTTGTCACAGAAATGACCAAAACAACAAGCGCAGCAATCACAGAAGTTGAGAAAATTGTGGCCATGTTTGGCAGACCAGACATCATTGTCAGCGACAATGGACCCCAGTAAAAAGGACATTCCAGGGTTTTCTGAAGCGATGGGAAATTCAACATACAACTTTGTCGCCTCGATTTCCTCAATCCAATGGATTTATCGAAAGACAAGTCCAAACCGTTAAGAAAACCATAAAGAAATGTAACAGCAGCGGTACTAATTTTCACATTGCTATGATGAATCTTCGAGCCACTCCATTGGATGATAAGATTCTGTTTCCTGCTCAATTACTCATGGGATGACCGATTGCCACACTGCTTCCATCTCGCATGATGCCACATGTAGATGACCACATACAGCAGATGGAACACAAAAAAGAAGTCATAAAAGGTTACTATGACCAACATGCTCGGGATCCAACTCCCACCAATGTATACAGGTCAGGCAATCACAGTCTTTGACAAGCAAAGCAAAACATGGGCGCCTGCTACAGTTACAGCAAAATGTGAAGAACCAAGATCATACAATCTCCAAACAGAAAACGGCAACAACATACGAAGAAACAGAAGAGATCTCCACGAAAGAACTCCCAAGAGAAGAGGAAGAAAAAAATTACCCAAAGAACCACGAACTGATTGAGAGTCCCAGCAGGGGAACAGTTGTGGAAACAACAATCACACAATATCCTAAAACACCAAGCACCAAGAGAGAAATAACAGAAAAAATAAATCCACCCGCTGTAGACATGAACGCACGTCAAGACATGTACCAATAGTCACAAGGACTGGCCGACAAATCCGACCGCCAATCAGATACACAGATGATTGTTAGGACCTTGCATATGTCAACCTGCTAGCAAGCTTTGTTTTAACTGTCAAATCAGTTAAAGAATTCAGTAATGTCACATGGCCTCAAATAACCTAATATAAATCTGATGCCATTGTTTATAATCATGTTATTATGTATTATACAAATTCTCAATATTAATAAAAAAAATAACATATCCTATCCTATCCTGTCCCGTAACCTGAAGGTCGTAAGGGCACCACAGATGATCGTTTAACCAGCATACGCCATCTTTCTCTGTCCTCAGCAGCCCTGATGGCTTCGCTCAGTGTCAAACCAATCCCAAAAATATAAAAAATAAATAAAATATAAAAAAACAAAACAATAATAATAATTATTATCTCCCCAGTTTATTTGTTTAACACAACTTATCTTTGTTCAAACAAGTATTGTTAAGTTTCATTTTCTTTGTTTAATCTTTATGTTATTTTAAACAACTATTCATATTGACCCCGTTTGAAAAAGGGGGATGTTATAGTATTGGAAATACTATACTTTTGTTATGTTATACGAAACTATGTTATGTTACGAAACTAAGGGGAAACCCGGAAGGGTGGCTTTGGTTGGCTGTGGCTTGAACATGGAGGTTGGAATAAACTGAAATTGAAACGTTTATCAATCTTGTGTATATCTATGTGAAATAGTGCATTCACATCAAACCAATCCATCAATGTCATCCGCAAAACGAAGGTTGGAGATTGCACTACCCCCTATGCTGACTGTGCCTTCGTGATCTGCAAGGGCATCTGACATGATGCGCTCTAGGAAGATGTTAAAGAGTGTTGGAGAGAATAAGCATCCTTGACGCACACCGATTGTTGTTCTAAACCAGTTTCTGGTGGCGCTATTGTGGAGGACTACACTGGTAGCCTTGTTATACAGGCTTTTGATGACTTCAATAATTTTAGGGCTGATATTGTACACTCTCATTGTTGCCCACAAAGCTGCATGCCAGACTCGGTTAAACGCTTTCTTGAAGTCTACAAACACATGATAAAGCTGTTATTGGTGCTGTGGGTATTTCTTGCAGATTATTCTGAGGTTGAAACTCTGTTCAGTGGTACTTCGCCCTGCCCTGAATATTGCTTGTTCTTCAGCTATGATTTGTTCAGCTTGGGGTTTCAACCTGTTGAATATTATTTTCAGGAGGACCTTGCTAGGATGACAGATGAGGCTGATGGTGCAGTAATTTTCACACTCCTGAAGGTTACCTTTTTTTTCTATTTCTTCAGCAATTTCACTGCTGCCTCAACTCCTTCTCAGAGAATTGGGAGGATTTCTTCTTCTTCTCTGTTCTGGGGACATGCTAGAACTGATGGGTCTCCATTTGGTGTGTGGTTGTAAAGGTCAGTGCAGTACTCTGTCCATCTATCCAAGACTTCTTGTTCTTCTGTAAGGCATATGCCAAACTTGCTTTGGATCGTGGAGACCTTGGGCTCTTTAACACATGTCAGCCGTTTCACAGTCTGCTTGGCCAATTGGCCTTCTTGCAGTAGCAAGACTGTTCTCTATTTTCTGGCATTGATCTTCTATCCAGTTCTCCTTTGCTGAGCGCATGCCTTTTCGGATGTCACTGTTGATTTTCCGTTAGGCATCAGCTCCCTTCGTTTATCACACAGATCCAAAAGTTCAGGTGTGATCCACCGTTTCTTCTTTGGGCGGCCAAGGATCTTAGTGGGGGCATCTGTCACAGCTGAGTTGAAGGCGGAGGTCATGGTGTCGACATTTACTTCACCAGCTCCCAAAATGAGCAGTGGGTGGTGCAAATTTTTCTCCAATTGTGGCTTGAAATGGTTGTGATAGTTGAAATAGATTTTAACATATTTTAAAAGCCATTTCCAAGGGAACTTTTTTTTGTTAACATGTCATTGTTGTATGTAGTTAGCCATCTTGCACAGATTTGCAAAAATCTAGAAAAAAAAACACACGTTTGAGTGAATATATAAATTGCTGCACACATGCAAATAATTTTAGAAAAATAAAAAGGACATGCATAATTTGTAGGAGTATTATCCTGGGTTGTACAGAGATTCCCTAGTCCTCCATGCCCCTGGTAATTCATATATATATATATATATATATATATACCCGATATATCTCAACAACAGACAAGTGTACGTGCTAACCAAAACGGTACATGGTCGTTTCGCCGGAAATCACGTTCGCCGAATCCGGCGAATCGACCAATCAGATTTTCAGGCGAAACGTCCAAGTGGCTGCTCCTACGGGACCGTACGACAAGAAAAAATTCTGGGAACGACGGGTAGGGTAAGGCAGTGCCTCGACGGGTAAGGTAAGGCAGTGCTACACATATACCGCTCGAAACGGGTTAGGGTTAGGGCTAGCGGTCCGTCTACAAGTGATTGAATTACATGTCGGTGAATCGACCCGTCGGCGAATCGACCATCGGCGAATCGACCAGGCCTTTCCGGCGAATCGACCATCCGGCGAAACGCCTATAAACCTCTAAAACATAACTAGTGGGCTTCTTTTAAATGCCATCAAAATCGATAATACTATGCAAATTGGACTTTGGTCATCAATAGGTAAGTGAAAAGATGACCGTTGATTTTGGTCAATTTCTTCTTCTTCTTCTTCCGTATATGCCCACAATCAATTTTGATTATTATGGCACTTTTTACCAAGGTGCATGCTGGGTGTTTTCTTGTTACCGGCACTCACCCGTCTAGGACATGAGCGTCAGGATCTTTAAAGTCCGTTATGATGGAATGTATGCGACACAGACTAGACCTCGGTTTATACTCTCATCCGAAGGAGTAGGAAAACAGGAATAAAGTGTCTTATAAACCACAGGCTCTGAAGTATCTTCTTTCGCCTTTTTAAATTCGTTGTCCTCAATTACATATATACATAATTATGATAATTCTGTATATAGTGTATAGTACGTAGGAGACCTACGAGTTTACAAAGAAGAAAGAAGAGACTTCAGAGCACCTATACCTACCTTAGCGGTTGCTTTCATGGTGCCATCGCGGGTGAGGCTTGCTTTTCGCTTTGCCATGGTAACAATCCTCAGATCTATGGCAAAACAGAGTTCCTTTCGCTTGTTTTATAACGTCGATCTTGCAAAATACTTTCGGGCGTTTGTGCAATGCCCGGAGCAGCCGGCTCAGCGAAGTACCAATTAATTCACACATCCAAACATGAAACGAGAAGTGGTCACGTGGTGAGCAACGGGTGCAATAGCACCGGAATTGACGAACAACAAGTTTATATTAGTACGTATGTACCATTTCCAATAAACTTGTTAAAAGATTCTATCTATCTATACATATATTTACACCTATTATTATTTATACAATGATTTTGACCTTCAAGATCAACGCAAAAACAAAACACATATGAATTATCTCTAAATACAACAAGTTTGGACTTTTATATCTCTCATGAGATTAAGATAAGATAAGACAACTTTTTTATCTTTTACAAGAAATTACATTGTGGTGTACAATTACAATCAACAAGGAATAAACATCACAATAATAATAACAACAACAATCATAATGACAATGAGGATAAAAATGCACAGTCACATAATATAATTACACTTATGCATGCTAACATATATTAAACGAAAGCAAATGTTAAATGAAATTATTTGGGTCAAACACTCTCACACATGCACACACACACACATATGTCATTTATTAAGTAATGAGACAGCCTTAATTTGGAATAAAACTGTTTTTCGTTCTGAGAGTTCTGACCCTTGGTGTTTGGTAGCGCCTTCAGAAGGCAGGAGCTGAAAGTGGTGCGCAAGCACATGAGTGCTATCCAGCACAAAGCAAATAGCTTTCCGCACAACACGTCTTTCATACAACACCTGCAGACTCTCTTGTTTCACTCCCACAACCCTCCCACAGACTTTCACCACTCGATCCAGCACACTTTTGTTTTTTACACACAAACTTCCATACCAGCAGATAAAAGAAAAGGTAAGAACGGACTCAATAAAAGAAGAGTAAAAGGTCTGAAGGATGCGGCTACTGACTTGAAGATTTCGAAGTTTTTGAAGGCAGTAAATTCTAGACTGACATTTTTTGTGGATGGCCTGGGTGTTTGCAGTGAAGTTCAGTTTCTCGTCAATGATGGTTCCCAGGTATTTGTATTGAGTGACTCTCTCGACTGTAACACCATCAATGACAAGGTCTGGAATGAGAGCGTTGTTTTTACGAAAGTCAATGACCAGTTCCTTAGTTTTCTTGACATTTAAGTCCAGATAGTTTTGTTTGCACCAGGAGCTGAACCTATCAACTGCAGAAAAATACGCAGCATTTGAATTGGACAGGTCCTCAAGGGCAGAATCGTTAGAGTACTTTATGACCGGTGTGGCGTCAGTTCCTCGGCAGTCGTTTGTGTATAGCGTGAAAAGTACCGGAGAAAGAACCGTACCCTGAAGAGCTCCTGTGGACGTTTGTTTAAGAGATGAGACAGCGGAGTGAAAGCGGACGACCTGTGATCTGGACACGAGGAAGTGAACGATCCACAGGACGAGTCTAGGAGGGACAGTGTAAGACAAAAGCTTCTGAGCCATGAGGTGTACGTCGCTGCATGATATTGAAAGCAGAAGAAAAGTCTATAAAAAGAATACGGACAAAGGAACCAGAGGTCTCTAAGTGATCATAAGCATTGTGGAGAAGCGTCAGAGTAGCGTCGTCGGTACTACGATTGGGTTTGTATGCAAATTGAAGAGGGTCAGAGAAAGGCTGAGTGTGACAAAGAAGACGAGACAGAAGAATCCGTTCGAGACATTTGATAGCTATGGATGTTAGGGCAACAGGGCGGTAGTCGTTGAGTTCTATGGGTTTACTATTTTTGGGCACGGGACAGATGATAGAGTGTTTCCATACACGAGGTACAACACAGTCCCTGACTGACCACGAGAATAGCTGACTGAATACTAAGCACAACTGTGCAGCGCACCTCTTCAAGGTTCGACCCCCTATACCATCAAGGTCAGTGGCCTTTCTCAAATTCAGTCTTTTAAACATGGACTCAACTGTGGCACCATCGATCTCAAAGTCAGCAACACCATCAACCACGTCTTGTTCTAAACGAGAAACAAAATCATCAACGTCGTCTTTTGTATCGTCGCGTTCAAAGCGGCAGTAGAATGAATTTAGTTCTTCTGACATTTTAATTCGGTTTTCAGAAGGACGGTCACAGTTAGTTGACTTCAGCTTCGCTTGACCGGACAGAGTTTTCAACCCCTTCCACGCACCAGCCAGGTTACCGCGCTCGAACTGTGATTCTACCTTTTCTTTATATTGCCGTTTAGCATCCTGGATTTCCTTTCCTAGTTTTGCTTGAACACGCCTACGTTCAGCTTAACACTGGTTTGAAATGCAATTTTCTTTTCGTTTAGCGTGGCTTTGAGTGACTTTGAGACCCAAGGTTTGTTATTTGGAAATATTTTTATAGATTAGAGTCAAGGTCACTTCAAAGTACATATCATAATGATCAGACTTTGGACAGCTCCAGTGCCCTTGACCTTGAAGTGATGATGAAATTTGCAAAATATATGTCTCAATATCTATCATACCTTAAACAGTCAGTAGTTCAATAACAATAAATTTTAGAAAAGTGAAATTTTGTGAAAAACTGTAATTTAAATTTTTTTAAACATTTGTTGACCCTGTAACCTTGACCTTGAAGTGAAGTCATTCATTCGCTTATCATTTTTAAGGCCTTATGGACATACACTATCCTACCCAGTTTGGTAAATGAAATAGGTTGCAAGTACTTAGCTACTTGCAAGTTTTGCAGACAGATTGTGATGAGGCGGACAGACAGATTTTTAAAAAAAAAAGTATTTTTGGACTCTTTAAGACTCCTATCGCACTGATGTGCAAAAATCTGGAACAGTTTCTTTGTGGGGAGAGGGTGTGAGTACACAGACACACATTGCTATGAATGCCAGTCAATGCACATGGACAAGTTACAAGAAGTATATTTTCTCAGAAAATACAACATAACCCACTAGCCTATTTAACATAAACTTCTTATAATTGTTAATTATTTGTCTCTGGTACTAATGTTCTTTTTGGGTGCAGGTCTGAAAGAGAATGAGGGGCAATCTATACAGAAAATAACAATGAACAAATAAAAACAAACAGGAAATCAATGATACTTTTCACATCATCTTTACTACTCTTCACATGTTTTGCAATGCATAACAATTTTCAGGCCATTTCACTCACAATCAATATTATCATGCTATAAAAACTATTTATATGCACAGATGTACATTTCAGGTAAAATGTTATGATAATCACAAAACCACAGGCACGCACACATCATAATATTATGACACTAATGTCATATTTTACTAAGTCACTTGTTTACTTAGGTTGAGAACATTGACCAATTTGTAAAAAAATGTCAAACAGTAGTTTTTCACACTCATTACCAAATTGTTATAGTTTTAGATTTTTAGCAAGATTGTTCTTCAAAATCAAATGCTTACTTTGATGAAAAGTCATATTTTTGTTCATAACCAAAACCCAATGCATGGTTAAATACGAACAATTTTGCAGTATATTTTCATACTTTGTGAAACACACACACATACACACAAATGTATTCGGTTACATTATTTACAATTATTTTTTCTATATATGCAGAAGTCATTTTGTGAATTGAACCATGCCACACATTCGCTGAATGTACCTGCGCACATTGTCCATGGTCCACTGGCCACCCTATTTCTCATTATCGGACGGCAAAATTTTATATAAAATTCTAGATCTTGATTTTCCATCTCAACAACTTCATAATGCTTTCTGTTCATATTGAAGAAAGCAAGCAGAATACTTAAAAAAGCACACATTTGATCAATGAATCTGATAAATGAAATACGGACAGAGAAAAAAAAAATCAACATTTGTGAGACCTTTTCATTATGAGATTGAGTACATCCAGTTGCGACAGAACAATCAACAAAAATCATGCTGAGCATTGGAACGAAGAAGACGTCCATCAACCTTTGAGTCATTATTTTGATGCAGTTTGGTAGGCAATTATACATAAATATGTTTAAAAAACCCAAAAAAACTAGAATGATAAAGCCCATATAATTCATATGCCTCTTATAGAACTTGTAATATTTAACATGAAAATGAGTGCCCGGAAAAACCAAAATGAAACATCGGCATTAAAATGCAAAGTAATTCTGACTTTGATCTTTCTATGCTCTTGACCTTGAGATAACCTTGACCTGCGGCTCCAAATACACTCATGTACTATCAAATAAACTACAGTAAAATTTGTATTATGCCCAAAAAACGGTTACCTTGGGATATTAGTTAGTTAGTCATTGTTTATAGACTCCAGCGGAACCCCAAGTATTAAAAAATCTGCTGAAACAACCCTAATGCGAAGTAATGATAACCCTAAAGGCATTCCACCAGCCAGTCAATTCACAATAAAGGCATCCCATGCAAGGGACGCTGAGACTATATTATAATTAATCGAAACCCCCGTTTGCAAAAACAAAATAGAATATAAACATCATTATAAAATTTTAACAAAACATATACATATAAAATGCCTATATTGCTAAATAATAATACAATAGAAAGTCTTAGTGACCATTTGGCAGAAAGCGTCCAATATCCCCAAGTTGACCCAACAGACTCCATACACAAATGAGGAGATTGGGGAGAGTTTTCAAGGGATGATCTTGACCTTGGGATGACCTTGACTCTCATGTGATCTCTCATGCATGTCTGATGAAATAACCCAATGTTGTTACATACTATGGGTTAAATATACAGTCCTTCCTCTGTACAATGAACTATTTTTTAAAAATGTTTTTGCAAGGCCTAAAATGACCTTAACCTTCAAAATCAACTTAAAAAATGGACCTCACATGAAAGATCAATCTATCATCTCTAAATGCAACAAGTTGTGACTTTATTCACACTTTTCTGCTATCCTATGCACCAACGGGAATCCCCTCAATGAAACATACTTCCGGTTTCTTTCTCCGCGTGTTTTAGTGAGTTATTTCCAAATATTCAAGAATAATAACATGTGTCACTGGCCACCAGTATCGTACCCTCACTTTTTTTTTTTTTTTGCTGCAGTTTATTATCCCTTTCTATCGCCAGTGGCGCGCCTAAACCCTACCTACCTAACATTATTTGTGAATTTTTGAAAAATATTCGAAAAAACATAACGCCCAGATGCTGGCTCGAACCCACACCTGTCAGGCGCCATTGGTTTCTGACTTGTGGACAAGGCAAGTTAGTCCCGCCTTAGCCCACTTGGCCACAACGCTCGCCTAACATTGTCAACTACTTCGTGTTTTGTGAAGGTTGCGACGGCGAAGCTTTGGAAAACCTTAGACCATAATATACTATATAATTATATTGGTCTATGGGAAAACTACGAGAGTCTTCAGGTCCTGTTTCACTTTCTGTCGATGATCGACGCACCTCCGAAGTCGCCACAAATACAGGCCTCTACGATTGTTTTTTGCATTTTTTCACTGAGCATGTACTTCCTCCACCGTTTTTATACTTATCCCACTCGTTTTCTGGCTCTAACAATCGTCGTTTTCGGCAATTTGCCATAGTTAAAAGTCACGCATCAAGCTTTGATAAAAGCAAAACAAGCCAAACCGGAACTTGGTTTCATAGTAACCTCGTTTTAATTTATAATGGCGATACCCACGAGTTTTTATGAGATGTGCCGGAAAGTTGTGAATATCTATTATATTTTAGGGTCCAGGTCACTTATTAACTGACTTTGGACAGCTCTAGTGACCTTGACCGAGTGAGGTTGACCACTTTTGTGTGTCTCATTGGTATCTATCCTGCACCAAAGAATCATAAGTTCAATATTAATAACCAATTAAACAAATGTGAAATTTTGTGCTATGCACGCGAGTCAACAAAATTAAAACCTATGATAAAATAAAGCCTATCACACCATAAAACCTACCACGTACTACCAATGCTCACAAATCAAAATCTCATTCCGTTTAATGCTCACTATTGCAGTTTGATAATAAGCTGTAAACACTGTGATTATGAACATCAGCAAAAAGTGGGAAGCCTGGCCTGCCAAAGACAAAAAAATAGCAGCAAATAATGTAATAAAGCAACATACTTATTGTCGATATTCAACCTAAGAAGATGTCATGTACAAGAACTGAAAAAGCATACTAATTCATGTGATACATCACAGCCCTTTCTTATTTGGTTCCACCCCCATAAATCTGTCCATTCAGTTCTTTTCTTTCCAAAACATTTTCATTCAAAATCACTCAAAATGCATTCCTAGCTCTCATTCTACAAATACTTAACTGTATAAAATGTACACATAAATGTTTATACATTATACATGTGTTTTGAAATCCTTTTTGGCATAGCAGACTATGTGTATCTTTTCCTTCAATGTAAGGAATTTTTGGAGAGTTTGAAGCTGAAATATTTCTCTTAGAAGTTACAGTTCGAAGAAAGTTCTTCAAGAAACAGAAATAATCAAAATTTACATGCAACTGTAAGTTTTACAAAATACGCTGAATAAGATGGAGCGGAGAAATTATCTGACTTCACAGATGACTTAACAGATCACATGAATTAAGAAATTTTTTTCCAGATGAAGGTGTGCTTTCGAGTGATGATCAATGTAATAAGAACTTATAAAGTTATGAAACATTGTATATATTACCAAACGTTGTATTCAGTATTATATGGCCACCGTGAAGTAATACTAACTGAACTCACTATCTCCTTAACAATGAGATTGCTCAGTATTATGTGTAGGCAGAGCTATAATTAATTTCACAGCTTTTTGAGAATAGCTTAGGAATAGTACATAGTCAAACGGTTCAAAACAAGATGGAAAAAAGACATGTTTGTGTGCAAATCCAAGGTGTGCATGCTGTCAGTAGAAAATGGCTGTATGTAAAATCGTTCTGTTCACTTTGTGTTCAAAATCCTGCAGAATTTCATCAATGTCGTTATCCAGATCATCAGCCGAATACAACTGAAACAGAATGTACACAAATAACATTATCAGTATATAATCCAATAAAACATACAATTGTAAAATGTTTTCAGAAAAAAGTAATTGTTTTCTCTAAATTGTCTTATCAGAGTTGTTTTTGTAAAAAAAAGTTTGACACTATCAATGCTTTTTTCCCTTCACATTTTCTTTCTGAAAACTTGTATATCCAAAATACCTTGAATGCTCTACTTCTACCACCACCCCTTAACCCGACACCAAAAACAAACTATGCCTTACAACAAAAGAGTGAAACAAATAAATAATGTCAGCTATATTCTTTCCCCATGATTCTGTGAGAAAGTGTCTATGACATGAACAGTCCGTAAAAGTCAACCTCAACACTACAGGAAAAACATTACAGGCCTCAAAAGATAACGTTTTCAAGGTATTTAGACTTTGTTATTATCACTTAAATATTAACTCTTTCCCTGCCAGGCATGTTTCCACGTTTGTGCCAGACATTTCTCTGGCACCGGAAAGAAAGTTCAGTACCTTAGGCATTTAAGCTACTGTTCTTTCAATAATAGTTGTTAAATAGACATATTTCATATCAAATTAAAGGTAAAAGAGTGAAGAATAAGAAAAAAAACCCACAAAAATGTTAATTTGATTATGTTATTGAAATATGTGTTTTGAAAGCATGTTGATCTTTTTGAAATGATAAAATAAAATAAAAATATTTCTACATACCACAGTGAAAAAAAACAACTGGAGGAATAATTCCAATCACTGAATCAGCTTCACACACCAGAAAGAAAATTTATTTAGGATCAAAATACACTTTACAGTTTGAAATTATATTGATTATTAGCAGAGTTTGACACACTGTCGATTGTGCCCATCACAATGCTTAGTAAAATGCACAAAAAACACTCTAAAAACAAATCAATTTGAAGAAACCACGCGCGTGTCGATCGAGAACGAAAGTAGAAAGAGTTATCTCTCTTTGGTTAAAATAAAACTTGGATTGGACTGCGCAAAAAACAGGAATGAAACGGAATACTGAAATCGACGATATATCGTCGATTGGCACAAACATGGCGGCTCAGATCGACGATATATCGTCGATTGGCAGGAAAAGAGTTAAAAAGGCAAAAGTACATTTTATGAATGTAGATCCATTGCCAATGAGAAAATGGGGAAAGTATTCCAAGTGCATTCACTTGCAAAATATAGGTTACATTTTATATCCTTGAGTCTATAAAAACATTTGTAAACTGTTCTCAAGATCACTCTACTAACCATAGTAACTAGTTCACAGATCATAAAGGCTCCTATCGTTGCTTCTTCATGGTTGTCCTGAATGTCGATGTTGATCAAATGCATCACATGCTCCAGCGATTTTTCTCTGCTCTCCATATCTAAGAAGAAATAAAATTCATATTTTAAAAAAAAAATTAAAAAGAATTATTGGCAGATTATTATTGCTTATAACAATTTAAGATATCTTTTATTGTCATCTAGATCACAATGTGTGCTGCTGCATTCAGTGTAATGTATTTTTGCTATCTGAATTTCTCACACTGTCACTCAGCCAGCATTGGTAGGTGAATGTACTAGGAGGCAGAAGGGAAATGGAAAGGGAGGGGGCGCAGGCCGTGTCTACGTTGGATTGCCGAGGTTGCTACATTGCATAGAAGAAACTATCCTGGTTTTAAAAAACCGCCATTTTCTGGCTGTTATTGTCATTTTCTTACCATTGCATTTACCATCAGTGCTTTCAATTTATAAACCTGGTTGCTCTGAACAAAATGATTTTTATTTTTATATATATATGATGATGATGTAGACTTGCAACATTTGCAACTCCCCATCTGCAGCATGCTCAGGGTGATTAATTTATATTTTGTTAATGCATTAGCTTTTTGCAAATAAACTCACCTTCTATAACCTGATCATAAACTCTCTCCTCACACGTGATGACGATATCGAACCTCTCTTTGCTGGACTGAAAGCGTTCCGGTTTAGGTTTGATGCGACGGTTCCTATCCAGCATGTGAAGAATGCCGTTCTGTGTGTAACTGATCCAGTTATGGTAAATTCAAGCTCAAAATAGGCCTACAACAGTACCTTTACCTAAATAAGTCTAATGTCATTAATTTATATACAGTAATAATATTCTTTTAATTCTACATAATACAATATAAACTGTCATAACATTAAAGGTTAGTACTCTTCTTTTTCTATTGTCTTTCTTTATGGCAAACAAGGAAGTCAAAACTGCATGGCTGGTTAAGAAATAATCATCTTATTCTGTACTTACCTATCACTCACTCTTCCTACATTATTATTGTCTAACTGAGAATGTGCCCCATTTATAAATACTATACAATTTACAAAGAGCTGCAAGAAGACTTCGCTAAGCCACTTCTATGCATGTAACTTCTTGTTTTAATAAGTAACTCCTTTAAACACCTCACCCAATATACAAACTAACCTGCTATCACATCTTAACCTTCCCCGTACAACATTGTTTGACTACACACCAAGTATGACGTGAGTGTCTACACACCCATACTTTTTACATAGGTAATCTTGTTTTGTCTTCTTCCCGTACATCGAGAGTGTCTACACACCCACCGTTTTGCATGTGCAGTTTTATAAATATTCTTTCCTGCAACCCTTGGGTGATATCCATTCATGGATTTTACACATAACAAAGATGAGTGAGACAGAGACTGTTGCAGAATCAAAAATAAATTCTGATTAACTCCGAATCACATTTTGAAACAAAGTGCAATACAACTAGAAGCTCAGATATATGTGAAAGGCCTGTGTACTAGAGGAATCTTGCTCTTAGCATTTCATTAATAGCTTGGTAAACAATACTGCCGAGCTGCCAGCTTGACGACCACAACTTCTGTGGTCTTTGAAGAACTGCACACATGGCAGATGTGCATGACGTGGTCTTTGCACATCCAGTTGTGATCAGACACGCAGGACAGCGTGGTTTTTCTATTTACCAGTGGCAGAAACCACATCGCCCTTGCCTTGAATGTGGTTTTTGCTGACATGCAGTGGCACTTATTTGCTCTGAATGTGGATTGAGCACTGGATGGAGCTGATGTCCTCTTTCCTCTCCAAGTTGTGCAATTGTTCTGGGCAGAGTGTGTCTTGATGTGGTTGGCAAAGACCTCAGTCAGTCCTCTCAGGGGCTTGGCGAGTGGCTTGAAGAGAAGTCATCTTTGCACTTGTTCCAGGCAAAGCTTTGCTGCAATGCTGATGATGAACTTCAGTCTCGAGTCCCGTTTACTAAAAGTGTCTTGAATGAACTTCTTCCTTTACACAACCCAACCTGCGATGGAGCTGAGGTCAAGTGCATTATAAAACATGACCATTGGACACCTCTTTGTTAACCTCTTTTTTTTTTTTGTGTGGCCATAGGCCATCTTTTTAAGTGCGTCCACATCACCTTAGGTTGCTTTGTAGAATTTGATGTCAGGTTTCTGTTTGGGAGCGGCCGCCGAGAGGACTGATTGAAAACTTTGTCAGGCACATCGAGACTGAACCGAAAAACAGCGCAGCTCCACTCACAGCAAAGAAGTCTGGAACTGCAAATCAGCAAAAGCCACATGCAAGGCAATGGTGCTGTGGTTTTTGCCACTTAAAGCTAGACAGAAAAACCACACTGTAATGGGTTTCCTGTAACAACTGGATGTACAAGGGCCACGCCATGAACATCTGCCATGAGTGCAGTTCTTCACAGAAGTTATGGTTATCCAGCAGGCAACTAGGAAGTAAACAACTAACAGCTAAGAGCAAGATTTCTCTAGTACTCAGGCTTTCAAGTTTCAGTGTTGAGCTTCTAGTCGTATTAAATCTTGTTTATATAAAATACGACCCCCGAGTTAATCAGAATTTTTTGGTTATGTAATTCTGGATTCTTCGTTGTCTCGCTCGTTTTTGTTATGTGTAAATCCATGTACAAATATCACACAAGGGTTGCTGAAAACAATATTTCTAAAACTGCACACGCAAAACCGTGACTGTGTAAACACCGTGTACGGGAAGGAGAAAAGACAAGATTGCCTATGGAACACTCATGGGTGTATAGACACCCATGTCATACTTGGTGTGTAATCAAACATGAAGAATAGGGAAGGATTCACTACTGCTGCTTTACACAATGTGGGTGTCCAGACCACATCCAGGTTGTTTGGGGAAGGTTAAATGAAAACTTTGTTGTTTATTTACTACTTTATTTATAAACATAAACATGCCAAATTTAGTTAATATATGCAGAAATTATCCATAAACAAAGTCATTAAATTTCAATAAATTATAAGTAAAACTCTGACAGTGATGATTTTAATAAAGATTTTTTACCCATGACCATCGGGGAAGGTTAAAAGGGATCCTATTGCCCCCGCCCCCCTCACCTCTTCCCATCTCTCACCAACATGCACACTTGTACACAAATTATACATAATCAAAGAAAAGCAAGGATACAGGTCTGGATCTTTCCTCCACAAATCTTTGTACATTTCGTCGTATGAGACACTGAAGTCATACACATTTGGTTTGTCTGGCGATGGGCCTGGAAGTTTTACTTGATTCCCTGTTCCAAAGGACTGGACTCTGAACCCTTTCTTCCTGCAAGAAAAATACAATACACACATGATTAGTACTTGACTAAATATTGCTTAATTAATCTTGCTGCGAACTATAATTGTATGGAATTCAGAGTGCAAAAAATATGTGCAATGAATATGAAACAAGAGAATATAAATAGAGCCTACCAATGCTGTGATAGGTAGTGATTCACCTCCACACTAAACATTTCCTTTCAGTGAATGCTCACCTCCAGTATAATGAATGTACGTGGATTACCATAATAATTTCCATATGAACAAATGTAGAGCTATACAGAAATATCGATAACCTCCATACACATTAATTCACTGAAGATCACAGGGATTTGAATGTTCAAACGACGTATGCTTACCCCAAGAAACTGTGTGCTTCCATACTTCTATTTTGGTTACTTGAACACACAACTGCTATTTTAAGCTCTTCAGCCATGGTATTGTACGATTATCACTGAATAGACAGCTGTCGTTCTCTTGCGATGTCCTAAATTTTTTAAGAACACTGAACTAAAACTGAAGCAGTTTGATAACTCAGTTTTTTACACATTGAATTCTATTTGTACATGCAATTATGAACCAAAACGAGGGCGGAGAAGTATCAGTGCATGATTATAGTTTTAGTAAGACATTTTTAAAACAGTTGTGTCCATGGCAGTGTAATAAAATCAACAGTTGCTTATGTTTAAACTTGGTCCTTCTTTCGTTCTTATCTTCACGGACCGGAAACAGTGACGGGACTGACCGGAGATGTAAAAATGTGAACTGTACTGTCTACATTACACATAAAATAATTTTTAATTATATTATTTGATGTATAATTAAACATTATTACAACTCAATGAGTATTTATAGTGTTTTTAATATTGAATCTATTATTTTTATGACTTATACACGCTAACTGCTATTATACGGTTTCCGGTTAGGTTTTTTATATGTGGTAGATTTGTCGCCATTTGCCGAAAGATTCCCATACTGAGGAGGGAATGTCTATTAAATAAATATGTTGTTTTCAATTAGCATCAGGATATTTTGAAGAAATAGAAATCATTGAAAACAAATTAGTACCTCAATTACATAATTACTGCATTAGTTAGCACACTCTTTTGTAAGTGTTCATTTGCCTTATTTCTTTTTTAAATGCGTTGGTTCATGGTTGAGAGTCCAAAGAAAGTCAGAATGTAAAATCGATTCGAGATCTTGTATTGTTACATTCGCTTAGACTGATAGAGCTTTCGTGCGTTTTGAGTGGCATTACTTTCAGATATCCTTGGTATACGTATGTGGACCAAACAGATAATAAAACTGTTCGTTGTTTATGCACGCATATTTTTTAAATTATTACAATATTAGGTCAATCAATTCCCCCATGCCGACATGGGTAGAGACTAGAGCCTTTAGAGGAGTTGTTTACCTGTGATTTTTATTAAACATATTTTTTTTGACTCATTATTTTCCGATTTATTGGACCATTCTGGGCCGCCTTCCCTGGGGAAGGCATAGTCGCAGCCTGTGACACGCCCAAACCCAGCCTACCTAATTGTGTTTTTGAAATTTTTGCTGGGGGAGTATACCGAAATACCCGGAGAAAACCCCAGAGACGTTGCCGTAGTTGAAAGTAAATAATGTGTGATTACTTATTTTTTATTCTGTTTTGCCATGTGAACTATGAAAGCATCACAGGATATAAACTTGTCTAGTAGTGTAAAATCTTTCAAACTTATAAATTGTCTTGTTTGTGGAATTGCAGAAAAATGGAAGGCGGATCAGGAGCAGGGCCCAAGCCCTTCAACTTTGGCAGTTTTGGAGGGAGAGGGCGCTTTGGCAGAGGCCGCGGTAGAGGCAGAGGCAGGGATCCAGATCCAGATAAGGAGTTTGGAGACAGGATTGTTGATCCTATGAATCCGTCATTTGATGGCAAGAGGATGCGGAGAGCAATCCATCGGAAGACTGTGGACTACAACCCTTCTATGATACATTACTTGGAGGTAATATTATGTTATATTAACTAAGTTATGTGTGTGTATACATTTATTTATATCATAGTTTCTTCAATAGAGCTTACAACTTATTTACATTAAAATATAATTTCATGACAGGCGAGCAGTGTGCCACCATTGAAGTTATCATATTAGCCCCGTGGCACTTCAGTTTTACTAAATGGTAATACATTATTTGGAATACATCGCTTGTAAGCAATTATCTTGAACCTTTTTTTTCTGTTTTGTTTTTAAACACATTTTCTCTTTGTGTTTGCAGAATCGTGTCTTTCAAAGGGATCGCCGTGACAGACGTGCAATTCAGCCAGATGCATCATACGCTCAACAGGTATGATTTGGAATTGTGTGTGTGAGAGATTGAGTGTGACTGCATGTATAGGCCTATATGTGAGAGGGAGTATACGTATGAGTGCATGCGTTCGTATACTATGGGTATGTATGCATGTCTGCAGGAGAGTATGTATGAATTTTATGAGTCTTGTTTCTTTTCTCCATGCCAGAAGAGTCGGTTGACCATAGCAGCCAAGTGCACAACAATATTGTTTTCAGAGTGTGTGCACAAATCTCTCCCGTCTCTCTACCCCTCAACACTGTTCTTCCCCTCTCTTTCCCCTTTCTCTTTCAAAGTTACGATAGTATAATTGAAGTTAATAAGGAAATATATGAATGCCATGGTTTACATGTTGTTGTATTGTAAATTTGGATGTTGAAAGTGGACATGAATGAGTCATTTTCTGTATGTGTCAGACTTCTTTTTATTATTATTTGTTAATGCTTACATTATTTGTTGATTGATGAAGGTATTTGGTTTTTGTAATTTGTTTTCAGCTAATGCCACCATCAGCTTTTATAGAGAAGCCAATGAACTGTGTGACCACAAAGTTTGTGCGTACATCAACCAACAAGTTCAGATGTCCCATCTTTTGTCTGGCTGTAAGTGAAACACAATGTTGATTTCAATTTGAAATTTTAGTACAGAATACATAGCAGGAATACATTGATTCAAATATTTAGGAGCCATTGTATCAGACAATGGGTCCCGACAAAAAGTCCTCTACAGGATCACCCAAACAACTGCTGCCCTGACAAGGCTGAAGCCCATTTGGAAAGACGGAACCATCAGTCTACTTCAAGGTAAGGCTGCTGGGCTCCATTGTAATTTCCATCTTCCTATACACTTGCGAAACAACGACGAGGTCCAACAGGGTCTGCACAGGTCTGTGAACTCTTTGAAAGTTTGGGAAATTTGAGAGGGTGTTTTCCAGTCTGTGAAAATTGAGCAAAATTGTCAAAATTGTCTTGGTCAGTGAAAGTCTTGGAAAATTGATTAAACGATCTAAGCACTTGTCTTTGCTTGGTTAAAAACGATGTGCAAAATAAAATTATTAAAAAAAAATAAATACATAAATAAAATGAGAAGGGAATACTCCCGAACCTCAAAAATTCAAGAAATCTACTTTCAGTTTCTAATGATTCCTTTCCGGTTTCTAATTATTCATTTCTAGTTGCTGACATCCAGGCTTCTACATCCATGTTTGGCGCCGCATGTGATCAGCAATATTTTACACTGTGAGCACAATGCCGGGCTCACGTTCGTTTCGTGACGAATGGTTGGAAAAACCAGAATATGCAGCTTGGATTAAAAAATTAGAGAATATAAAGGAAGCGTTTTGCAAAGTATGCAAAACGAAAATTCACGTTGCTTCTATGGGTGAAGGGGCTTTGAAAAGCGTCCTTACAGAAAACTGCAGACTCTAAAGCAGAAGATGCTGAAAAATAGAACAGATTGGACCTCATCTCACACTCCAGTGCCTTGAGAAAGAGAGCAAAATAGAAAGCAGAAGAAATAAGGGTGGAGAAGGTGATCCAAGAAAAATCCGTTGTTCAAAAGAACGTACATTTTTGTTTAAATAGTGTGCATACATGTACATTAATCCCCGCCTCTTCCTTCCCCCAGTCAGTCGTTTATACATAATATTTAGGTTGGTGAAATATATCTGAACATAGAAGGTTGAACCATTGATACTACTGTTGGAGTAAAGTATGAAGAAATTTGCAGTAAAGATCTAAGGTTGATAATTTACCCTTGACAAGGATTATTACCCACAGGATGAGAGTGTAAACCGAGATTGTGCACGCACTCATTTCATCGCATGAGCTTTAAAGATCCTTTCACTCATGTCCTAGACAGGCGAGTGCCGGCTACACAAATACACCCAGAATGCATCAGATCTCTTTTCCACATCTCTGGTTGCCCAGGATTGTACTCAGCCTTCTGGACTATGCGCCCTAAGTTTGCAAGGGGGTGCTTTGGGCAGCTTGAGTTAGAGCCTGTATTGGCAAGCACCCTAAGCAGCTCTTGAGCTGGAAAAGGCGCTATATAAAAGTGATAAAATAAATAAATAATAAATAAGAGAAGAAAGCCTAAGTTTTGGAAAAACCAATCCGGCTCTCAGCGTAACAACCTTTTGCTGAAAACGACCTTTGCTTTGCACTAGAGTAAGATTCCTTTTTAAAAAAGTATGCAAACTGAAAATAACCATCTTTTTTTTTTCAACATCCATTCTTCCACCTCACATCCCATCCCATCTTCATCTCCTCCCCCCTCTCCCCTGCCAAAAACATAAATATGGAACTTTTTTCCTGTGTGTACAGTGGACACCAGAGGGGAGAAGACTGGTGACGGGTGCATCTAGTGGAGAATTCACGCTCTGGAACGGTCTTACCTTTAACTTTGAGACCATCTTGCAGGTAGGTGCTTCATGCACAATTGTTATACTTATAGTGAGGATAGTGGACAGATTTGTCAGGGTACCTAAATGCTTTATTCACCAAATGGCAAGCTCGGGAATATTTTGTTGCCATAGGAAGTGTACAGTCAAAGGTGTAAAAGCTATTAAAAAAAAAAGAAGAAAAAAAGTAAGAGTTCATTAAAAAAAATGCTGAAAGTGATGTTTACCCACTGTTTGCTATATTTTAACCAACCATCCAAACAAATCTACATATATACAAGTAAATCTACATATATACAAGCAAATATACATATATGTGCAAGTGCCAAAAGGTCGTGTTGTATAAGCAGTTTAATAAATTGTTTTTGATTACATAATAATTTGCATTTTTTGTAAGTCTTATGTATAGGCTTCAAGGAAATGTACATGAAAAGATAACTCATTAAAGGAATTTTCACATAAAGCCATGTATGTGAAAAAAAACTGACAACGTGACGGTTGTTACACTGACATCCTCAATCACCAATAATTTAAAAGATGGAAGAAATGTGTAACTTAAAACTATTAAAATTAATAAAGCTTCCACAACTGAAAGAAAAAATAATAAAAAAACCAAAGTGAATGAAATATCAAAAAGCAGTATATGAACATGATCATGTCAGATGTAACGACCATCACGCAAATCTTGTTTAATGTTTTCATGGCTATGTTATGATTTGCTTTAATGATTTAAGATATGTTTGTTTCTAAAACATTTAGTTCCCATTTCAAAATAAAACACATTTAAACATTGTCAAGTAATACAAAATGTTGATACTGAAAAACATTGTGACGGTTGTTACACGAGACACTGTTGTCAGTAGTGTTGACATACATAATGAAGCAATGTGCACATTTAGGACAAAAAGACAAATTATTCATGTTATCAGCATATTTACTAATTATTATGTAGTTAAGTAAAACAGTAAAAAAAATGTATCAACTTGAAAAATGGTGAAAAAATAAAAAATATAACAATATTTGAATAAAATAATAAATGTAAACCTGATTATTTAATGAATTTAGGCCTATTTATCACATTATAGTCATCACAGATCTTGTAAGAGTCTGTCATATTGGATAACCTAGATTAGAAAATCGCTGCTAGGGACATGTGTTTTTTCCAGCCAAATGTAAAGAAAACCCTCTGACTTGTTACTGATGAAAAGTGACGGTCGATATTACTGAAATAAGACATCTGTCGATCTGAAAAACATCAATTGGTTGTTCTACTTTATTATGTTTACGCTTCCGATCATTTTTATTTTCACTTTCCTCCAAAAATACTGCAAAATAAAAGCATAATGTACAATCCAACTCTACACAAGTGAAGAAACGATCATATCAAACTTCTGTGTGACGGTCGTACTATTGAAATATTTTTGACATTTTATGAAAACTTGACTCGTTTTTCCCGTAGCTTGCTCTCAGCTAAAATAGCCACCATTTGTCTTTTCTGTTTTGGTCACGTGATCAATAAAATGTCGGAATGGGTTTCAAAACGTAAAGTAATAAATAAAAAAACAAGTATGAACGGTCGTTACTTTTTGACATTTTTTTAAAAAGTGAGATATTCTGCCATATTTTACCTATAAGAATTTCGTTTTATCCTTTAAACAAAATATATTTGTATTTGCCATACATTTCTCCGCTTCGGTTATCCCAAAATTAGGACTGGAACTTCACTAAAGCATTGTTTTTTTGTCTGCAAAGAGTAGTACGATTTTGACATTTGATGTAACGACCGTCCGTGAATAAAATTAGGCTATAATGCAATAATTTCAAAAATGGTTACAGATAAATTGTTAAGCTGTTTTAAGTGCCTAAACATCGGTAAGTCAAACTACAAAATTTTATTCAGTTGTTATTTCATTTAAATGAGTAAAGAGACTCTAATGTGAGCAACTATAACTTACAGCTTTCTGGACCGCAAAAAAATCCCCTTTTTTTCAGTTTTATTTTTTTTATATACTAATTCTACAATTAACAGCATCAGTTTATTTTATATATCTCTCTAACATATATCCTTACAATATCACAAATTACAACAAACACATAATTTCAAATACACATTTATTTCCATTTTTAAAATGCGTACTGTTTCAAAACGACCTTTTGGCACTTGCACATATACAAGCTACAAGCAAATCTACATATATATATATAAAGCAAATGTATACAAGTAAATCTACATATGTACAAGCAAATCTACATATATACAAGTAAATCTACATACGTACAAGCAAATCTGCATATGTACAAGCAAATCTACATACATACAATCAAATCTACATATAATACAAGCAAATCTACATATATAAGCAAATCTACTTTTTTTTTTTTAATACTGGTTAAAATCTGTGCAGGCTGGTGCATTCTGGGCATTATATTCAGGACTAAAACAGTATTGTTTTGTGCTAAAAGTCCTCTATCAGCACCCCCCCCCCCCCCCCATCCTCTCTCACACACACACACTCCTCTGTAAACTATGATGATAAAATTTACAATAGCAGAACAGCTTGCATAAAGGTTTATAAAAAAAAGACAAGTAAGGTTACTGCAAATAAAACAAGAAATAGCCACTCACATCAGTTTTATTCAAAACTGACTTGATGCATGTACAAGAACTACCTGTAGATGATGAATAACAAAAAATAAAAGTAATTACAAAAAACTAATTTGGAGGTACATTAAACTGTCGTGAGTGAGAATTAGTATAGGTTTTTTCTTCTCCTTTTCTCCTCCCTTTTTTTTTTTTCCATCGCGATGGGGTTGTGCACGTGCACACACCCCAAAATTCGCCCCTGCTTTTGGATCTGTGTAATAAACAAAGAGATAAAAAAGAAAAAGCACACCTCAAAGGGAGCTGTGCCTACCAAAAAATCAATAATGACATGCGAAAAGGCATGCGCACAGCAAAAGAGAACTGGATAGAAGGTCAGTGCCAGGAAATAGAAAACAGTCTGAACAAGAACGACAGCAAGAAGGCCTACCAGACTGTGAAGCGGCTGACAAGTGTTAAACAGCCCAAGGTCTCCATGATCCAAAGCAAGTCTGGCATATACCTTACTGAAGAACAAGAAGTCTTGGATAGATGGACAGAATACTCCTCTGATCTTTACAACCACACACCAAATGGAGACCCATCAGTTCTAGTATGTACCCAGAACAGGTAAGAAGAAGAAATCCTCCCAATTCTCCGAGAAGAAGTTAAGGCAGCAGTATAATCACTGAAGAAAGGGAAGTCAACGGAAGTGGACAACATACCACAGAATGGCTTCAAGCAGGAGGAGAATCGATGATTGACGCCCTCACCATTATCTGCAACAAGATGTGGAGAGTGGCCTACATTATGGACGCAGTCGCTTGTCATCACTCTTCCCCAAAAGGGCAACCTTCAGGAATGTGAAAATTACCTCACCATCAGCCTCATCAGCCATACCAGCAAAGTCCTCCTAATAATAATACTCAACAGGTTGAAACCCCAAGGTGAACAAGTCATAGCTGAAGAAAAGCAGGATTCAGGGCAGGGCAAGGTACCACTGAACAGATTTTCAACCTCGGAATAATCTGCGAGAAAAACCTACAGCACCAACAACATCTATATAATGTTTTTGTAGACTTCAAGAAAGTGTTTGACCGATTCTGGCATGCAGCTCTGTGGGCAACCACAAGAGTGTTCAACATCGCCCAAAAATTATTGAAGTCATCAAAAGCCTGTATGACAAGGCTACCAGTGCAGTCCTCCACAACAGCGCTGTCGGGAACTGGTTCAGAACAAAAATTGGTATGAGTCAAGGATGCCTACTCTCTTCAACTTTCTTCAACATCTTCCTATAACGCATCATGCCAGATGCTCTTGCAGATCACGAAGGCACAGTTAGCACAGGGGATAGAGCAATATTCAACCTCTTTTTTTGATTACTTCAAGTATGAAAGACTGTGTGACACGAAAGTGTAACAAATAACACGACTTTTTAAAGAGTAGTTTCTTAATTTGTATATTTAAGAAATCCAATTTAAAGCAAATATCTGGTTAAAATGATCCATTTACTATCCAAACACACAGAAGTAAACAAATGGATAACCCCTGTTTTAAGACAGAAGTGATCATTATGAACCATGTCGTCACTCCATCGTTTTGCACATTCTCAGTAGGTAGTACCACTTATTTTTTCAAAATTACTCTATCAAATTGAAATTTGCAGGAATAGTAAATGCTGATGAGCTATGAAAAACTGCAAAATATCATAGCTGTATCTCAAATAGAATAGGAGATACGGCCGCCTGAATTTAGCAGAAAATGTCACAAAAGGGCAAATTGCGCATAAAGGCATATTTGAAAATTCATAAAAAATTCAAAATTAAAGATAGAGTACTCAATTTTTGTATTCTTTTTGTCACCACTATTGCCATTTAGTTGAATTTTTTTTTAGACCATACTATTGTTAAATAGCAGAGGTACACTGGTTCAAAAATGACATTTTATGCAATTTCAGCGATGGAAACGGTCACATTTTCACACGACAGGGTAGCTTTGAAAAATCATAGGAAATTAATGGCTAATTACAGATTCCTGAAAACTTGCATGACTATTGTCATTAGTATGGACTTGTACTCTCAATGGTTTTCTTATTTCTTAGATGCCAAATGCCATATATATAGCGATATGAAAATGATATTTTGTGCAATCTGCAAAATCACCCAAAAAATAAAATTTTCTGATTGACTTGAAATTTGCTGTATATGTTGGTATTGATGTCAAATGAAAGTATGCAAACTATTAAGATAATGTGATCAATAGAATAGGAGATACATGGCTTGAAAGTTGGACAAAATACGTATGATGAGCAAATTGAACAAACGGCCATTTTTGATAACTTATATTTTATTTAATACTGCAGATATAAGTCTGCCAAGTGCTAAAATGTACTGTCTGTATTACTGTCATTGGCCTTATTTTTTCTCAAAGCAGGCAAACTACTGTGGAAAAAATTATTATGGTTCAAAAATGGCCTTTCGCCCAGTTTTTGCAATGGCAATACGACTCAAAAATTTATGAAAAATGAATTTCACCAATTTAACTTTATTTTATCACAAACACTTTTCTGGGTCATTTTCAAGTAAAAATGCAACAACATGTGTAAAAAAAAAAAAAGTTACAAATAATCATACACACCTTATTATTACAATTATTATTTATTTATTATTCATTTATTATTTTGGCAGCTGTTAAAAAAAACACACACACGCGCGCCCACACACACACACAAGTGTCCAAGGCAGCAGGAGTGGAGGAGAATAACAGTTCAATTCAAAAAGAAGGTCAATCTTCTTCCTCAAGAAGGCCTGAATGTTGTCTGCCTGGGTCTTTGCAGAACGCCACTGGTACATGCAGGTTTGAATGAAGTGGCCCACATTATGCGGTGGAAGACCTGAAAACAACGTGAAGTATTTTTTTAAAGTAACCAAATAGGTCAAGTGCACACACACTAATTTAATTATTACGAGACTGGAGAAGAAAAAGAAGATTGTGGCAGCAAATCAATCTATCACTGATTGCTTCGCTTAATATCAAAAAGGATGAGTGCAAAAAACAATAGGTAGTAAAAGTAAAAATTGCAAAAGAACTGAGATAAACGATCATACAGGCCAGGGTAGAGTTGTATACCTACAACTTACAAGCTGAGTCATTGCATTTGGCACTAACAAAATATACATTTTAAAAACTTTCCTTATGTATCAATGCTGTAAAAACAGCAGAACAATAACGTAGGTAGCTACCTAAAGATTTACTGTATGGGTCGAAAGCTTGCAAGCAAAAGCAAAATGAAACTGCATTAGGCAGGCCTACGTGGCTAATGTCAACAAAGAGTTATCGTTCTTGATTGCATTTGAATTTAAAAATGAAATACTTATCGCACATTTTAGGTCGAGAAAAAAATTTATATATTACAATTAATATGTAATATTTCGACACAAAATAATTGCTGATTATTTGGTGTACTGAATAAGAAACCGTGCGATCTTAGGAAGACCACTGTTCACTTGCACTACCACAAAATGTCTGCCATCGACTCGATCATTCTGTGACAAATCTTTCGCCAAATACAAAGGATACTTACAAAACAAAACAAGCAAATATTCATTCAAATATCAATTTAATTTTAAAAAACGAACTATCGAAGAGTACTTACTAAGGATTGAACGGATCGAGTCCAAAGTTTCTGTACTTCCGTTAGCACACAAACCATGACGCCGATCGCCATTGAAGTTGTTCTGCGGGGTTCACCGATTTTCGGGTCACGGATCTTCCGCCGCTAATACTTCCGGGTCATAATTTATACCATTAAAAAGAGCAAAAAAAGACCTTTCTTTGCATATATGATACATTATAATTTGTTTCGGGGTAACGAAAATATTTAAAGAAGAAAGTGATGCCTCTGTTTTAACTTAATATTTTGCCTTGAAAAAAATAAAATATTAATACGAAACACCCATGACGTCACAGCCACGGAAATAAGCTTTCCATCGGTATAAGATTCATTCTGATTGGTTGAGAGGCGGAAAGTCCGTGACGCTTTTTCGGGGAACACCCAAACGTTCTGCTAACTTGACCCAGATGAAAAACATGGCCACGGGGAAAATTTTCCGCTTCGAGGCACTGCAGTCAATGCGTTCTAGTGTAGCGATTGTAGTTATTGCAGTGATCAAAAATAAACGGAAGGCAAATAAAACTATTGTGCTTTTACAGGGTTCGTACAGAGTCATGGAAGTCTGGAAAAGCTATGGAAAATAGAGAAAGTGATTTCCAGGGCTGGAAAAGCCATGGAAAAAATTTATTTGTCTAGATAGGTATGGAAAAGTCATGGAAAAAAAACCACAAGGCAATCTTTAAGTTTGACAAGCATTTTTCTTCAAAAGAAAGAAAAATGAAAATACCATTTATTTGAGATGTTCTCCCGGCGATGTTGCGATTGAAACCGAAAGTAGCAAATTAATTTTTCTTTTAGCGCGGTTATTTCCCTTGCTTACTCTTGCGGGTTAAAGACACAATAAACCTACTGTTTTCTTTCTCATCCGGCCGATGCAGAACAGAAGAAAGAAGATGTGGACAGAATCAATTTGCAGTACACAGACTTCTTATCAGAGTGTGCTTCTGCTGATAACTTTCAGTCTTTTGACAGGGATAAAGACAGATTAGACAGACTCTTCTTCTCTGCACTGGCCAAGCGAAAGGAGTTGAGTGGCCTTTGGAGTGTTGTGAGAGAAGTGCTGCTCCTTTCTCATGGCCAGGCCAGTGTGGAGAGGGGATTCTCTGTTAATAAAGAAGTAATGACTGACAACATGTCACAGAAAACCCTAACAGCACAGAGAATTATAGCAGACCATTTGGCTAAGGCAGGTGGAGCCAGTCAGTTGCCAATTACAAAAGCACTCCTCTTCAATGCAGCTAGTGCAAGATCCAGATATAAGGTTCACCTTGAAGAAGAGAAGGAACAAAAGAAAGTTAGTGTTAGATGAAATTGAAGAGCTGAAGTCAAAGAAGAAACGATTGGAACTGTGTGCAAAAGACCTGCTTAAATCTGCAGATAGGGCAGAGCAGAGTGAGAGCCTATCACTTCTGTCCAAGGCCAATGCTTTGCGCAGGTCAGCGACAAAAAAAGAGGCAGAAGCCATTACTCTGGAGTGCCAAATTGACCAGAAGCTCAAAGAAATAAAACAGTAATTGTGAATTGTGTGTTCATTCTCAGGAAAGTTGAACTTAAACACATGACACATGAAAAAATGCAGGGCATATTTGTTTATTAAAATCATATGGACTGTCAGTATCACAGATCATAGGCTGTCTTGTATTTTGTAAGTACACGTCTCACAATTCCTTTTTTTATGCCAGTGTTTTTATGTGATAAGTATTCTATGTAGAATTGTTCGTTTCTTGTGTGTGTAAGATGGTCTTGAAAATGTTTAGGAAGCCATGGAAAAAGTCTGGAAAATGTATGGAATTTTGTTTTCCCAAACTTGTGGGAACCCTGGCTTTTAGAAATTTAATATTTTAAACAAATCTGTGCATTATGGTTGAAGAAATTGCGTTTTGAAAATGGGTGAATTCCACTGTGCACAGCGTGTGTCTCCACATCGCTCATAGTAGGTGGTCCTACCTATTCTCAGTAAAGCTCTGCCTGGATTAAAATCCCAAATCTTCAACTTGGATGTTGTTTTTATCAAATCCCAACACTATTATTTGCTAAGCTATGTTTCTTATGTCTATGCAAGCACATTCCTTCACATATTATTTTAAAATAAAATAGTTCGAAGTGTTTGAAGTATGTGCACATATGAATTTGCACCTTTTGACCTCCAGTCATATACAAGTAAATCTTTCTTATATACAAACAAATCTACATGTATACAAATAAATCTACATATATACAAGTAAATCTACATAAATACAAATAAATCTATATATACAAGCGAATCTACTCGTGCAAACACAGCACTCAATTCATACTCTTACATTAATGTAAAGCCTTTGCTGGAAACTGACCACCTGTATTATTATTGTATATATTTTCCTTCCTCTAAAATGAGGAAGGAGCACATTCTCACAAATGCCTACAGATTGCATACTTGCCTTTGTGCACATATGTACACATAGACACTCACATTTGCACACAGGCAGACACATTTGCACACAGGTAGACACTCACATTTGCACACAGGTAGACACTCACATTTGCACACAAGGTAACTACCTGGATGTCTCTCACTCCTTCCTCTTTTTCCCCCTCAACTCCCCTACTCCACCCCATGCCCCTTTTTTCTGTCTCACACTCACAAGCGCACAGCCCAGAAATGGAAACATATAGAAGCATACAAGTCTGACATCACATTTAAATGTTTACCACCGTGTTACAGGCACATGATGTGTCGGTGCGGGCCATGCAGTGGAGCCACAACGATCAGTGGATGGTGACGGCCGACCACGCAGGTTATGTCAAGTACTGGCAAAGCAACATGAACAACGTCAAAATGTATCAGGGTCACAAGGAACCCATCCGCGGAGTCAGGTTAGCCACCTCCACCACTACCACCATTACCGCCATCGCCGCAGCATCTTTGCCACTGGTGGACGGCAAGAGCTCGGGTGGTGATGTTCTGGAGTATTTATTTGTCTGTGCTTTTGTTCTGGATTATTATTTTTGGGTACACGCTTTGTTTGTAGAGCCATATTTATATAGTTGTTATTTGCTACAGAAGAATAATAAAGTTGGGCGATACCTATGCAGTTCTTATAACAAAAATAATCAGGTTCATTTGCAAGTCATGGGCGATGGATCATGTTTAGAAATTATTATAGATGCTATGTTAGTAAATCAATACCTGTGCAATTGTTTGTTCCAACAAAATAATGAAGTATGGTTGCAGGTTGGGGAAGGTAGATTGTGTATAGAAATTAACTTGGGTGTTTTGTTAGCAAGGAGATACTGATACTTTTACAACTGTTACCACAAAAATAATAAAATTGTTTTAAGAAACCAGGAGTGGTACATCATTGTATGTTTCAGTATCTTGTTAAAAGAATTTTATAGGTCTTAGTGTTTTGTTGGGAAATACTTATTTATTATTTAATGAGGTTTTATGTTTAGTTACAAGCAGTAAAGCTGTAGTTTACTTTCAGAAGCTTCCTAGTTAGATCACAATACGTAAGGTTGAAAAGAAAGGCTTTGCTAGTAAAAGATGACAATATAGAAAATAATTTTAATTGTACTTGATTCACATTAGCACGTAAAATTGCTTCACTTTGATCAGAAACTCTACAGCTATACATGGCATTACATATTTCCCATCAGTTTAACATAGTGTTTGTTAAGCTGTGTTATTTGATGCTGTGATAGATGTAATTAAATTCAATAAAAATTGGTTAAAATGCACCTGTTCATACTCATTTATTTACTGTTTGACTTTAATCGTTTATTTATTAATTTTTAAAATTATTATTATAGCACTCCTTACACTTGGCTATTATTGATGCATGTATTTATTTTCCAATAAAGTTAAATAGTTAATAAATAAAGTTATGGCCAACAGATATATCTAGGTTCTGCACATTTTCAGCTCTTACTATGAATATTTTGTCTCCAACTGAATAACTGAATAAAGCTAAAAGTCAATTAGTTTGAAATGTACAATCATTTATGCTGCCACAGATTTTTAGATCAGCATACATGACATTGTACCATTTACTCGAAAGTTTTTGAAATAAAGTTGGCGCAGAGGCTGGCTACGGTTGGAAATAAAGTTTTTGTCAGCCTTTGCAGCATTTGGAGAAACTAAATTCCAGCATCTGCATGTTATTCTTTCCTTCCTTTGATCGTGGGAGAGGCTCTCTTGGCTAAAGATTTGAATAAAGAAACGCCAGAGAGATAGTGGGAGCGTAGTGAAATCTGGGTGAGAGTGACAATTTTGCAAACATTCAAGAAAACCATGCAGGACTAAGCTGGCTTCCGATGGAAATAAAGATAAGCCAGTTTGGATCCATTTTCTCAGACAGTGCATTCCACCTAAGCTGACTTCGGGCGAATAAAGTTAAGTCAGTTTTGGTGCAGATTTACAATTTTACTTTTGTTTCATGCTGCCTTTGATCAGAAAATCTGGCAGAGTTGATACAATGTAAGCTATCAAACAGATTTTCCATATCACCAATCTCACTTCCGTTCAATGTAAGCTATTAAACAGATTTTCCATATCACCAATCTGACTTCCGTTCAATAAAGTCAGTTTTGGTTCAATGTCAGACAGCTTGGCTGCTGAGATATTGTTTAGAAAAATTAAAGTACATATTCTTCTGATTTCCTCTGTGTACCCGAAGCTAATGGATGAATGCCAGTCTTGGATTTGGCATAGACTTTGTCTATTAATGTGCAAGAATTTGAGGAAATGATTTGTTTCTTCAAATAGCAGAAAATTTCATACTTTTCTTCAAGTAATAGAAAAGGTCATACTTTTTTAAAAGTTCAAACCCACACAGTTTGTTTGCTGAAAGGATAACAGGAATGAAATGAAAAGGACACCAATAGAAGGATTGGGGTGTTATTCTTCTGAATAAATCCAAGAAAAACTTCATTATAGTTTGTGATGATGACCTGAATTTATATATTTTTGTCTTTGAAAATAACAGAATCTAGATGCAATCAAGTCTGTTGGCATAATGCTTTTTGTTGCATGTATTCAGTTTATTTTGGCCAGTTGGCAGCTTTTATCATTGAAAAAGAAATTGACAATTGCAAACAATAAATTAGTTGACCAAGGATACTTCTCAACAAAAGTTATATTGATTTTTAAATTGGTTGTTGCTTCTTTCCCCAAAGACAGCAGCAACAGTGTTTGGATTCTTTGAGCCTAACCCCATGGTTGGGATTGTTGTCTGCTCTTTTGTTTCAACAGTTTTTGCCCCACCGACACTAAGTTTGCCACTTGTTCAGACGATGGAACAGTTCGAATTTGGGACTTCATGCGGTGTCACGAAGAAAAAATCCTGCGAGGTATGTTCCCAGAGTATTGTGCCATCTAGTTTCAGATTTTTCTGTGCCGTGGAGTGCTGAAAAGAAGTCTGTGGCAGCGGAAGGCTCATTCCCACATCCATGAGATGCATTCTGCTGTGAAGTGTTTGATTTATCGTTTGGCGTGGTAATTTTCTGTGCAGTCATAACGTTTTTCAGAAACTTACTATTGTACACTAACTGTAACATATGTGGATTACATGTTTTTACAAACATGGAAAATGAGTATTATGTGAGCAACTGTCGAGTACTTGCAAGCATCCAAAGTATCCAATCCACTTTCTGCTTTATGACACATAACGACCAGAAGACGTTAAAAAAACGTTCATACCAAATTGTTTTGACAGGAACATTAATATATACTTCATCTTCTACTGAAATAATTGAAAATGAATAGTATGATAATCAAATGAAACACATACTACAGTTGAACACGCTTACAACAAAATCCAGGGGAAAGATGTTCCCATTCGTTATACCCAAAGTTCGTTGTACCCTTATCGACGGTTAGTGGCATAATTGTGTTTTTATATTCATTATATTCGTCGTTTCTCTAACATGAGTCTTTGATGTAAGTTTTACAGCACAGAACATGTCAAACTGTATTCTCGTCATATTGCAAAAGGGGGTTGATTTTAGAACATTTTTGCCAGATGATGGTTATATCGGCCTTTTTGTCTTGTGTGGGTACATTGCAATATTATTTCAAGTTCTCTATCAAAGTAAACGAAATTAATTAGTGTTGCCGCCATGTTTTTAACTCTTATGAGGTGATCTATTAACCATACCTGCAATATAATTTTTTTGTCATTCAGTTAAAACGTCGTTCGCTGAAAGCGGATGGGTTGTACGCATGTTTGGCTGTACTTACAAATTACTATTGCAAACATATCAAGCTTTCAACAACAGACAATCAAAACGGTCACAAAAGTCTTAACATTAACTTTTTTTTTCACTCTTCGTTGTGTATGAATTATCGAGTTTCTGACTTGTTTACTGCCCTGGATGCACAACGTTCCATAACACTGACTGCATAACATTGCACATCACCAAAATTGATACAATCACACATTTACTGTCTACGAATGTTTGTATAATGGTTAGTTTACCTTATGCCGCTTCCACACTTGATGACAGAATTGGACAAACTTGCTGTCACTGCTGAAGTACCGGCTTCAAAGCAGCTGGGAGTGTGTAGAGGTTGTGGTTGGCTGTGTTTGTGTGTGTGTTCCTGATTCTTGCTCAATCTCGTGATTCTCTATTTTTACACTGACCGTAATCTTGCAGCGAGCAGTTTTCATAAATAATAAATAAATATATATATGTAATTAATGAATAAAAAAAAAAAATCAATTTTAAATTTACAGCTTTTTTTATTACTAAAATGTGTAGGAAAGTTTTACTTTGTGTCAAGTAAATGAATAAAAGCACAGATTTAGCTGGTGAAATGTACCGTTCAAAAGAACAAATGATTAATTGGAATCCACAAGCTTTTTAGATTTTGAGGTTAGGTCAGCCAGGCTAGCTATAAATAGCTTCACCGATGCTTCCTTTTACTGGAAGGGAGGGTGCAGGCAAGCTATAAATAGCCCGCAGCAAGCAAAATGTGAAGGCACTAAACAGTGCTGCTCACATAGGAATTGAGCTGGTGTGTAATCAGAATTATATTCTCGTACCAATTCGTCTTTTGTTTCTACCTTGTCTATCACCTGTACATTTCTGGATGTATGATAAGTGTATGTAAAGTAACTTGTATGTAGGTGGAGTCAAAAACTCACTTGTCAAATTCAGACAAGGACATTTGCACATGTATTCAAACAATGGGCACCAACACATGCAGCAAAACACCCCCTACACTCGCCTAAAATCACGTGTGCAGTGCTCTGCTCACAGTTTCGTTGCATAGCATTGCTTGACCTTGACACACTTGACCCCTCACCCTGCCACTGTGCCAGGTCATGGAGCGGATGTCAAGTGCGTGGACTGGCACCCGCAGAAATCCCTCGTGGCGTCAGGGAGCAAGGACAACCAGCAGCCAGTCAAACTGTGGGACCCCAGATCTGGCACCAACCTTGCCACAATGTGAGTACACCTGTCCTTCTTTCTCTTCTTCCTTTTGTCTTCTTTTGTCTGTGTTGTTCTTAGGAGACCAAATGTTGGTGATAAACACGGGTAGTAACTGTCTCGCCCAAAGTCTGTGTTAGGAGACCAAATGTTGGTGATAAAGACGGGTAGTAACTGTCTCGCCCAAAGTCTGTGTTGTTCTTAGGAGACCAAATGTTGGTGATAAACACGGGTAGTAACTGTCTCACCCAAAGTCTGTGTTGTTCTTAGGAGACCAAATGTTGGTGATAAACATGTGTAGTAACTGTCTCACCCAAAGTCTGTTTTTCTTAGGAGACCAAATGTTGGTGATAAACACGGGTAGTAACTGTCTCACCCAAAGTCTGTTTTTCTTAGGATACCAAATGTTGGTGATAAACACGGGTAGTAACTGTCTCACCCAAAGTCTGTTTTTCTTAGGATACCAAATGTTGGTGATAAACATGTGTAGTAACTGTCTCACCCAAAGTCTGTTTTTCTTAGGAGACCAAATGTTGGTGATAAACATGTGTAGTAACTGTCTCACCCAAAGTCTGTTTTTCTTAGGAGACCAAATGTTGGTGATAAACACTGGTAGTAACTGTCTCACCCAAAGTCTGTGTTGTTCTTAGGAGACCAAATGTTGGTGATAAACACGGCTAGTAACTGTCTCACCCAAAGTCTGTGTTGTCAGTGATCAGGATGGACGTCGGTTTTCGGCATTTTACCCATAGAATTTTGAAATGACCTATTGACTTGACAGTGAGTCGGTCATACGACCTATTGATTTTCCAGGCAGTCAGTCAAGCCTATGACCATTTTCAAAAGGATACATCTTCCTCGCTGACCTCAATTTATGTAGATCTTTTTTTTTTCTGAGCGAAGTTTTGATTCAAAACAATGAATAGAAAACGGAAATGGGTTTACCTAACGAACTGTCTTTTAAAACAATAACTTGCCGAAGTGAAACGAAATAAGTAACCATACAGTCTCTGCTTGCTTTTGACACAACGCAAAGTGTACACGAATGTGTGATTGGCCGAGACTACTTTCAGTTTAGTTCCGATCCCAAATTTTAGTAGGCGATGATGTCATTATATCACTTGCCGTCTGCAGAGTCGCGAATCGTGATATTTTAAAATGCCTCCCAAAAATTGCCCAAAGATGATAAAAGGCCTAACTGTTATTTAGCGTTTCTCGCGGTGAGAACCTAGAAAATGTCAGCGCATCGCGGGAACAAGAAGTTCCTGCTCAGGCCGAAATGCATGTAGTGCTGAGTAACAGTTGACAGTTTACTTCAGTGGTAACTGATCGAGAGAGAGAGAGAAAGAGAAAGAGGAGAGAGATAAACATAATCTCAGTTCAACAAATAAAAACCGTTAATTGTCTTTGTTCGTGTTCAGTGAATGAAAGTTTTTTTCCATGGCGTTAATATAACAGCTTTTTTTTATTTTAAAGTATTGATTTTAAAAAGGACTTATTGATTTTCTGATAATTCAGTTTTTTGACCTATTGATTTTGAAAATGACCTATTGATTTTCTGATCAATCAGTCATTTACCTATTGACTCCTCAAACCAACCTGATCACTGTGTTGTTGTTAGGAGACCAAATGTTGGTGATAAACATGGGTAGTAACTGTCTCACCCAAAGTCTGTGTTGTTGTTAGGAGACCAAATGTTGGTGATAAACATGGGTAGTAACTGTCTCACCCAAAGTCTGTGTTGTTCTTAGGAGACAAAATGTTGGTGATAAACACCGGTTGTAACTGTCTCACCCAAAGAAAAGGGCTGGAGTTGAATGGAAGCCTCTTGGATATAATCCTTATTGGGTGTTGTGTTATGTGGAATATGGAAATAACATGGGTGGGGTGTATGTGGCTATGCTGAAATTCAGGCATTTTGCTCTTCATTCTGGCAGGCACAAAAAAAAAAGTGTTTTGTGCATGTCCTCAAGTCAAACGGAAACATAGAAATGCCCATGCGAGTGTCTGAATCGTAGCCGGTAAAGTGGATGGAAGATGCATTATTGAGCGTGCGATGCAGCTGATAATATAGGCGTGATAAATGCATCAAGGTGGGGCACTGCGGCCACAAACAAGCCAATCTCCAAATTCTTCAAACATACCAACTAAACCATTGCCAATGAAAAAACTTTCAAGACTTGGGTTGTGCATTAGGAGGTATGAAAATTTTTTAACTGAATTCGGACTTTATAGGTGAATAGAGACTATCAGCTGAGCATCAGTGTGTGTTTACACTTAGATTTGTAGTTGCACTTTGTTGGCGAATAATAACTGTAAGCTATGCATTGAAGGCTACTTGAAGATTTCAGCTGTGTGTAATAAGCAAACTAGACTTTCCTTCCATATGTTTTATGTTTTTTGCTCATCAAAAGTGCACCATTAAAATGCAACAATTCGTATGGGGAAGAGTGGAGGCATCATTGCCCTGCACTCTCTACCAGTGCCTAGGCAGTCCCTGGACCCTGGCCAATTTTCTCTTTTTTAATTACAGACAATTACAAGCCCTTCACATTAAACCATTAATGATGGGAACGGTCACTAGCCAGTTATGTGTATGCGATGGAGGTTGTGTGTTTGTTTTTGTTACTCCCATGCATAGCAATGTGAGTCTATGCATTTGCATTTCCTCCCTCCACTACGCACCCCTTTCCTCCCTCCCCTCCCACCCCCCAAAAAGAAACAAGATCAATATATTTGCAAATCTTTTGTGAGTCCTAAACAGAGGACGTTGCCATCAGCACTGACGCTACTATCTAACACTATTGATGTGGACAATGGGTAATGGTTGGGTGGGAAATAATTACAGGAGAAAAAAAAAAGCAATTAAAGGAAGAAAAACAATAAATAAAATAAAACACAAGCAGGAAAATACAACACTAACGGAGTGTTTTTTCCCCCTAGGAGAATAACTTTGGGAGTGTAATCTTCCTAGGAAAATGACATTACATTCCCTCTCTAAGGAAAGAAATACTGCATCCCCAAATATTGTACACTCCCCTTAGGATAAAAACATCTGCCTGACCAAACATGCACGAGAGAGAGTACATTGAGCCGTTAAAATCTTAGGAAAAAAATTTTTTAATACATTTTTAGAAAAAATTACTAAGCTTCTATTCAAATCTTTTATCTAGACGTACTCTTACAATTATCATTGCAAAAGTACAAATATCTTCGGGTGATCATGTTTAATTTTCAGTTTTGGCTCTAGCAAACTGCCTGGAAATAAGTCAAAAATGAAAATTGTAATTATCACATAATAATTACAATTTTGACTTGATAATGACAATTTTTACATGGTCATGTTTAATTCTGGCTAAGGCAACTTACTAACATCAAAACCTGCATTTATAGTATCAGTAATAATTGTAATTAACACATGTTCTGTGCAATTCACATATTATATTAGTGCCAAAATCTCATAATTATAAATATCATGTAATAATTACAAATATCAAGGACATATTTATAATGCACACATACAAACTTTAATTATGAAGTAAAAATTACAATTTTCGGTTTTGGCGGATTTTCAGATTGCTAGAGCCTAAACTGAACATTAAACATGATCATGCGAAGATATTTGTAATTTATACCTTGACAATTGTAATTATTCCATGATATTTGTAATTATTTCTTCTCATGACATTTGTATTTATCAAATTTTGGCGCTAGGAAGGTGTGGCAAATACTGATAATTATTAATTAACACTGTGGGTTACCGGTATCGCTGTAAATTTAACAGAACAGGTGTTAATTTCAATTATCTCATGATACTGGTAACTCTCAGTTTTGGCGCTAGTAAGCTGTCATAGAGAAAGAGAAATGTGTTTTATGAGTGAATGGAATGAATAAAGTTGAGCTGAAATTGTCAACAAAAAATCACAAACGACAGTTGGGGATAATAGTGATATATGTTCAGAAACAACATGTTTAGACTTAAAAGTTCCAAATAAGCACCGAATACCCAAATGAGCGCCATGTGGAAGGGAGATAAGCCTGTCAAATTAGGTGGGGGATGCAAACAAGATCAAAGTGAACATAACTGCAGCTCAGTCCACCACTCATAGTTGTGTTTGTCCTAGTTGTGTTTCTCCTGGAAGTCTCATTTGTATTTTCCTAGGTGAATACCACTTCCTTGACAGAGTTTTCTCCGGGTACCCCAGTTTTTTCCCTCCCATCAATTATGGTATTGAATGCAGTCAATCTAAAATTTCAGAAATAAAAATGTATTTATATTCCGACTTCTGTAATAGTGATTTTTTTAGATTGCCGCGCTTTGAGCTCAGTTAAAGAAAAGGCGCGTGATAGCATCTCATTTGATGATGATGATGATGATGATGATTATTATTATTATTATTATTATTATTATTATTATTATTATTATTATTATTATTATTATTATTATTATAGTCCAAAAATGACATCTAATAAAAATATTAGTCCATTCAACTGTCTGTCCACTGTCCGCCGTCTGTGCAAAACATGCAAGTGAATCAAGTTAGTTAGTCATTGTTTACAGGGTCTGCAAAGAGCCGAATCAGGACCACAACTTGGTTTAAAGAGGATTCAACCCCGACCTGTATAATACTAATAGATCTGCTGAAACAACGCTAATGGTAACACTGAAGGCACTCCACCAGCAGGTCACTTTACAATATAGGGATCCAATGCAGGGGACGCTGGAGCTGTACTTTAATTTATCGAACCTCCGTTTACAAAAACAATATAGAATATAAACATCATTATAAAATATTAACAAAACACATACATATAAAATGCTTACATTGCTAAATAATAATACCATGGAAAGCCCTAGTGACCATTTGGCAGAAAGCGTCCAATATTTGCAAACTGGCCCAACAGACCCCATACACAAATGAGGAGTTTTGGGAGAGCTGTCAAGAAAAAAATGTTGGTGACTGATCTAGCAAAGGAGATAGTAGATTGATAGAACAGATTAAGAACAAGAAATAACACATGAGAATGGCAGAAAAAGTTATATAATTTAAAGCACAAATTGTTCACAAAGTGGGGATACTATTTATTCAGAAAACTATGGCACCCCAACAGGGGGAAACTTGCAAGTAGATTGATATCTCAGATCTTATTTCAAATATCACAAACTTGGTAAGATGGTGTATACCCATGAGACCTCATAAATGAACAGTGAATGAATGATTTCACTGCATGGTCAAAGTCACAGGGTCAGCTAATGTTAGTTACAAAAAAAAAATTTAAGACAATTTTTCACAAAATTTAACTTTTTGACTCTCATGCTTAGCAGTGTGAGTATGTACTCACCGCCACCCTCCCCTTCCCCATCTGTTTGTCTGTCCGCCGTCATCTGTTTGTCTGTCCGCCGTCATCTGTTTGTCTGTCCGCCGTCCGCTGTGCAAAAACTTTAAAGTGGCTAAGTACTCAGAACATAATAATTTAAACTATCACAACCAAACTTGGTAAGGTGATGCATACCCATGACACCTCATAAATGATCAGTGAATGAATTACTTCACTTCAAGGTCAAGGTCACAGGGTCAACAAATGTAAGTCAAAAGTAAGTCACTTTTTTTTCTAGGTTATTAATATTGAACTTATGATTCTTTGATGCATGATAGATATCGACGAGACACATATACTATACCAATTTGGTCGAACTCAATCCAAGGTCAAGATGTGAATGAGAGATTGACTAGAGCAGAGAGAGGGAAGACAAAGTGTATGTGTGTTGTGGAGTCACAGCGTGAAAGGAGGTGTAGTGACAATAATTGGCATTTTAAAGTTATTTTATTCGATATCTCTGATGCTCATCGCAAAAGGAATATATCCTTGTGTACATGATGAGGACAATAAAATGATTCGTATTCGTAGGTCATTGGAGCTGTCCAAAGTCGGTTTGTATAGATACTTTCAAATGACCTTGACCCTAAACTATGAGAGATATAAAATCCAATCTTGTTGTATTTAGAAATGATAGATTGATCTTTCATATATGTTCTGTTTTTGCATTGATCTTTAAGGTCAAGGTCATTTTAGGCCTTGCAAAAACTTTTTTTTAAAATAGCTTAATAGGTCATTGTACAGTGGAATGGCTATATATTTTACTCACACCCTACTGGGCGATTTTCTTTTGTGCTTTTATCTGTAAACTGACCATTTGTACTATTTTGTTAAACAATCATTAAAAAGAAAGTACTCCTCAAAAGAACATGAACATTTCGGGAATTATTAGTACACCATAGTGCAAAGTTTGAAATGTTTCAAGTAGAAAATACCTGATTTAGATGGGGAGTATAAATGACCCAATTTTTTGTCGAAGTAGACGACACCATTTTGGTTGGCAAAAATCACAAAAAGCCAGTAATTACGAAATTAAAGTCTGTTGTTTTATTCTACAGCTGACTAACAGTGAACACTATGAAACTGTGGGTCATAGAACAAATTTGAAGGTTAGAACTTCAGTTTCGTACAAAAACTGACCTCATTGAAGCAACAACAAAAAAACTTCACAGTTGAAAATTGCGATCGCAGTGGTTCATGGGGAAGCGATCACGGCAAATCAGAGATTGCTGTTTAGGATGGAGACAAAAATAGACTGCCTGACCACTTCCATGCCCGTCAGTTCCCCTTTCTTACTGGCTGCTACTTCCAGGCAGTATAAGCCACACTATCAGACCTCTTTCAACACCATCCCAGCACAGCGTGCAGAGCTGTAACCAAGTTTTTAAAAAATTAAAATAAAATGTTCTGTAAGATTTAGTCTGACAATACTTACTCTTCAAAGATTTGATAATAAATGAACTAAGCCGCACAGAGTTCTAGAAACAGGCAAAATACTATAAAACAAATAGAAGAATCTCAAACACTGTCTCTTTCAACATCCTATCCTATCATATCATATCCCGTAAGGTCATTGGGGCACCACCGATGATTGTCTAACGAGCATACTCATCTTTCTCTGTCCTCAGCAACCCGCATGGCTTTGCTCAGTGTCAAGCCAGTCCATTCTCGAATGTTGTTCCCCCATCTGTTTTTCGGTCTCCCTCTTCTTCTGCCTCCTTGCACCATGCCTTGCAGGATGATCTTTGCAAGGCCTGATTGATGACGTGGCCATACCATCAGAGTTTCCGTTTCTTCACCACTGTGAGCATGTCATCCTGTTGTCCAATGGCTTGTTTGATGGTCTGTGGGACTTCGTCGTTGGTGATGTGCTGGATATAGGAAATGCCCAGAAGTCTTATGTAGCATCTCATCTTGAGGGATTGGCCTTGGACTTTGATGTCCTTGTTGATGACATTGTTGTTGGTCATCATTTTGGTCTTCTCTGCACTTATTTCCATTCATTAGGCTCTGGAGGTGGTGTCAAGCCTCGGTACCAGATGTTCAATTTCGTTGTCCTCTCCAGCCAATCCATCAATGTCATCCACAAAACGAGGGTTGGAGATTGCTCTACTCCATCATATATTGACTGTGCCTTCATGATCTGCAAAGGGCATCTGACATGATGCGCTCTAGGAAGATGTTGAAGAGTGTTGGAGAGAGTAGGCATCCTTGACGCATACCGATTGTTGTTCTGAACCAGTTTCCGATGGCGATGTGGGGGAGGACTGACTGGTAGCCTTGTCATACAGGCTTTTGATGACTTCAATAATTTTAGGGCTGATGTTGTACTCTCATGGTTGCCCACAGAGCTACATGCCCGACTCGGTCAAATGCCTTCTTGAAGTCTATGAACACATGATATAGATGTTGTTGGTGCTGTAGGTATTTCTAGCAGATTATTCTGAGGTTGAAAATCTGTTCAGTGGTACTTCGCCCCGCCATGAATCCTGCTTGTTCTTCAACTATAATTTGTTCAGCTTGGGGTGTCGAGTATTATTTTCAGGAGGATCTTGCTGGGATGGCTGATGAGGTTGATGGTGGGATAATTTTCACACTCCTGAAGGTTACTTTTTTTTTAAAAGAGTGATGACATGGGACGGTCCATGGTGTAGGCCATTCCCCACTCTGCCAGATCTTGTTACAGATAACGGTGAGTGCGTCAATCATCGCTTCACTTCCTGCTTGAAGCAGTTCCGCGGGTATGTTGTCCACTCCCGCTGACTTCCCTTTCTTCAGCGATTGCACTGCTGCCTCAACTTCTTTTTGGAGAATTGGGAGGATTTCTTCTTCTTCTCTGTTCTCGGGACATGCTAGAACTGATGGGTCTCCGTTTGGTGTGTGGTTGTAAAGGTCAGAGCAGTACTTTGTCCATCTGTCCAAGACTTCTTGTTCTTCTGTAAGGCATATGCCAGACTTGCTTTGGATCATGGAGACCTTGGGCTGTTTAACACTTGTCAGCCGCTTCACAGTCTGGTAGGCCTTTTTGCTGTTGTTCTTGTTCAGACTGTTCTCTATTTCTTGGTAATGATCTTCTCTCCAGTTCTCCTTTGCTGTGCGCTTGCTTTTTCGGATGTCATTATTGATTTTTCAGTAGGCACCATTCCCTCTGAGGTGTTCTTTTGAATTATTGATCATAAATGAGCATGAGAGGTCACACGAAGGTCAAGGTCATCCCATGGTCCCAAGTTTTGTTGTTTTTTGTTTGCATAATACAAATGTTACTGTAGTTTATTTGATCGTACGTGAGTGTATTTGGGACCGGAGGCCAAGGTCATCCCAAGGTCAAGAGCATAGAAAGATGAAAGACGATATTAATTTGCATTTAAATGCCATCGTTTGATATTTTTCTGGGCACTCGTGTTCATGTTAAATACTGTAAGTTTCATAAGGAGCATGTGAGTCTCATGGGCTTTGCCCTATTAGTTCCCTCTATGACTGTGATATTATTACTTCCTTCTTCTTACACCTTCAGCTGTGCTCTGTCTTAACACTATCGTTCGTTTTTCTCTGTGTCCACTCAGCTTATCTTTTGAGCTGCTTTCCACTGACTTTTTTTTGCCTTTACTCATTAGATTAAATAAATTAAAGCTACCTATGTCAATCTCAAGTATTATATATCCAGAAGAACATTCTGATTGGTCATTGAGATTAATGCTCATAGATTTACTTAGAAGTCATGAATTATTCAATTTTTTCTAAATATCTTCTAACAATTAGTTTAGTAATTGTCTGTTTATTCTTTGTACCTAATTTATTTAATTAAGCATTATTAGTTTCAATAAATATATGTTATTTATTTATTTATTTATTTTTGGATGGAAGGGAGGGAGGGTGGGGGGAATTATTTATGAATTTGAATTTGTTTTAGTTTTGATTGATTATTTTATCATTGTTTATGGGGTGTGCGGAGGGGGGGGGGGGTGAAGGTTAGGGGGGGATGGAAGGGGGAGGGGGGGGTAAGGGCCTGGAGGCCTAATTTCAACTTTCTGTAAGACGCAAAATAACATTTATAAGTACTTCGTTCTTCACAGGTGAAGTTGAAAGGTGTTTTTGTTTTTTTTTTTTTTTTTTTTTTCCTTTGTTTATTTCTTAATCAATGAATTGTTACAAGGGAATGAATGTATGTTGTTAAAAGTGTATGTGTATGTTAGTAGTATCATGATTTCTATAGTTTGATTAATTAATTACTTAATTTGGAAAATATCTATGATGTGCGCATGTTAGATGTTGTAAATTGTTTATGTTACATCAGTACAACTTATGTTAATTTGATGAATAAAAATTGATGCAACAACAACCACTGACTGATTTATCTTTGATTAGCATACTCTTTCCTGTATAATAATAAATCATTTGTATATAGGGCAATTCCATGTAAACAGGCTCAATGCATTCATTCAGTCATGCCAAACTACATTTATTTAACAAAATTCTACAGCCTACAAACTACAACACACAACTTTTCAGAAATAAAATAACATGATTTACAAACATGAAATGTGAGAGAGAGTAGCGGGGAGTGGGAATGCTCCATAAGGCACATTGAATGAACAGTCATTTTCCACTACATGCATAGTTTTAGAAGTGAAAGAACAGAGGAAGTAGCATAATATGTATATATAGCTTAACAATTTAATGGATGCAGTGTGCTTTAAATAAACTTATGGAAACAGTTGGGAAAATAGGGCAACAAATTCACACAATAAAAAAAATAAATACATTAATAAATTGAAGGAAACAAAAATACACATAAATTTATGTTTTTTTTCTCCTGCTTATGAGAATGCATGTTGTTGTATTTATGTTTCTACTCATTTACTTGTCATCAGCCATGCCCACAAGCATACGGTGATGAACCTGGAATGGAACAACAACGGCAACTGGTTGCTCACAGCGTCACGTGACCACCTCCTAAAAATCTTTGACATCCGAAATCTCAAACACGACATGCAGACTTTCAAAGGACACAAGAAGGAAGCCACATGTATGTCTTTAGTTTGGTGGTTGGTTGATTTATTGTTGGAAGAGAGAGGGGGAGAGAGATAGAGAAAGAGAGAGAGAGAAAAAGAGAGAGAATGAATTATATAATGCATTAGAATTCCCAAGTATTTTTTGATTGTGGTTCATAATAGTTAAATTGTGGTTCATGATAGTAAAAGTGAGGTGATTGTGGTTCCTGACAGTAAAAGTTATGTAATTGTTATAACTTTTTTTTAAATTTTGAAAGGCAGTATTTGGAGAATTGTCCTTTTATTTTTATGTTTTATTTGGAGAATTGTTCTGTTATCATTATGTTGTATTATTCACAGCAATAAATAAATAATTATTTTATTATTTAGTTAAATTATGTTTTATCTGTTTACAGCAATAGCTTGGCACCCTGTTCATGAGTCGCTGTTTGCATCTGGTGGCTCTGATGGCTCGCTCATGTTCTGGATGGTCGGGTATGTATATTTTGATTGAATTATCAAAATTGTCAACATGAAAATATTGATAATGGGTTCATGTAGCTATGGTGGAAGTTAGAATTGAAGCTTTTTGATATATATTCAGCAAATCCAGTGCTACAGGAAACACATTTAATTGTATAAACATTACTGATGTTGCAGTTGGTAGTGTATTCTCAGAAAAACATTCAGGCAAACCTTTGGTACGTAACACGTGCCCATGTTTATTTTACAGTTGATGTAAATTGTTTTTGAGATGGATAACAGCACTAACTGCTGTATGGTTGAATTGAGCTCCTTGGGCTGACAGGACAAGTTCACTACATTAACAACAGTTCACTTGGTCAATGTTTCAGATGTGACCGTGAAGTGGGTAGCATGGAACAGGCGCATGAGGGAATGGTGTGGGCACTAGACTGGCACCCTCTGGGGCACATCCTTGTATCTGGATCCAACGATCATACCACGTAAGACACTTTTTTTACCCTGTACATGCAGCAATGTGAGTCTATGTATTACCCCCAAATTCTTGAATTTCTTTCTTTTTTTTTCTATCCATAGCACGTTCTTTATTGTCTTTCCTTTTTAAATACCTTTGTCTAATTCATCATACTGCATGCATTCAATGTAGTTCGGTCTTTATTATTACATTTATAGTTGAAGTTGTTCTGTAAGTTCCTAGAGCTAAGTATACAGTAGGTGGATAAATAGTTGAAGTTGTTCTGTAAGTTCCTAGAGCTAAGTATACAGTAGGTGGATAAATATTCATAATTATAATACATATTAGCATTTATGACCACTATTTGTGTTAGCTGATTTTTTTTCTCAGCCTCATTAACCTCCCTTGCATACTTCCATTTTGAAGAAACTTGGGCTGGATTTTTTTCATTTATAAGAAAACTGTCTTTTTCAAGCCTATTTACACCCCCCTGAGCATGCTATGATAACACAGAGCATCAGCATTACATAAGTGGCCATCATCATCATGCTGCCATGTATTTTTTTAAAATTCTTATTAATGAGTACAATCATGCAAGTTTAAGTAAAGTTATTCTTGTATTTTATAAAAAATCTTCCTGCAGGAAATTCTGGACACGCAACAGGCCTGGTGATGAGATGCGTGATCGATACAACCTGAACAACTTACCTCAAGGAGTGGAACAGGAGATTTTGGACTACAGTAGTAAGTCTTCATCAGTTAAGAAACCTATAGCTACTCTGATTAAGCAGAAGTCAATAATCATCATACAGGAATATGAATTTTACCTCTTTTAGACAAAAACAGATCGTGCCAGTTAAGTGGGGAAAAAAGACTACTTACAGTGTAGTTTTTGAACTAAAGTTTCCAGACTAGGTTTTGCTGAATAAAGTTGACTGCCCACGGCATCCAGGAAAATTGTTAATAGTTTGGTCAGTCAGCAGATGGACGCTGCCTACTTTTAGTTGAGTCAAGATTGTAGTCATTCATGGCTCCTGTGATGTATCTGCCGTACATTCGCTACAGAATCCAGATTCAGAGAAGTAAATGTTAATAGATTAGCAAATGAGTACATGTTTTGGAATATATTACTAGCCAGTAGTTTGAGGACAAAACAGGCTGTGAAGACTTTCTCAATGTCATTTGTCCTTTGTGTTAGACGTGCTAATTTTCCGAACTCATACATACATTCCTTTGATTTTTTTTTTTTTAAAGTTCCATGTGCTGCACAAAGTTACATATAAAATGCACATAGTTCGCTGCCTCTACGAACTAAAAACATGACTTTTAAATTTTAATTATTGTGAATGTTTGTATCGGTTGGTTGGTTGATATGTCTGAGCATCCATACGTCTTGTGTTTGACAGAGGAAGATACACAAGCTGTGCCTAATCTACCTGGAATGGGATTGGAGCAAAGCATAACTGAAGAAAACAAGAAAGGTAAGTATTTTTGACTCGCATCCATAGCAATGTAAATCTGTGTACTCACTCCCCAAGAAAAATGTTTTACAGACTTTTGCAAGTCTGTAAAATGAGTCCTAAATAGTCCAAAAATAACATTTCACAAAAATGGCAGTCTGTCCATCTGTCTGTTTGCATTTGTCTACATAAAACTTGCGAATGGATTAACCTTTTAACATGCGGAGCGACCGAAATTTTTGCTATGCCGTAACTCGAAAGTCGATGATTGTTTAACTAGCGTACTTCATCTTCCTCTGTCCTCAGTAGTGACAAACAGAAATAATAACCTTGCACAAAAGATTTGCAGTGATAAAGAAGCTTGTCAGGACAACATTTTGCACGTGAGAACAATAACTTTTCAGAAGAGGAGAAAGAGGAGGAGGCAGCCATTCCAGGCCTTGACTGGAGCCAGGACCAGCAGCAGTTGAGGCAGCAGCAGCTACATGATAGAATTCAGCAGTCTAAAAAGGTTCCTTACGCCCGACCTATCCCTCGCAGCTTTGAGAAGGCCTGGTTGGGACAGGGGCAAGAGGCACCCACCGTTTCAGCTGAGGATGGTAAGATGCAATATTTAACCCAATGCCACTTGGGCTATTTTATAGGTTACCCTTATTTAGTTTGCCACTCAGGGGAAAGAACTCCGCAAAATCCCATGCGTACGGAAAAAAACAATAAAAATACAAAATGAGGATTTACACCTGTTTTATTGTGATGAAAAATACTGCCAGATGTTGAATTTTCACACTTTTGTTTAAAATGTGTGAGGTTGGTACAGAAAATGCACCCAAAAAAATACAGTTTAATGTTTTCACATATGTCAGGATTAGAACTCCTTTCTTGGGAGGAGGGGGGTGGGGGAATATTGTTCAGCACAGAGTTCACAAAACAAGCTGTTATTAAAAGCACAAGGCATGCTGATTTTAAAATAAATAAAAATACCAAAATGGAAGAAAAAAAAAAAGAGGAAGAAACAGCGTAATAAAAATGTAACTGAAGAAACTATGTCACATTTCTTTTGACTATCAGTAGGCCCACTTGTCTTTTTCGTTTAGAAAAAAAGACAAAGAAAGAATACACATAGGCCTATTTATAGTAAAAAGAGGCATAAAGTATAGACAAATTGTACACTGTTAGCAATGTACGTTGACTTAGTTACTATAAGCAATGACTAAGCCAATGTCCCAATGGGTAAAGAAGACACCAAAGTTGCTAACACTACAGTTTGTTTCTACTTTCTGTTTCTTTTGATTATCAGTAGGTTTACTTGTCTTTTCTTCTTTATTTTGCTGATAACAGCAATTGTTGGCAACTCCTAATATATATCTGAATTACTCTCTACTGAACTCTCAGAACTGACCGACAGATGATAGTTCTGTGAGTTGTGCCAATTGTCAAAATTGTCAAAATCAAGGCGATTTGGGATTACTGCTAAATACAAGTCATCAGGCACCTCTCCTTTGGCTATTTCTTATAGTGTAAAGCCCATGAAGTCATTGTCGCTTTCACTGATAATTGAACACCATATCTTCCTACTCCACCTTTGTGAAACCGAAATTTGGGGTAAAAACTTTCTGGTTTAACAAAAATCACCATGAAAAGACTATTGCCTATTCCACAGCGCAGATATAGCAAAAAACTAAACCAGAAACGGAAGTTTTTCCATTGTGGTTGACTATTGCTAGACAGTTACGACACAGTAGACTAGTTTGCGGGACTGAATGGGTCTTGCAAAGAAACAAAGGCACTGAGCTGGTGAGCCTGAACGGGCCTTGACAGTGGCAAAGGGTTAATGAGAAAGATGGATTGAGGGGTGGGGATGGGAGATGGTCAAAACAGGCAAGCCACCATGTAACCCTTTCTTTTAGTGTTTTTATAAAGTTATGATGGACACTTCCATTGCTGCACCTTTTTATTACATCAGATAGAATCATTCATGTACATCCTAACATCAGATTCTTTTACATCACTGCAAAACTGAATCATAAAACTGATCATGTCTTCGTTGAGCTGATTTGGAAAAAAGTTGCTTTACCGGAGTACAAGTCCGATATCCACATGCATACACATATCAGAAATTCTTTTATGGACTACTACCAGCTTGCGCATTCATTCTTTAGTTGTTCAGATCATGTGAGAAAGGTAAAAACAAACAAAACCATCCTAGGATTCATGGATTGTTAATGTGTTTATGAATGTCAACTCTTCATTTGAGAATGTGTTCATCCTTAAGAACACTCAGTGCTTTGTAAAATCAATTATTATTATCTTAATGTTTTACATGCACAGCGGCCACCATTAAGGCAGGACTGCTGGGCAACATCCCACAGAACATCAGTCCTCAGGCCATGAAGATCCTGCTGCAGTCCATCCAGGGCAACCCAGCCAACATGCCGCCCCAAGTCCTCATGAGCATCATCAGTCAGATGCAGAAAGATCCAGAGCTGATGGCACTGGGACACCAGATGTTCCTGAAGCACCAGGCCACCCTCATGCAGCAGCAACAGCAGCAACAACAACAGCAGGTGCAGCATGGACTGGTGGCTGCACAGGTGAGTGTTTTGTGTTTGGATCTGTTCAATGCTTTTGTTCTGTCTCTCTTTCTCTCCTCATCTGTCTAGTTTCTTGGTTTCAATAGTTAGAGCAATTCATAACGTGACATTCCCATGCTAACTGGCCTTAAACATATTTTTGTCAAGGCAGTAGTAAGAGATCTATCAACCTGGTGTTGAGGATGATTTCATCACCTCTTGATTTCGTTTGTGAGAATCATCTGTTTAGCAGATTAGTATTTTCAGTCAGTTTGTCATGATTGATGAAAGTTTCCCTGGGACATATATTGATGTTGGAAAGTCAAAGAACAATGTCAGTTTTAAAAATGGCCAGTAATAATTATAACTTTTAAATTTATTTTAAAAACCTTCCTGTTGAAATAGATGTATAAGATGTAGAGGTGCATGAATGTTTGTGCTATATCATCTGTAGGCACAAGCTAGGGCAGCGGACACCATGCATATGATGATGCGCAACGCCATGCAGCAAGCCATGACCTACCAGGATGATCAGACTGTGCCCGATCAAGCTCAGTTGCAGCAACAACAATTGCAGCAGTTGCAGCAACAGCAGCTACAACAGCAGCAGTTACAACAGAAACCACAACAACCTCCACAGCCGCCAAAGCCAGCACAGCCACCCAAACCCAAGAAACCAGGTCTGTGTTGACTGATAAAATCTCATCATATGACTCCATTACAAAGCTTTTTATTTTGTATTTTTCAAAAGACAGTACATTTAAATTTATTATTGTATGGGTTGCAACATAAGGATAGTAGACTCAACAAGCCCTAGCCTTAATACATCATCATGCTATAGCAAAAGTTGTATAGTTTGTGATATTTTCAAGCGAATGTGTGTATATTCAGTGAAATTTATACATGGGTATAATCATGGACGTTTTTTGACTCGCATGCATAACGCAAGGTCACTGTTGTTGTTTTTTTTTCTTTTTGTTTTGTTTTTTTGGCATAATACAACTTTTGCTGTACTTTGTTTGATAGTACATGAGTATATTTGGAGCCAGAGGTCAATGTCCTCTCAAGGTCAAGAGCATAGACAGATCAAAATCGGTATTACTTTGCATTTTAATGCTTTTTTTTCTGGGCACTCATTTTAATGTTAAATATTGGGAGTTCCATAAGGAGCATGTAAGTCATATGGGCTTTGCCCTTCTATTTCATGCATGTATTCAGTGAAGTTGGTTCATTTTTAAACTATGAGTGATCATTTTTTTATGCCAGTAGCAACCTTTTGGTACATGTAAGTGGTGTTTATCAGTTTGGTGTGTTTGTGCTGAAAGTTTTCATTAATTCAATGAACTGCTCATCATGGCACAAGCATTGTTAGATTTGTTCACTGATTTTCCTCTATACTTGTTCAGATTGGTGTCAGTGAAAGTTTCAATGAACTGTACTCGATTAGATCAATTGCTCTTCCTGAAAACGGCTGTTGAAATTGTTGACATAGTTTTCCCTGTATGTGAACCCCATATGTCCTTGTACACTTGTGCTCTATAGGATACATCAAAATAAGTGTTTACTTATGTCAAAGTATGTTTTCCAAACCGTTGCGGCATGAAACTGTGCATAATCTATAAAGGTGAAGATTGGATTGATGGTTTACTAAATCAAATTGTTTTTCCCCTTTCCTCCATCAGCACTGTTGCCAACTCCAACTCCACCAGGCAAGCCAGGACTCATGGATGGTGCCCAGCCTATGTTGAGACCACCTACATCCGCTGGCGGTCCCCAGCAGCCATTTGCTGGACCGGCTGCTGGTCAGATGGGGCTGGTTGGTCAGATGGGACCTGGTCCAGGTGGGCCAGGTCAATTTGGGCCAGCAATGCAGGCTGATGGGATGGGCCATCAGAATGAAAGCTTCCGCCCTATGCCAGGTGTGTGTCTCTTTAGCGCATTGGGTTTTGATCAGTGGAATGCAGCTTATCTCAAGTTTAAATGATAACGATGGTGACTTCGATATAGCACTGACACCCATGCTTTTTTGAATGCACAAGATCAGCACACTCTTGGAAACACATCTGCTAAACATTGTATTCACAGGAAGAGGATACATGTTTATTTTTCAAGTCACATCATTTTAGTCAGTAAAGCCTATGAACAGAATATCATTCAAATGTTTAAAGTTTGCTCATTTTGTCATGACACTTTTGTAAGTATTGGTGATTTTGTTAACATTTTACGATTTTGTGTTGCACAGTTTGCCAGATTTTGAATTGTTTTCACTGTCCAGTTCAGAAGTGTGTGCCATAGTATTCTCACAAGTATTATTTTAACAGTTCTGTATGATGCATACATCTCCTGTATTAGAAAATGTATGTAGACTGTTTCAGTAAATTAGATGTTGAAGTTTGGGATTTTGTTTTGAAGTTTGATTCAGTGACTTTACCTAGCAAAGGGATGGTTATCAGAAAAGGCTTAAAGTAAGAAGTAAGACACATTTTTTTTGGTTTTGTTAAAGAAAGAAAAAAAGCGCACATGAAAACATGCTCTTTTATGATGGCTTTATTATCTGAATTAATATAATGTGAGGGTTTTATTTACTTATTATTATCTTTATTATGTGAATTATTATCATCTTTTGCTTGTCAATTTGTATCTGACGTGTATGACTCAGTGGGGCTGTGTTTCAGGCAATATGGCGGTGCAGGAGGCAGCCATGGACCAGGACCATCGCCGACCTTTCCTCTCCAACTCCATCCCCAGCTCTGGGCCCTCCAACCCCCAGAGACCCTCACAGCCACCACCACAGCAGCAGCAGCCACCGCCCATGGATTTGGATTTCAGGCGTCCTGCGCAGTTCCAGGACTCGCAGGACGAGGATTTGCGTTATGGTGCGGCGAGGGGAGTAGCGGGTCGTGGTGTGGCGGGGCCATTTCCCCCGCTGCAGCAGCAGCAGCCACAGGGAGTCCATTCCCAGCAGACTTACCAAGAGGACAGTGACATGAGACAGTTTTACAGCCAAGAGATGGCTAATGCTGGTGGAGGTGGTGTTAGCCGGGGTGGCCACAATGGACAGTATGGTGGTGGTGCAGAGCAATATGGAGAGGAGCAGTATGAAGAGCAGTTTAATCAAGAGCAGTATGGTGGGGGGCAGGAACAGTTTAGAGACTATGATGCGCGAGTGCCACAAAGCGGCGGTGGTGACATCGATGAACGCTATGCTCACCAACAAGGCTACAACTCTCAGCAAGAGGACTACGGCTATGAGGACTATGGAAACAACCACTATCAGCAAGACCAATGTCAAGGCCAAGGTCTCAAGAGGTCGTGGCAGGAAGGGCCAGGGTCAGGAGTAGAGAGAGGGGGAAGAGGGGGTGGGGGAGAGAGAGGGAGAGGTGTTGGGGGAGAAAGAGGAAGAGGGGGTGGGGGAGAGAGGGGGAGAGGTGTTGGGAGTGAAAGAGGGAGAGGTGTTGGGAGTGAAAGAGGGAGAGGGGGTGGGGGAGAGAGAGGGAGAGGTGTTGGGGGAGAGCGAGGGGGTGGAGGAGATAGAGGGAGAGTGTACAACGGTCCTGTTCCCGGGGGACTGACAGATCCACGCAGGGGAGGAAGGGGTGTTGGTGGTAGGGAAGGGACAGTGCAGACAGGGGGAGGGGTGGTGCAGACAGGGGGAGAGGCGGTGCAGACATGGGGAGGGGTGGTGCAGACATGGGGAGGGGCGGTGCAGACATGGGGAGGGGCGGTGCAGACATGGGGAGGGGTGGTGCAGACAGGGGGAGGGGTGGTATGAGCGATAGAAGGGGCAGAGGAGGGGGTGATAGGGGCAGGGGGGGTAGAGGAGGGGGAGATAGAGGTCGAGGAGGTAGAGGTGGAAGAGGGGGATGGTAGGCTACAGAATAGTAGACCCATAAGCCTAACTTGGATTTTACCTACTTTTACATAAATAACAAATACTGAAAAGAAAACTGCAAAAACATTCAAGAAAAGTACAGTTTTTCTCTCAGAACTAAAGCTTTTCTTTCAATGCTAAAGCTTTTCCCTGAAAACAATTTTTTTCTTTCTCTGAAGTGAAAAATATTGCTACTTAGCTTTCAGTATAAACTGGAGAAGGAAACTAAATAAAACGTTGAGCATAAGCTGTGAGATAGAAAGAAACTTCACTTGGAGTATTTTAGACTATAAGTAATTGTTGTTGTATCAAATTTTATTCATCAGATTAACATAAGTTGTACTGATAACTATAAGTAAAAGATACAGTAGTTTAGAATTCAGCATGGACATTGAAGTGTAAGGTTAAGAGATATTGTTAGGAATATGTGAGAGTCTTGTTGATTTTGCAATGCTCAGCACTTACTTGCCTGCCGTGTTCAAGACAATAATTTTGGCTTGGGTGCCAGGAAAGGGAGAGAATGTCAAGAAATCTTGTTTGTTAAAATGAATTTGTCTGCATTTTCTTTGATTATTCGAGTTTCGCTCCAAGTGGCTATTCTTAGTTCTTGTGAAACATTGACCAATGAATTGTAAAATACTGGATGTGTGAGTAGCCCTGGTTTGGCTGGGCTATAAACAACACGAAATGAAAGAAAAGGAAAGTGATTACTACATTTGTGTGTGTGACATATGTGACGTTTTGTGCCAGTTTAAAACCTTGTGTGTGATTGTGTGGGTAGATTGGAATGACTTTGAAAGTGGGATATACAGTACATTGATGCTCCAGCTTTCTTCCACTGGGCGTTGACCACACAGCTTAGCTGAGACTGGCCCAGGCTTACATCACCTCTTCCCCAATCTCTGCTGCTGGTCGTAAAGCCTACCTATGACACCCGATGACAAAACGTATTGGCACCATGAAGTCTCCCCTTTCTTTTTTCAGTTTGGGACGGGGAAAGTGATGGCATAATGCTTCAAGAAAAGATGCAGTCTGTTTGTAACCCCGTAGCAGGGTTTTGGGGAGAGGGGCAAACATAAACTTCAGCCAGTCTTGAGATACGCAGTGTTGGCATTGAGGTAAACAAATTGACATCAGAGTTGTTCATACTAATATTGAAAGTTGGGTCTTGTATGCATTGAACCTCCATGTTGCCATAGCATCAGAAAAAGAAAGAATCATGATGTAGCGCTCATTTTGACGTGCTTTGCATGCCTGTTCATGTTTGAACGATAAATAATAAAGAAGGAAAAGAGAAATGCTGATATTTTGTATGATTATAACAAATTCTCCGCTCTTTTTCAGTCATTTTGTAATATTTCATGGGTTTCTGTTAAAAAGTCACATCTCACCTTCACTCCAGTTTTTAGATCTCTTGGTTTCTGGTGGAATTTTTAAATAATGTTGATTTTGTCTGATCTCATCTATTCTTTAAGCAACTCACTGTGATTGTTGATTAGTTTTACATGGCATTTTCAGTTGCGATAAATACCGCCTGGTGTAAGAAAATTGTTTGTCTCCTTGTCCAGCAGTAGAAAAGCTTCTTCAAAGGTGTATATCGATCAATCTTATCTTTTCTGAATTTATATTTGGTTATGGTGTATACTGTCCAATTGGGTGAACGACGGGTTACTTTTACAGTGAAAGTATGGCAGCCATAGATAGCAATATGCTGTCAAAAAGAAATAATAAAGACCCACCAGCGGCTGTCTGCCCATTTGCTCTGATGTAGGCAAGCCAACATATTGACTGAAGGTATAAGGTGGCCAGTGCTTAGCCAGTGTTAATGTTTAGGGCAACAAAACAATTCTATACCCTTTGTCTTTTGATGGCCTAGTTCAAGTAATATGTAGCAATCCTTAGTAGATTGTCATGGGTTATGTGAAAATTGGGAAACATTTGAGTGCTTGGTCCAATGCATGTTCCTTATCACATTATATTTATTTATTGATGTATTTAATCGTTCTTATATAATGCTTCTCCAGCTGAAGGGGCTGATCGATACAGTAACTCTGCCATCTGCCTGAGGCACCTTGTGGCTTGTATTCCAACATGTTTAGCAATAAACAATCATTTATGCACATTAAAACATGGCCATTCACTGCATTTCATCTGTACAGAGTGTGTACATGATAGCACCTGGCAGACAAATTCTTCTTGCTGTAGACTACGGTCTTTATCTTTGTGAAGATTCTACTGGATTATGTAGACGTTAACTCATTATAAGTCTTGGATATACTGGCCCTGTATCAATCAGTGAGAACATGTAAAACTTGGCAACCAATGAGTAGTTCATGCGATGGTGTTCAGGCAAAATAATTAGCGAATGCTGAGGAAACATCTCCAGATCATCTCCAATGTACCATCATCATTGATCAGCAATCAGTGGGCACACATGATATGGGGCAATCATCACTTTATCTGCAAAACATACATGTGATTGTGCATGTTTAGCAGTGATGTAGGAATTTCTTTTTGTAAACGAGGACAATGATTCATCTTGAATCTTAGATTTGTTCTGAACTTTGACATTAGAGTTATTATAAGATTCAGAATGCTATTCTAAAATAAAAATTCTGTATCCCATTGAAGTTAAGAAGTTGAGATTGGAGTAGGAGTTGGGGTGAGGGTGGGCTGAGGTATAGTCTGTTGGATACTTGCGAGTAAATGATGCACGACAGTTGACCACTGAAAATGTTGAGATTGTGTGTGTGGTTTGCAGTTGTGAGTATGTATGTGTGTGCCAAGTGAAATGAAATAAGTATTAGTTACATTTGAAAAAAACCTATAACAATAAAGGGTGTCATTATAAAACAATGAATAAATGCATGCATGTTGAATAATCAGAATCTTGCATTGTGCATATTGTTGGCATTTGTACAAATATGCCTGTTGCATTCAACTGACGGTTATATTACTTGAAACAAAAAACATTGTTTGAGTTTGTGTTCTTTGTAAGAGTTTGTGTTTGTGTAAAGGATTTTCTTCTTATTGATCTTATTTATTTGTCAATTCTTTGACTCAACATGCATAGCAATGCAAGTCTATATGTACGCACACCCAAATACAAATTTTTGAGTTTTGCAAATCTGTGCAAAACGAGTCTTTACAAGTCTAAATAGGATATCCAAAAAATGTATGTCTAGTCGCCTGCCTGTGCACAACTTTAACGTAAACAATTACTTGGAACTTATTTTATCTATCACAACGAAACTTGGTAGGAAAGTGCATTTCCACAAGAGCTAGAAAATTATCTGTAATTGATTGACCGCACAAGGTGAGTGTTACAGGGTCAACAAATATTAGTCAAAATGACAATTTTCACAAAATTTCCCCAAGTTATTGATAGTGGACATGATTGAAGCATGACAGCTATCAACGATACACATGAACTGTGCAAGTTTGGTCAACCTCACTCAAGGTCACTGGAGTTGTCCAAAGTTGGTTCATTTGGACACTTTGATGTCAACATTCAGTTCTCACCTTTTGAAAGACTCTTGGCCTAGAGTTGGCTGTGACTTTTCACTAACAGAACATGCAAACGGGGGTTTGATAAATTAGAGTATAGCATCAGCGTCCCCTGCATGGGATGTCTTTATTGTAAAGTGACTGGCTGGTGGAGTGCCTTCAGTGTTACCACTAGGGTTGTTTCAGCAGATCTTTTATGATCAGGACGAGTCTTCTTTCAGCGAAGTTGTGGTCTTGATTTTGTGGTCCTGATTCGGCTCTTTGCAGTCCGCTGGACCCTGTAAGCTATGAATAACTAACTTTGACATAGTAGAACTTTGGCTGTAGCGTATTTGATCATAAACAAGTGTTCATGTGAAACTGGAGGTTAAGGTAATCAAAGTCAATTACACAATGTTACTTTATGTTTTAATGCAAAAGTTTTGTTTTCAGTTTTATAAAACTTGATTCACCCTGGGCAGTAATTTTCATGTAGATTATTGTGAACTAGAACTAGTGGTTTTTGTACCCTGGCAAGCCAGGGTACACATGATGCTGTTTAAAATGTAGACAGAGAGAACTTTTGTCTGCGAGTTTTATTTGGACGATGATACCTCCCCATATCCCCCTTGATACCTCACCATACCCCCCCCTGATATCTCCCCGTCCCCCCCATGATGCCTCATCATACCCCCTTGATACCTCCCCGAACCCACTTGATACCTCCCCATACCCCCGTGATTCCTTCCATACCCCCTTGGTTCCTAACTGTACCCTCCTTGATACTTCCCCGTTGATCGTTTCGCAGGTATGGATCAAAGGAATCGACCATCACCATACCCCCTTATAGATACCCGTATCCCCGTTATACCTACCCATGCCCCTTTAAACCTACCCGTAGCCCCCTTTTACCTACACGTACCACCCCATCCCGATCCTTGGTAGTAGTAGTAGTAATAATAATAATAATAATAATAATAATAATAATAATAATGAATATAGAATAATACAAATAGAAATCAGAAAAAACACCAAGGTTTTAAAATAAAATTTGATATAAGATAGTATAATTGTTATTATAAGAATAATAATTATTATTATTATTAGTTTATAAGTAATACTACTAATAATAATAATTATAATAATAATAATAATAATAATAATATTGAATATAGAATAATACAAATAGAAATCATAAAAAACACCAAGGTTTTAAAAGAAAATTTGATATAAGATATAATAATAATAATAATAATAATAATTTATTATTATTAGTTTATAAATAATAATAATAATAATAATAATAAATTAAAGGTAAAAAGCCTAAATTAAAAAGAAAAATATCCATATTTTAGTGTACTAAAAAAAAAAAAAAAAATAAGGGGCCGGGTGAGATTTGACCTTCGGTCGCACTGCACGGTAGGCGAATGGTTTTACTAACTAAGCTACCAACGCTTCCTAGAAATACCATCAATTTTTTGGTCTATATGGGAAAACATGCTGAAACCTCAATTTGATTTTTAATGGAAGCGCGCGGAATGAGGCTATTACAGTGTGTGGACATTTTGTTTATTTATTTATCTCAGAAACGGTTAAACGTTCGGTAAGGAAATGTCGGGTAAAACGATTTCGCTGGTTTTGAGCACACAGCAGGCCTACTACTACTACTACTACTACTACTACTACTACTACTACTACTACTACTACTACTACTACTACTACTACTACTACTACTACTACTAATAATAATATTGAATATAGAATAATACAAATAGAAATCATAAAAAACACCAAGGTTTTAAAAGAAAATTTGATATAATAATAATAATAATAATTATTATTATTATTAATATTATTATTATTATTATTATTATTAGTTTAATAATAATAATAATAATAATAATAAATTTAAGGTAAAAAGTCTAAATTAAAAAAAAATATCCATATTGTAGTGTAAAAAAAAAAAAAAAAAATTAATAAAAAATATGGCCCGCGTGAGTATTGATCTTGGGTCGCCCGAAACCGTAGGCGAACGATTAACCCACTACGCTACCAAGGCTTCGTAGAAAAACCATGAATTTTTTGGTCTATATGGGAAAACATGCTGAAACCTCAATTTGATTTTTAATGGAAGCGCGCGGAATGAGGCTATTGCAGTTTGTGGACATTTTGTTTATTTATTTATCTCAGAAACGGTTAAACGTTCGGTAAGGAAATGTCGGCTATAACGATTTGGGTGGTTTTGAGCACACAGCAGGCCGATCAGCAGCACTCAGCACCTGCCCAGATCAGCGTCCATAGGAGACAAACTTTATAGTAACGGCGAAGAAGGACTTCCGGCTAAGCAATTTATATATATAGATGTTCCCTAAAGGGAATATGAGTCATATGTCATAAGGGCTTGGCCCTTCTAGTTAATGCAAAGACAGGCTGGAAAATATTTATAAAACAACACAAAGTTGAAGCTGTTGGGAATATGTATGCATGAAAGCCAGAAAGGTTTGGTATACAGCATCGAGTTGTTACACACACACATTCACAATGTGACAGTAGCACGCTCATACCAATCACACTATCTATACACAAAGTCAGGTTTTAGGTTTTCAACTTTAATTTATCTTTTAAAAAACATTGACACAAAAATATGGAACATATTTGAGGAAAGCTGAACCTGAAATAAAACTTATTAAAGCAAACTACAACATTAACTTCAAAGATGGTCTCTAACCTTTGGAGAAAGAAAAGTAAAAGAATGAATTATAACAATGGCAAATGACAATACAACTAACTGTAAAGATAGGTTCGAGTTTTGGGAGAAAGAACAGTAAAATAACAGACTAATTATAACATTAACAACGTAATTTCGTCAACATTGATGTTAAAATTAACATAGTAAAATAAATACACAAACAACAATAATTTTAAAAAATAGTTTTAAATTGTTTTATTAATTTATGTCTTTTAAAGTAAGCACTGCAGACTGAAACATATAGTAAAGTAAAAATAAACCACCGACATTGCAAGACGGGGAAAACATCAAATCCAAAATCTTATAAACTGTTATGGTAATATAAATGATTTATTGTGCACAGATAAGCAACAAATACATAATGGACGTTAATTTTGACTTCACTTAACATGGGACTTTTCAGGGGTGGAAAAGTGTAAAACACTACTTCAGACTGCACCATAAAGATAACAATATATATGGCTTTGCCAGAGATTTTACCATAAAGATGGAAACGACCAAACGCCTATCACCGATGACACAAATAGATGCACACAAACAACATCTACTTGAGGTGCAGACTGATGAGGTGCAACATAAAACATGATACAAAACGTAAAACAAGAAGAGACAAAAGAAGTTTTTCAGAACAAGGTGCAGGTAATCTCACCAAAATAAAGGGGGAAATAGGGTTCATAAAAGCATCTTGGACAATGATCCGTACTAGATGCAAACCTTTGAGCAGAAACATTAACTGAAATACGAACGATAAGAAATTAGATTACTTTAGGCAACAATGATGTAGTTAAAAACCCAAATGACTTAACAAGTTTATAACGAAATAAAATGTTCTTTCTTAATAATTTTTTACATGGGGATGGAGGCTTTTAGTTCATTCGTTAAGCAAATATCAAAAACTCCTTTAATTTCAATGGTACTACTTCAAGAAGTGTTGTTATAGAGAACTCTGGGGGTTGGTGTTTTAGATTCTCAAACCTCGTCCAAGATGGTAATTAATGTATTTAATATTGTCCATTTGATTTGTATTGAAATCAAGAATTTAGTTTTCCACTTTGTCTTGTCACTTGCGGATGATATTCAATTCCTACAAAGTTTGCTTTACGTTCTCAACTACAACGGCAAAACCCATATGACTCACATGCTCCTTATAAAACTTGAAAATGAGTGCACAGAAAGAACAAATTAAATAGTGGCATTAATATGCAAAGTAATACTGACTTTCCTCTTTCTATGCTCTTGACCTTGAGATGACATTGACCTCCGGCTCTAAAAACACTCATGTACTATCAAATAGAGTAAAGCAAACTTGCATTATGCCAAAAATAACAGTGACCTTGGGATGACTTTGACCTTTAGTGACCTTGATCAGGCTGCAGAACAACTTTGAAAAAAAATCTCTGAAGTTTAGCCGGGCTGTAGGGTCCAGGGGCAAAGCCCTGGTGGGGGGATTGAGAAAGAAAAATGGCACTTTTTAAAGCCATTTTGTTGTATTTCCTGGATGGAAATACTGGAAAATGTATAGCTATGTTTTGGTGAAAAAAGTTTTTTTTTTAGTATGAACAGGTTAAAAAAAAGTGCAAATTGCCTCTCCATTTGTTCTGGATGTTGCTTTCATTAAATGTCTTGCCACGATTGACAATTCTAGAAGCACACAACATTTTGAAAAAAAAGTTAATGAAGCGTGTTCATCATAGAAGAAGCTGCTTAGTCTAACGCACAAAATTTCAATCACAGTTCTACAATGTCTCCTTTGATGTTCACAGACTTAGCGCATAGACTAAAAGAGAAACTCAGAGAATAGCATGCGCGGGCGGCGCACGTTTCTTTCAGTAGGTCAACAATACGCACGAAATGTACAGCATAAGAGGCGCCCGCTAAAGTTGTAGCCTATAACAGTGAAGCAGTATTAGCGGGCGGCGCACCTCTCTGTCAATAGAACGACATGGAAATGTGGATCAGTACTCTCTCGGAATTTTTTTTATTCTTACTCTGAAAATTGCGGATCCGCGCAGAGTTCTGCAACCTGCTTGATCTTGGGCTGACGACCCTCACATCTCTCATGCATGTCTGATGAAATAACCCAATGTTGTTGCATGCTATGGGTTAAGTAAATAGCCATTCCACTGGTTGACCTATTTTTTGCATGTTTTTGCAAGGTCTAAAATGACCTTAACCTTCAAGATCAACACAAACTATATATTAAAAATCAATCAGTCATCTCTAAATACAAGTTTGGATTTTATATCTCATAATTTAGGGTCAAGGCACTTCAAGGCATGTTCCCAGATCCAAGGTAACTTTGAAAATGCAAGGAAAAGTAAGTTTCGTCTCCTCTAGGCGACGAATTAGGTCAAGCTGTAATTGTTTCTAGGTCAACGTTCTTTTACGAACCGTTTGAGAATGTTTTCCAACCGTTTGTTGACAACGGATAGTGTCCTTACTTGGTTTCATACAATTTAAGAATCCAAGAAGGCAAATGGGTTTTTGGGACGGAAAAAGTGCAATTTTGTAGAGAAAAGGGTTAGGGCAAGGGCTAGGGATAGATCTACAACTAACCCTTACCCGAACCCTTATAGTAAAATTCCGCTCTTTCCGTCACTTTTAAACAGTGTTTTAGCATGTTCCCAGAAACAAGGTGTTTTCAGTATATATATATATATATATATATCTACATATAATGCATCAAAGAATAGTAGCTCAACATTAATAACCTAGAAAAAAAAGTAAAAAATTGTTTTTTTACTAACATTTGATGACCCTGTGACCTTGACCTTGAAGTGAAGTAATTCATTCACTGATCATTTTTGAGGTCTCATGGGTATACACTATCTTACCAAGTTTGGTTGTGATAGTTGAAATAGGCTCCGAGTACTTAAGCCACTTTAAAGTTTTTGCACAGACAGACGGCTGACAGACTGATGGACTTTTTTTTTGATCCCTCACAGATTTGCAAATATCTGGAAACACATTTTTTGAGGGTGTGGGTGGGGGAAGGGGCCCAGAGGATGAATGGAGAGGGGGGATAGAGGGGAGTGAGTACATAGACTCACATTGCTATGCATTTGAGTCAAAAGCAATTTCCAGTGGATTCTGTGTGTAATCTGGATCTGGATTCCCACCGTAGTTGGCAAATATGACACAGAAGCTGATGTCAACATTCTTAGTGAAAGAAATTCAGAGCTGTTGTTTGGAGATAGTCTTTAAGTTGTAGAAAATGGATTTACTTCAATCTCACACCCATATTCAGCAAATTTCTGTGGTATACCCCGATCTCCTTGTTAATCGTTGACAGACCATCAATTTCTCAACTTCATTCTCAAATCCATTTTTGTGTGAATTCCTCAAGACTTCTAGTAACCCCCTCTGCGTGGCCGCTTTCCCATTGCTGGGCCAAACTCATCATAAGGCCTCTCTTCGTAGGGTCTCTCAAATGTAGGCAGCCTTCTCTTGAAACCTGCACGCAAGGCCAGTAGACTATGGTGTTGTACTGAGCCTTTATCGTGAAACGCCATGCTAAAGCTATGAAATCGCCTTTGCGTTTCCTGAAAAGTTTGCAAGCAGTTTGATTTACATTTGCAAAGATTAAAGAAAGATTGCAGAACCTATGCCATTCATTAAATACTGATTAAAATACTTGTATAAGTGAACACCTTGCTCACAAACACACATTTTAACTCTGACAAAACACATTTTTGGATATTTATATATTCACAAAAATGTGAGCTAAAACTGCTTGCAAAATTTTCAAGACTAGGCCAGGCAACTTTCAAAGCAATTGAATGGCAGATTCATACTTGGCATTCTAAGGCTGCAAATCTATGGACACAAATTTGAGGCATAAATTGTCTAGTGTCAAGAAAAAGATTTAGGTATGGCTTATTTCCCACCTCATGTTTTGATGCTAGTTCATTCTCCTTCAGGCTGAGCAATGCAGGACTGAAAAGTGACATGCTCCCGCTTTGACACTAGCCAATTTGCACCTTAAATTCTGGCCTTTTCACAACACATTAGATAAACACAGAGGGGTGAGTGATATAGAAAAACCTGCCATAGTGACCAATCAGCATGTGCACATCATTGACCTACAACTGTACTGCAAGTAATCATATGGAAACTCTAATAGGACAATTCTCACTAGAGGACAATGTTAAATATGCAACAAACCTCAATTGATTTTAACTTCAAAGAATAAACGAAATAGCAAGAGTATTTTTTATTAACTCATCACAAAATAATCTTGGACATTTAGCATTATAATGTTCCATGACCAAAAGTCTTAGGACCGGCTTTTTCAGAAAAAATATGCCGTACAATTATTATTATTATTATTACCATGCTGATGGTTTCTAGGACAGATTTGTCTGTATCGTCCCAAACAACAAACAAGAAAACAGCTGCTCTCAAAAAATAAAATGAGGTGTGAATGTTGTTTTTCTCTCTCTCTAAATCCCCATCTGTGTATGGAATTTCTTGTGGTTTGTGTGTGTATGCGCGTGTAACTCCTTTGCATGTGACATGGTCCAGAAGAATGTGAAAGTCTTAATTTTGTATGAGAGTCAGGAGTTGTGAATGACTGCCAGTAGAAAAGTTCAGACAATATAAGACATGATAACATTATTTTGTGTGCGGAATAATGTGGTAACGGATTTTGGTTAATAATTATAATTGCAACATTTTGGCCATTTGGTGTTTCGGTTCTCAATTTCCAGTCTGAGTACAGAAAACATAAATGAGAAAGTGGACTGAAAATAAAATACTGCCCAAGATTATGGTCTATGAGCTAAATCTGTATTAATGTTAGCCTAGGGAAGCAAATTAAGTATCTTTTTGGAACAAAGAATCGCCAGTAGATACCTTTTTTTTTTATTTTCTGATAAAAAAATTTTTGATTCCAATGTGCAAGAATTGCTTTTAACTGAAAAATCATAGATGTGAATTTGAGGTACGAATATGCTAATGAATAATTGAAGACTACACGCTTTTAACTTTTACAACCTCTCTACCCCTCACTTCTTTGGGTTGTACAAGCCAAAGAGATAAATGCTACCTGAAGCAAAGGAAACAAGTTTGCTCATGAAGTTCATATCTATGGAGTCACCACCCAATAGTAATAGGGATCTTTTGTAAGCGAGTGATTTTCGTTGTGAAAGTGATTCCGCACTACTTTACTATGTTCTAAGTCTCAAAACAAATGCAGATCCCCATTTTTACATCTAACATGGTTGAGTAAGGTCCCTTTAAAAAAAAAAAATTCACATAATTTTGGATGTCATACAAGCTATGTAATAATCAAAAGGTCTGTTTTCATGAAACCGCTTCGAGGGATTTCATACACTTTTACCTCTGCATACTAATGACAGCATAAACTGCTGACATCTTGGACAGAAAGTAGTGTGGAATCACATTCACACTAAAATCACTCGATTCCAAAAGATCCCTAGTTCCCAAGCAAATCACACCTCAAATTCACATTAATGGATTTGCAGCTTTCGTCACATGTTACCCACTTTACAAGAGGCAAAAACAGGTTTATCAGCACTCCATATGCTAGATATGCATTATGGAAATTTGTATACAAGTACATCGAAATTGGCTGAAATAACATTTTCCCTCTTCCCCTCCCTCCCCATCCCCCCTGCAGATGTGTGCCTCTGGTGAAGTTTGTACAATGTTACTATAGCAAATACTACTACCGATTTTCAAAGCTGAGACATTGTGAAACAAGTCTGTAAAAATCATACACTTTATAAGAATTGTAGTTTAATTCCCAGGTAAGTTTTACAGCATGTCAGTTTTGTTTAGCAGCAATAGATCTGTCCTATAATTCTAAAACTGTGTGTGTTCAATCTGTGGACTGGTTTTGCACATGAACGCTGCCTGCAATGCACAGCGCTCTAGTCACTTAAATACCCTTGCTTCATTTAAGTACATTTGGTTCAGATAGCAAAAACTACCGGCAAACTTTGTGTTCTGGCATGAAACAATAAAAAGGCATCTCAGTGTAAGATTTGTTTGAAGGTGCAGCAAAGATCAGACAATTTCAAAACTGCTCTGCATGCACGTGGAACCCTTTGTTAAAAAACACCCATTAAGAGCCAAGTCAGTCCCCGGTTCCAAGCTGCTTGAAATCATCTGATCTTTGCTGCAGGTAACAACACTGAAGACAACCGTCGCTTTGAAGGATGGAGCAATGCAAGCTGAAAACGTTGTGCCAGGATGAGGCGGCAGAGAAATGTGATGACTCGCTGTATGGAAATCTCATACGCTACAACTAGATTGAGCTCTGCAGTGCACTGTCCCTAAGCGCCTGCCTAAATTTTGCACTGAGATGTTACATGCATCATCATTAGTTGGCCCAAAGTAAACGAGATACAAAGACAATCGTTATTATGCAGTGTTCAGATGGGCAATTTTGATCAACAAAAGCACCTTATCTGCTGATGGGTAATTTATGCTTTCCGACTGGCCTGCTCGACTCCAACATCTTTACTTCTGGCCAGTACTACAGCGCTGAACTTTTTCACAAATTTCTGTTAACGATTTTTCAAGGTTGAGGTTATGTTCTGTGGTCCTTATATTTGACTGCTACGAATGATTTTTAAAAACTGCTATCTTCTGTCCAACAAAAATCACCCGTCTGAACACAACTGTAACACCGACTGTAGTGTGTGAGCTCCCATACAAGTATTAGCCAATTGTTTCTGCAATTTTCTGTCTTGTTGCACAGGTTATTATAACAAATTTAGCTCATACACCAATATCTTGTCAATATTCCAAATAAAACACTGGTATTCTTTTTTATAGAGGGGAGCCGAGGAGGGATGGAGTTTGAGTTAGTAAATGTATTCTCTTTGCACAGATAAATGTGCAGCTCTATTACAAAACAATATCACTATCAAATTGCGACCAGCTTTTATGTTCAGTCCAATTTCTCATTGTAGTTTCTTAAAACAATGAACTTTGAGCGCAGCTCTACACACCAGAACATGAGCTGTGTAAGAAACCCCTGATGCTAAATTGCCTCTCTTTCGGAGTCTGTGTTGCCTAATACAGCCATGCCAATGCATGATGTGCATGTGTGGAATTTATGGAATGTCAGTTTCAAACAATCTCTTCATTATTCAAAATTGAAGAATTCTTTTTTTTTTTCATATTGACATGTTTCCTGCTTGTTTTATTGTTCTAACATAAGGAACACATTTTTTAATTATCTGACTTTTAATGTTTAATTTTGGATTTTAGAAACATCAGGATGTGATGACAATGAAAAGCAAATCCTGATAGAGACATTATAAGACACATCTTGAGCGTGAATTTTGAAAACCTGGTGTCCTTTTACATCCAAGTTATGACTACAAAGACCAGTAAACCATCAAAACTACTGTTATTTGCTATTGAATTGGTCATAAAATAATGCTTTACCAGCTGTAAGAGCTGCTGAAGGCACTGGGTGGACACAGGACCTAACTCCAGCCACCCCAGGTACCCACTTGCTGCTTGCTGCACATTGTCCTAACACCCCACTAAACTAATACTGCTGGTCTTGCTCTACCTGCACATGGTCCTAACACACCACTAAACTAATACTGCTGATCTTGCTCTACCTACACATTGTCCTAACACCCCACAAAACTAGTACTGCTGGTCTTGCTCTACCTACACATTGTCCTAACACCCCACTAAACTAATACTGCTGGTCTTGCTCTACCTACACATTGTCCTAACACCCCACAAAACTAATACTGCTGGTCTTGCTCTACCTACACATTGTCCTAACACCCCACTAAACTAATACTACTGGTCTTGCTCTATCTTGTCACCACAACACACAACTGTAGCTAATGTTCCCATTTACTCATCTTCCTAATTCCTTACCTAAAAATACCTTATATAAAATAACGGTGGTAGCAAACATGTCAATATATCCATTAGCTTAACTCTTCATTCTGGACAATGACTGCAGATTCCTACATCAATTAATGTTATGTACGCGTGTGAGTGTATGTGTGCACATGCATCAATTTGTTTGCAAAATGTATTTTTAAAAGTCTCACGCATACCATCCCAAAACTGACAGCTCTCCCATTTGCCCACATACATCCCCAAAGTTTCATACATATACATTCCAAAAGTTTCACACACATACATCCCCAAAGTTTCACACACATACATCCCAGAGGTTTAACATACAAACATCTCAAAAGTTTCACACACAAACATCCCAGAAGTTTCACACACACACATCCCAGACGTTTCACACACAAACATCCCAAAAGTTTCACACACACTTCCAAAAAGTCTCACCACAGATATCCACAAAAGACACTTCACAAGTGACACCAATTCACAAAATACAACACAACGAACAACCAGAAACACCAGGAAATAATATGAATTACTTGGTGAATCAGTGTTATTAAAACCTTTAACATCATACTAAAACAACATTTTACTTGCTGAAACAACTACTTAACAAAAGCAAACATAATACAAAACTAAAGTAAATTACATGACCCTGAGCAGGAAACAAAAAATCCCAATTTCCTTTAATGACTATTGTTTCCTTCAAGTACGCATTGTTCAAATATATTTAAAGCAGTACAACGTTCACAAAATAATCATTGCCTCTAAAGAAATAATTCCAAAATGATTTATCTCACACTATTAACTCATTGTATCCATGCTAAAGTGTAAAAGCATTAAAATTCAAATTTTAATCCTTTTCAATCAAGTATCTTAACTTTTAGCAATTATTTCGTTGTATTACACTTCTGATTTATTCCAACTTATTGCTTAATAATTATCAATTTAAATTATTTTGATTTATTTCCATTTTATGCAATCCTGACAAATAACTTCAGCACATAAAAGGTTAGTCCTAAATGAGTTAATTAAAAGTTTTACTTGTAGGTAAGTATTTTGCAATAATTTTCCCAAAAAATTAAATGCTGCTGAGTTAAAAGTTTTTTCCATCCATTAGATTTAATCACAGAAAACTGAAACTAAAGACTGCTATGCAATTTCTCTTGTCAATTCATGATCAACAGTGAGTATTTTAAAGCATGTATTCTCAATAAGGGGTGTCGGATAGTGCAGTGGTTGGAGCACTCGCTACTGTGTCGAAAGTGAAGCACCGTCCGGTGCGGTTAGCACTTGGATGGGTGACCGCTAAGGTGTGAAGCGACAAACAACAACGCCCCCAGTTGACTCAACTGTGATTGAGTACCTACTCTCTTGAGGGTGGGGAAGGTAAAGCAGCGAGGGAGAGAGTTGGGCATCACCCTCATTACGCTGGCCCAAGATAAGTGTGATCTCCAACATCACGCTCCCCTACGGCCACAAGGCTATGGGACTACCTTTACCTTTTTTTTTTTATTCTCAATAATCTGCGAGATTCTATAAAATTGAAATCAGCTGAAAATTTCAATGCACATTTATTTTTTTTTTATCATATTCATGCCACATATAGATCAAATCTCAAGAAATAAAATTTTCAATTAAACCAAATGAAACAAGATTACATATTTTGTTGCCAAGTCTTAGCTCATTTTTAAAACTCTATTTAATATTATTTATTAATATATATGAGTACCTTTTCAATGTTTACATAGTTCAACCAATAAAAAAGGTTTTGTAATTTTCAATATTTTAATTTTTAATATATTGAAATGTGCATTTCAACAATCAACTTAAAACAATCAGTTACCACTTGTCCATACTTTTTATTAATTTTATTGTGACGACATCAACTTGACATATAAAGATAAATGTCAAATAAACCAAATCATCACTAAAATTTTCTGACCAGAAATTAATAACACTTATTAGCACCAAAATACAGCATTCTTTGAATAAATAATAGTGTGAATAGGGCTTGCTAAAACAATATTTTGCACTACCTTGTCCATTCTTCTAAGGTATCTACATTTTGGTCTATGAAGAACCAAATAGAAATACAGTGGAACCTCCGGTATCCGTCCCTCTTGTATACGACCCCCTCGGTTATGTGACCTGAAAACTTCTGACAGATTTACTTCCAATAATAAATGACCTCTGGTATGCGACAACCTCATTTATGCGACCAGCGACCGTGTCTTAAAGCCCTTTATACGACCGTCTTAGGCAATTTAAAAGAGATATCCGTTAATTTATTGCCTGGACCTTTCGTTTTTTTCTCTCACGTTAGTGTACGAATGCTGTTGTCTGCGATTTCCGGTTCGCAAGTAAGGGACATTACTCATCTACACTGGCTTGTCAAAATGGCGTCACGCAAGAGGAAAGTTTTGAGTTTGGCAGAGAAAATGAAAGTGATTGAAAGAAGTCAAAAGGGGGAGAGTTGTTTGTCTATTGATAGAAGTTTAGACGTTGGGAAGACCCAAATTCAGCTTATCATAAAGGATAAAAAATTATGACCACATACCCCTCCGACCCTGACCTCCCCTAACACCACCCCCCACCCCCTTCCCCTATTTCCGGTATAAGACCACCTCTATTATAAGACTGTTTTTTCTCAGATTTTGGACGGTCTTATACCGGAGGTTCCACTGTATATACATTCTTTTAAGGTATCTGCATTTTGATCTATATGAAGAATCAAATAGAAATACAAAAACTGGAAAAATTGGCTTTTATTAACTGTTTGTTTTGTTTTCATTAACATCTTGTTCTGCTTTCACTAACTTCTTATTCTCTAAACTACATCCATATTGTCATATCTTATAAATGTCACCTCTCATTTTTATGAAAAAACCCTAAGCCTGAAAACACTTAAAAGTTGAAAGCTTTTCACCCCGTTATCTCAAATAACCAAGGAGGTCTTTGGTGCAATCACTTTTGAAGGAAATGACAATATTTATCTTTTTTTAAACTGCACGTTCCCATAAGCTCTCCTCGCAAACACCCAAAGCTAAATGCTGCAGGTTGCTATATTCTCTCGAATTGACGACGTCTTCAATGTAATCCCTTTCGATGTGAACAACATTTCTCTTATTGAAGTAAAAATTCCCAAAACTTCTCACTCTCTTTTCGTTTTTAAGAAGAAGAAATGAAATGTATTGTGAAAGCCTCTTTCCTCGTTCTCTGGAATAGCTCAACATGTCTTTGATATAACCCATTTCAGTTGAGTAACATTTTTAGTGATCGTTATCGTTCCCATAATTTTTAACACTAAAATCTGAAAACTTCTTGTCCTACTTTCTCTGGGATAGCTCAATCATCATTGGTATAACCCTTTTCAAGTCAATAATAATATCTTCTTCTCTTTGAAGTGAATGCTTCTGTAGCTTGTCTTTTAAAAAAAATTTATATACATAAACCTCCCCTCCCCCCTTCTTCTACATTTGAAAGTCTCTTGTTCTATTGACCGGAGTAGCCCAAAACACCTTGGATGTAATCTCGTACAGTCTATCCTTCCAGCCAACCTTCCAAAACCTGCACGCGGACTTTTCCCTTCCAAAACGCTCGGGGGCACAACATGAAATCCAACTTACCATGAGGCTCAGGAAAAGCTGGGACCTTGAACTCATCATTGTGGGATTCAAACTGTCTCCCGCCTCTCATTCCTCCTCCTCCTCGACCTCCTCGGCCTGCACGTCCCCTGCCTTGCCCAAATGCTGGCTCTTGTCGTCCCCCCATACCTCCTCCGCCCATCAGTCCTCCTTGTCTTACACTTGAAAATCCTCCTTTAGACATCAATACAGGTGTTAATGCCTAACAAACTCAACACAAACAACATATGTTTGATGATTTATATTTTCTGGATAAGCACAACATACTTTTGCTTCTTTGATCAACACATAGATTATTAACTGTTCATTCCCACACTGAGTGGTCAGAACAGACTGAAAACACACACACACGCACACAAGCTACATGCACAAGCAGACAGATGAATGGCAAGATGAAGGGAGATTTAAACAGGCAAGGAAGATAGGAATCAAAAGGCAAATACACAGCATAAAATAAAGTAATAATTGAAAGCATTCTAAATACATAAATAAATTCGTATACGTTCAACAAACCTCTTCCGCCTAGTCCTCCTCTAAATTGACTCTGGTATCTGGGAAGCATGTCGCCACCTCCACGACCTTCACCCCTAAGGTCTCCGCGACCTCTACCTCGACCTCTGCCCCCGCCCTCGGAGTTGCCTTTGAGCATCTTCATCTTGTTCTTGTGCTTTATGCCTCGCAGGTGTATGGTCAGTTGTTCTTCGGTGTTGACCATCACATTGCACATAGTGCATTCATACACTGTAGTTCCCTCCCTGGATGCCATTGAACAGAATACATAACACCAAGATATAACACAATGAGATATATAATACAAAGCAATACACAAGGCAATGTTATACTACTCTTATACTATACCAATGTTGAAAAATAAACAAACTCCTTATCTCAGTTTGCTTATACTATGGTAAAAATCAACCATCAAGGATCAATCCCAGGTTCTCGTAAACAGCAGGCAAGACTTGTACTACTGAGTCAGTCAGCTCTTCAAAACTCAATGTAAATATAACCCAACTCCTGGGGGAATAAAAACCAACAAAAAAAAAACAAAAAAAACCAACCTCAATGTTTATTGTATTCAGATCAAAAACCCATTCTACGTGTTATTTACAACAAAGAAGGGAAACAACTGAATGCATGCTGTGCAAGATTTAGTACCAACCGCTGAAACAAGAGTACATCATGGTCGGATAAATCCTGGTTGCCCGATATAACTGGCACTTGCTTCCTGTAAAAGAAAGAAGAATATAATAAGAAAATTAAGAAAATAACATTTGATAAAGAATTATGTAAAAGAAACTTAACAAAAAAGGCATATAAACACTGACATGTCTGACACCGGTAAAATCGTTGGAGCGATAAAATAGGTTAGTTGACACTAAGTAAATAATAAAAAAAAACAAGCAAAAAACAACCATCTTTCCCTGCGCTGAGGATGTACGACGTACATCCTCTATGACTGCCCTGCAATGCTTATGGAAGGTACAAGTCACGTTCAAATGCAAAGTTATGTTACTTCATGGCAGAAGAACCAGGAAAAGAAAGTAATTCAGATATTTGCCTTAAAGCTATTTCCTCTCTGAAAGCATGGAAAACTTAGGCCTATGTTTCCGAGTGACACAGACTGTGTTTTATGGCTGCAAAAATCACATATTTGATTGTTCTCTCCAATAAAACATGGCAGTTTGACACTGTGTGCCTCTTGAAGATATTCTTGTTGAAATATTGTGAGAAAGTGAATCAAGTGATAGTGGTGAAGAAGATTTTGATGGAGATGGAAAGTATGATTCTTATTTTGAACCTGTAAATCCTGACTCTACATCTAGATCTAGTGACAATGATTCAATACCTGACCAATAGATACTTTTGGTACAATTACTAGTAGTACGGTCTGTTTCTTTCTTTTCTTTTTGTTTTGTTAATGTCCAATGAAGTTATTCAAGGAGTGTTAAAACATTGCAACATTTTTGAGTTTGTAATTAACTAAATATGCATGATTGTGATAATGTATTTCATTTTGCCAGTCAGGAACAATACTGAAAAAACAAAAGGTTTTGTATAAATTGAATTTACACTTTCTTACAAACACACAAATCTTAATTTTCTGATTTACTTCTCTATCTGTAGCAGAAGTGAAATCTGTATTCAACTCCATTTCTGCCGGGGTTTTCTGTATAAATAGTATCACCACTTTGTGGCAATTTTGTGCTTTAAATTACCACTGTTTCTGTCATTCTCATTTGTCCTTTCTCATTCCTAATTTGTACTATCTTCTTCGCTAGACCAGTCACCTACCTTTTTCCTTGAAAACTCTCCAAAACCTCCTCATTCGAGTATGGGGTCTGTTGGGTTTGCATTGGGATTTTGGACACTTTCTGCCAAATGGTCACTAGGGTATTATTATTGTATGGTATTATTATTTAGCAATTTGGGAATTTTATGCGTCTTGTATTAATTTATAATGACTCTATTTTGTTTTGGGGATGCCTTTATTGTAAAGTGACCGGCTTGGTGGAGTGCCTTCAGTGTTACCATTAGGGTTATTTCAGCAGATCTTTTATATGGATCAGGGTTGAGTCCTGATTCATCTCTTTGCAGTCTGCTGGACTCTATAAACAATGAATAACTAAACTAAACTAAACTAATGGACACATACTTTAAATGGTTTATTTTGACTCTGTAAGGTACATAGAAAACAAGAACAGTAATGATGGAAATGCAATTTTTTTTCTGGTGCATATAGTATGCAAACCAATCCAGCAAAGAAAGTGCTAAACAAACAAATACATGAGATTGAGAAACAATGAAGAAACCAAGGGCCTCACTTTTTGACAATGTTGGCTGCAACAGCTTTCTCCAGCGTGAAATTCGCCTTGGTTATGCGCAGTTTTTTGGCATGGTTCTTGCCCTTGTAGTGCTGCTCCGCCTGCAGGAGCGAAGTGAACAAAGCCCCACACAGTGTGCAGTACTCCCACTTCCGCTTTTCCTGCACAAAACACATACACATGAAGAAAGTGTTAGTAAAAACAGCAACAAATTAAGCTAACATATTGCAGGGGCCCTAACCACTGTCACCCCCAACCAAAGTCAGTAGTCCACAACAGCAACAACTTAACATACTGCAGGGGCATCCAACCACTGTCAGTAATCCACCACAATTATCACTAGCTAGTAAACAACTTTAACCCAAAATTAAACTATATGTGCAAAAGTAGGTAGCGGCAGTCAAAACTTATTTTTTAAGTGAGAGAGTATGTTTTGTGATGTCTTTAAGGACAATAAAGTACAAGCAAACCACACAAAAAAGTGAGTGGATACCTGTATTATTGATGAGATATTGATATATTTTAGTATATACGGTGTCGCGGCTCTGTTCAAAACTGTAAAATAGGGCAACTTTAGTAGCATGTGGGTACCACATAGTAATCTCCAGCCTTTTCAGCTTTTCAGGATCTGTTATGAGCAACCAGGAATAGAAAAAACACATAGTTCTAGCCCTCTAATCTCATATGGCTTCTGTCAGCAAAGTATACAAACTTAACGAAAAACAATTAAACCATCGCAAAATTGCTCGGGAGGGCAACTTTGGGTCATCACAATTCACACAATATCTATAGCAGCTGTCTGAAACTTTCAGATATTCCAAATAAATGTGTGTAGAACATGCCCATTTTTTTCAGACACCTTAGTTCAATGCGTTTGGAGTATAAGAGCCTCAAAAATGACAACAAACTCAATTTGTCAAGCGGAAAAACAGAAAAATGAAAATTACAGTTTCTCGCACTTCAATGCCAATAATTCAGAAACTAAAATAAAACCAAAATTTTTGGTGTGTAATCTTTACAGACATCAGTAAAATTCAGTGTAATGTTTAAAATTAAAATAAAAGATGGGGAAAGCAGCATTTTCTACATAAAATAAAATAAAATTGTATTTTTATTTTGTTTACAAAATTGTATTGGGTTTTTATTTTTTTTTCCTTTCTTTCTATGCGCGAAGCAAATTCTCTAGTATGTTGTTAAATGTACTTGAAGCCAAAAAAAAGTTGAAGTTGAAGTTGAAGAAGTTGAAAAAAGTGGACAAAGCCTCCAGGTTCTCCAGCAGAAAAATTTTAATTTAATACTATGTTCATAATCATTTTGTACTGAAACCATGAAGGCCTGTTTACTTTCAGTTTTACTTTAAAGTTTAATTCTCCCCAAACAAAAGTCGTGTATTTGGTTATTTTTAACCCGTTTCTAATTTTATTATATCACCTTGCTTGTCATGAGAAACAAATTAGTAATCGCATTAGTTTGATGGACCATAAACTCGGATTAACTGGGGGGAAAAGGAAGAATGAATGGTGATGTGTAAGGGTTAGTGTTTAAACCATCTGAGTAATAATTCAAGAATAATTTGACACAAATATATCACATATACACGGCGAAAGGCAAAAAAATAACTTTGGTCCTTTATCGAGCACCCCCATTTTAACACCCAATACAAAATGACCCAGCACAAACTACTATTATCAAAATGAAAACTACGCACTCAAAACGCTAAATTCAGCAGAATGGGTCAGCAGATCAACTTCTAAACACTAAATGAATAGAAAAAAATCAACACATCAAGGATGGGTTTGATTTCTTCAACAAATTGTCTCGAAATGTGCGTCGCCATCACTTGGTTTGAACACTCTGCCATGACTCGTGATCATCACAAAGGATTAAAACCGGTTTTGCAGGTACTCGGGTTTTGATTGGCTCGCGTTCCGCATGCATGAATCTTTGACGGAAAGTTCCATATTCGGCGGATTCACAGGAAATCTGACTTTCTAGCGCATCTTTTACAGCTACTATAGGTTGAGTAGTTTTGATTTACAAAAAGTTAAAGTTGGGCACATTTTTATTGTCTATGTCTAAAATCCACCATCGATTTAATCGGGAAAAAAACAAACTAGAAAGGAAAGGGACTCTTCCTTTAGCAGTCGACATTGGTTTCCGATCGTTGAGCTATTTTTAGGAAATAATACACCAATACTTATAGGGACACCCCACATAAAGATGAAGAGCAAGTAGTAATGGCGGTCGCGTTACAGCTGGCCGAAAATTCTGAGAGTATTTGCGATTCACGCACAGGCATTCAATCCAAGCACATTTTGCAAACAAATGGCATGGGGTAAAAGACAAAGAATTCAACTTCATTTTTGAAGTTTCCATTTTCAATAATATGCCATATACTGAAAGCTGTCGGAAATTGAAAACGTGTTATTTTTCAGCATAGATCTCTCTTTCCTGCTTGGGACTAGCGTTAATGCCGCTACCTAGCAAAAGCCTGTCAAATAACCAATCAGACACAGTGCATGATTTCCTACATTCGTCAAAAGCATCCACTCTTTAAAAAAATTAAAAAATGGTTGCGATGTGCAATAAATGGTACGTAACTTGTAACTTGTCGAGCTAATTGAAGTGCTTTGTTTTTTAAACTTGTATTTATGGCAAAAGAACCAATGATAAGGTCTTGAATATGATTATGTTAGAATATGACTAAAATTTTCTTGCAAATACAGAGTCTTGGCAAATACTGTACAGTATGAAAATTAGTTCTTTTCTCTAAGAGTACTCACATCAACATATCTGCTCTCATCATCAATGTCTTTTTCATCATCCTCAAATTTGTCGCCCTTGAGGTTTTCCCTGAGGACATCGCCCAGAGCACCCAACATGCCTTCCTGTCCAGGTTTAGGAGGAACTGGGGCCAGCTTGCCGCCAGAGTTGACCCACTGGCGAACTCGCTTTGCGTGGTTCTTGCCCTGGTAGTGCTGAGCGGCTTGCAGCAAGTTGATGAGGGGGAGAGAGCACAGAGAGCAGCATTTGGGTGTCAGCATCTTCTTGAAATCGCCTCTCAAATTTTCCGGCACCTGGAAAGAGGCATAAGTGAAATGTTTTAGTCAAGTTCAATGCTCCCAAAACTAACCCTTTTTAAATTTTTTTTAAAAAGAAATATATAAATAAATAATGTTACATTTGATTCGTTGATGAATACAGACACTAACCTTGCTACATGTATACAAGTCAACAATTAGAAGTAACATTTTGAATAAAAGTAAAATATTTAATAAAACATCTACAGACTACATGCATAAATAATCCACCGCTGCTCTGTATTATTTTAGTGTTTCTCCAAATCAAAACTGAAGTTAGTGACTGACTTTGGGGTAAGATTGGAAAAGCAGAATTTTCTACATAAATTGTTATTTGACAGCAAACAAACTGAACATGACATTTCTATTTTTAGTTCTCCCTTTTTCGTTGAGGTATCGAAATGAATTTTCATGCAACTCACACCTCCATTCGGCTTTAAAATCATGTCAGAGGTGTCTGCATGGTAAACAGTTACACACACTGTAGAACTGAGTTCAAATGTATGGACTTCACACTAGCCGTCTACTACTCCAAGCAAATAATAGCAACATGGATAAAAGCTCCCCAAGATTGAGATCCTGAGTGCAGTATATGACTAATTCATTCTTCTACAATATTCCAGCTTACATCTGATGGAGGGCTGGCAATCATCCGATCCACTTCATTCATGGAGGGGGTGGAATCGTTAGTCACCGTCACAACAGACTCCTTGATCTTGCGTTGGATTTCTTCCTCATGTGCAATCTCTTCTGGGGTCATCTTGGTGCCGTCCGGCTTCACAGGATTGAGGACGATGGGTTTCACTGCCTCTTTGTCTGCTGCTGACTTCTTTTCATCCGCTTTACTTATGTCGATGGGTGTGGTGGCGCCCTTGAAAGATGCGGCACACTTCTGAGCAATTTCCGCCTGCTTCTCAATGGCCGATTTTGGTTTCTCAGACATCTCCATTTTTGCGGCAGAGGTAGTCGTAGCCTTGGTGCTATCTGTCTTGCCAGAGGTGCTCACGGCTGGAGGATTACCAGCTAGACCACGCGTGCCACGAGCAAATGGCTCGTGACTGCCACTTCCGAAAACAGGCGCCTTTCCAGTGGATTTAACAGATGCTGCAGTTGTGGTGGTGGACTGAGGTTTGGTGACAAAGGGTGCAGACTTGGTAGATGATCCAGAGCTGAAATTCTTGTTGTCAGGTTTGTTTGGAACTGGCTTGCTGAAATTCTGCTGCAGAGGATGGTCCCACTGCTTGCTGCCTTCATTCCTGATTCCCCCTCTAAAGGATCCAGTGCCTGTGTTAATAGATGTGTTACTGCTGCCTTCGTAGGCAGTGCCACTGTAGGATCCTTTATTGCTATCATTACGGCCACCTGACGTGTTATATCCACCTCGCCCACGCTGATTTGTATGCCTGTAGAATGTTTGACTTTTGACGTATGATGAATCTTGTGTTCCTCGTGAGGAATCTTGCCCTCTGTTGCTATAACTAGAACCTCGGCCTGAGAAAGAACCTCTGTTACTGTTATCACCAAAAGAACCACCTCGGTTGCTGCTGTCACCCATAGAGCCACCGCCACGGTTACTGCCACGGCTATAGCCACCACGGTTAATGCCACTGCTATAGCCACCACGGTTACTACCACTATGAGCGCCACCTTGGGTACTGCCACCATGGTTGCTGGTACTGTAAGAGCCACCACGGTTGCTGGTACTATAAGAGCCACCTCGGTTACTGCCGCTGTAGGAGCCTCTGCCACGATCTTTATTACCATAGGAGCCACCTTGGGTGGTACTACTACTGTCACCATAGGATCTATGATCAGTGCTGCCATAAGAACCACCTCTGCCATTTCTGTTGTAGGAGCTTGAATTGTAACTTGAGCCACTCGGAATTTGATCTTTCCCGCGGTAACTGCCTCCAGTGCTGCTGTAGGTCTGGCCAGAGCTGTTGAATCCTCCTCTGTTCTCAGAATATGATTTGTCTCCACCGCTATAAGAGGTCAGTTCTCTATATCCCCCTTCACCTCCTCCATCACCTGGTTTGTAGTATGTAGAGCTCTGACTAGTACTGTATCCTTGCTTGTAGGGAGCCTTCTGGTCAGTGGACGATAGATATTTATTCCCAGAATTTCCACCATCAGCCTTGCTTGGTGAACCGTATTCCGCAGTGGTGGGGCTCTGGTAGCCCTTGGACGAACTGTAGCCATAGCCACTGGATTGGTCGTTGTATCCAGTGTTGGAACCGCTGTATCCACTATAATCCCCTGCCGGTTCAGTCGACCCATAGCTTTTATACCTGCAACAGATACAGTGTATCAACCTCATAATAAAACAAGTAGTTCAACATGCTGTTTGTATAGAAAGGAAAAAAAAGGGATGGACTAGCATGTATTGATTACTGAATTACCATCCCTAGTGTATACATGGAAACTTTATCATTATGAAATAGGCTGTTCAAACATTAATAATAGCAGCAGAGAACCAATTAACATTCTACTTCCAGACAGGAAACATAAATTATTATCATTTAATGATTTATTCATTAAAAAAAACTAGAAAGCTGTCACTTCAAGTTCAAGACCAAACATATAAACTTTATATAAAGAAGCAGTTTCACATTCTAACCAAACAAACAAAACAAAATAAAAACTAAAAAAAAAAAGAATAAAAAAAGATTACATTACAAACATTAAAAAAATTAAAACTACCATGATTCATTACATACTCATTTCCACTTTTGTTGTCCCCATAGCCATAAGAAGATGATGAATATTGGTTGTTGGAAGCTCCATCATATCCAGATGAGTACTGCTTTGACAAGTCGTACTGACCAGAGTAGGCAGTGCTGTCCCCGCCTTGCCCAGAACTGGAGTAACTGTAGTCATACGCTCCACCTGTGGTATAGTATGATCCTTGGGCTTGGTTATAACTGGTACTGCTTGCATTGTAGTCATTGCTCGGAGTCTGAGTTTGATCATACTGCTGGCTGCTATAATCGTAGTTGCCAGAGCCAGTGTCAGTGCTAGCATACTGACTATAATCATACCCCCCACCACCGCTCCCTGTTTCTGTAGCATACTGGTCATAGGCATAGCCAGACTGATCACCACTGCTGTAAGGCTGTGTCTGAGACTGGCCTGTAGTGTAATAATCTGAAAATGACAACATTTGGATGTTTTCATGCTCATATTTAATTTAGGTTTGCTAAGGATAATTATGATCTTAAAGATTTCAGAGAAAATTAGCCAATGTTCTCAAAACACACTCTTTTTTCGCTTCGCAGAAGACTGGGTATAGATACAGATCTAGCAGTCAGAGAGGGTCATCCATACCAGGCTGAGGGTTATTGACTATACAAAGGAAGTAAACACCTGATTTATGCATTACGAAGGTTTGCTGGAATTCACCATATAATTGGCATATATGCACGCTTTCATGGTGATTTCCATATTTGTGGATGAATGTTCTTCAAATTTTGCACAAATGCTGCAAGGGATAGCTGCTTTAGTATAAAGCAGGGTTATTGGACTAAATTATTCAGAAAAGAGTTATGTGGGAATGTGTGCTGTATTTTCATAAACATTTTTACGTACTTTTGCAAATTCCATAACCCACAAACTACTGACACAAGAATAAACATAGAGGTTCATACTTTAGTCCTAAATGTATATACATTCTGCTGAGAGTTGTGGCTCAATTTGTTTTTGTTGTGCATGGTCGGGCATTTTTCATTATTTATATTAAAACAACATATTTTCAATTTATTAAATTGTTTGGCATCTTATTCAATAATCAGGTTTAAATTATTGTTATCACACTAAAGTATCACATCTCTGCTATCACTCTGCCAAATTTAATAGCTGTAAATGGATTAGGCAGCCAAAACGATTTTTGAGAAGATTTTGGTATGCAAGTCTGGGTGACCCTGAAACCTTTGAAATTAAAGTAAAAAGTACCACACACGAAACAAATTTTATAAATATGACTGTAGTAAGACACAATTTTAAAAATAATAAATAAGAATTCCTTTCATTAAACACAGTAACATGTCATTAACTATTTCAAAACCATACAGTGCCAACTCAAATAAACAATAAAACAAGAATGGCAAAACCCGTATGACTCGCATGCGCCTTATGGAACTCGCAATATTTAAAATAAAAATGAAATGGTTGCAAAAATTGCAAAGTAATACTGACTTTGATCTATGTTCTTGACCTTAAGATGACCTTGATATCTGGCTCCAAGTACACTCATGTACTATCAAATAAAGTGCAGCAAAAGTTGTATTTTTATGGGGAAAAAAAAACAATGACCTTGGCATGACCTTGATCTTCAGCGCCCTTGACCTTGGGATGACCTTGACCATTGTGTCATATCTCATGCATGTCTGATCAAATAACCCAATATTGTTGCATCCTATCCTATCCCGTAACTTGAAAGTCGTTGGGGCACCACAAATAATCATTTAACTAGCAAGTAGCATACTCTTTTTCTGTCCTCAGCAACCCTCATGGCTTTGTTCAGTGTCAAGCCAGTCCATTCTTGAATGTTGTCCTCCCATTGTCTGACACAATGGCTCCTAAATATTTGAAGCTACTCACCGTGTTGTTGCATTCTATTGGTTATATAAACAGCCGTTCCACAGTACATTACCTAATTTTTGTATACATGTTCTTGCAAGGCCTAAAATGACCTTGACCTTGACGATCAATGCAGCAATATATTTATATATATCACAAGTATATTAACTAACAAGTTAGTGTCTCCCTTCTATGTCTCTGTCGACGTGCGCATACAACCGGTTGCTTCCCTTTACATGCTTTGTGCTCCATAGAGCGTCGTCGGCCTAAAATAATTTTTTAGAAACTTCAAAACCCAGGGGAATTATGGGTAGGGAAATCATTTTCTGAAATGACGTCGGCAGGACTCTTTGCGATTAGTGCATGGCACACGAGACACACGCAAAATGGCGTCACAAGAAGATTGGTTAGATCTGAATTCGTCTCATTTGACCTCGCATTCTGCTGGAAAACAATGTAATTTGAATTTGCTTTCACAAATCAAAAGAGAGCGAGACCACAACAAAGTATAACGAGCCAAGTCGCGCAAACACTCAAGGCCGACAGAACAAAAAGCACACAAAATACAAAAGGTAAGTACCCGTGACCATACAGTCAATAAAGTAGGCCTAACCACCATTGCAAAATAGGATTGATCATCACCATGATTGAATTTTTCCACCCCACCTTCCAATCGGTACGGAATCGAACATATGCTCAAATCATCATATCTTTGACAGAACTTGCATACATGTGCATTATACAGTGTGATGCAAGCGATAAATGAACCATCACATCGAAGCGACTCACGATCGCCTGCACTGAGCTCACATACATATGATGCTGTCTCAAAAAGGTCAACCTAGGAATGTGACATTGCAGCAAAAAATTGAAAAGTGACCGAGACTTGCAGTTTTGATGTTAATGTGTGGTCTTAAGCTTAAATTTCATGAAAATAACATTTTAAACAAAATGTCTTTTCTGTTTACAGAGATATGCTTGGTAATAGGGGTGAAGTTGGCATGTGTCGCGCGTGACAGTGGACAAAAGAAAATTTTTAATAAATTAAAGAAAATAACAGCTAAGCAATTTCCAAACACAGCCCAAGTAAGCATATTACTATTGAAGAAAAAGTATTAATTTACTTTTAGTATAAAGCATTTACCAGTACAAAATTTTGAAATGATAACTTTGTCCTGTCACACGCGACCAAACCATGAAGTTTATTTTTTCAAGAAAACAATCAAAACAACTTTAATAAATACCATCCATAGTTTATTTGCCAGTTTACATCTCAAGAAATAAGATATTTTACTATAAATTGATAAGTTCTATTTTAATAAGCATGTACCATCCATATATATTTATATATTTTGTCTTTGTCACAACCGACACGTCGCAACCAATGAACACTGAAATCATGAATTTACTTGTAAAAAGATGGTCATGGAAGAAAAAAGTAATTGCAGCATAAAAAAGTAAACAAAAAAAGACAATGCTTTTAAAGAAAATGTATAAATTTATTTCAAGTATATTATTATCAGTATAAAAGGTTAAAGTGAAAATGTTGTCCTGTCACACGCGACCAAACCATGAAGTATATTTTTTCAAGAAAACAATCAAAACAACTTTAATAAATACCATCCATAGTTTATTTGCCAGTTTACATCTCAAGAAATAAGATATTTTACTATAAATGAATAAGTTCTATTTTAATAAGCATTTACCATCCATATACTCTTTTTTTTGTCTAAAGACAAAGTTGTCACAACCGACATGTCACATCCAATGAACACTGAAATCATGATTAACTAGTAGAATTTTTAAAAAGTAAATTGAGTAGAACACAAAAAAAGGTGAATGGCATATTTACTCATTTGCATATAGCACAAGAAAGATTTAAATAAACTCTGCAAAACAAAGCAGTCAAGGAATCACTTCGTCTTTTATCACTAAAAGTAAAAAACGAAAGCAAATTTAAAAGCACGTGTTTTCATCAGTGCATCAAGTGCGAAAAATGTAAAATAGCATCTGTAATTTAATTTTTAACATAGAATAAACCAGTTTATGTTAGGATAAAAAAATATTTTCTTACAATATTGATAGACTCTTTGATTGGTCGTAACATGTGGTCGGTCGTGACAAGGAAAAAACAAAATCGATAGAGAAACACCAACCTGGTCTTTTCAAAGCATCCATCTTGGAATGAAAACTTTGGATCGGAAATCTCAAGAGACTTTCACTTTAACTATTTCCGTGTGAAAAGGTACTAATCGTCATCAATTTGTTAAATTTTCGGATTGGAAATGATGGTTACCGAAAGACAAAGGAATTACTTACGTTCAATTTACGATAAATTTACTATGAAAGAATTATCATTTTCCTACAAAAAAACATAAATTAGTGAGGATAAGTAATGTTTAATCTGTCAATGATTTTTTTTCTTATTTAATCAGCATGGATGTTTAGCTATCTAAGAAGAAAGGCAAGCAACGTTGAGACAAAGTGCGTCACGACCGAACACGTCATTTTTACAAACCCCCTAAACATAAATAAAAATGTTTTGCAAAGCTGAAAGACATTTAAAGTTAAAAATTAACATTAATGCAACACATCAAACATAAAAAGTTCATTTGTTTCACTCAATTTTATTGAAAAGGAGATGGAGTTTTTTCAGGTCACACAGAATGTCACATTCGCGCCAACAAAATTTTGTCAATTTTTAGTGGAAAAATAGCAATAAAAAACTTCTTTCAACCTTTGTGTGTGTAATGTTGATATATATTAGTACCTAGTTATATTGTTTTTTTTATAAATGCAAAGAAAAAGCTTTAATACATGACCGAAATATTTTTTTTATGGTTCAAAGACTGCATGCTTCCTTTTGGTCACCTTTTGAGACAGCATCATATGTGCATGTTTCTATAAATCCATCGTGTTCTCCTTCGATAATTGAGCAAAGCCTTTGTTCACTACCAGAAATATGCAGTTCCTATCCCAACTTTCGTTTAATTTCAGCCAGCACATCTTCGCGAGAAATGGCGACGATGACTTCAACCATAGCTAGTTATCAGTTACTTCCCTTGAACAGATTTCCCAGAATTCTCTATTCTATTTTTAGGTTTGGGATAGCTTGTGGCTAAAACCAAGGGCAACGGGACCACCGCACGTCGACTGGGGGCAATACGAGATACTAACTTGTTAGTTAATATACTTGTGTATATATATTGCTGCATTGATCGTCATATACACACACACATATATATGCAAATTTGGTCAACTTCACTTCAAGATCAGTGACCTTGATCTTGAAGTGAGGTTAACCAAATTTGCATAGTATGTGTGTCTCATTCAGTCATTGATATATAGATCTATCATGCTTTAAAAAAATCATAAGTTCAATATTAATAACCTAGAAAAGAGTGAAATTTTGTAGAAAAATTGTCATTTTTTTACTAACATTTGATGACCTTGTGACCTTGAGGCTTGACCTTAAGTCATCAATTAATTGATCATTTATGAGGTCTCCTGGGTATACACCATCCTGCCAAGTTTGGTTGTGAAAGTTAAAATAAACTCTGAGTATTTAGCCACTTTAAAGTTTTTGCACAGACAGAAGGCACACGGCGGACAGACACTTTTTTTCGTTATCATTTTTGAACAAAAATTCTCCTTCTAAATTTTTATGGGGCGATAAAGAATTCTGTATTCTATTTAGGACTCGTCTCACACAGATTTGCAAAAACCTTGATATTCTTTTTTCTGGGGTGAGTACAGAGATTTAAAGTGCTATGCATGAGATTGAGAGTCAAAAAAAACAGGTGCATTCAGCAAATTATTCAGCCAAAACAAAAGACACTGATCTAACACAAAAACACTCATGTGAGCTTTAGGCATATTAATAATAATAATAATAATATTAATATTAATAATACTAATAATAATATTAATAATAAATTTTATTATTAATCTTAAAACTTTGTTTTGTTCTGTTTTGATTCTGGTTTATCTTGATCTCAATTTGTTTTGTGGACCTGATTTTGCTCTTAGTAATCTGTTGAGAAATGTATACAGTGAAATATGTAATTTATAAAACAGTGCCAATAAACGTTTTATTTCTTCATTTTTTAGTTTTGCCTATATATTTTTCAGTCATTGCTTTTCTATTTAAAACGAAGGAGTGCTTGCAGTTGCATGTTGTTATATTTTTTAAGCAGCTTTTTAGGAACATTTGGGCCATTTTAGGGTGGGATACAGGTTTCCAAAAAAACATTGTTGTCTGTTCCAAATTTTTTGGATAACCATCATATTACAAAAAAAAATTTCATTACAAATCAAATATTGCAGTAAATGTAAAATACATGTTGTATTTATTGGAAATGTGTGTCGGAAAGACTACATAATATGACCTTCCTAAAGGGTTGGCAATGGCATATGACCTTCCTAAAGGGTTGGCACGGTGGTCTAATGGTAGTGCTTTGGCTTGCGGATCTGAAGGTCCCGGGTTCGAGCCCTGTCCGGGCCATTGTGTTGTGTCCCTGGGAAAGACGCTTTACTCCTGTTTCCTAGTCCTTCGGATGAGAGTATAAACCGAGGTATAGTCTGTGTCGCATACACTCCATCGTAACGGACTTTAAAGATCCTGACGCTCATGTCCTAGACGGGTGAGTGCCGGTAACAAGAACATACCCAGCATTTGGCTGCAGCGTCCTCAATAAGTTGAGGTTGGCAGCCCCCAATGAAAGAAGATTTTTTTTTTTAATAGTTGCGGTTATACCTACTTAATAACTTATGCATACAAAGACACAGATCTAAATTTCAAGAATTATTCTATAAATACGACTAGAAAAGGTTATTTCAAATTATTGCATGCAAATCATAATGTAAACTATAAACAATGAGGGGACGTTTTTATAATATAAGCCGTGAGGCTTTAGGCAGCGCGATGCCTGTCCTACATCTACTACTACTACTACTACTACTTCTGTGATTAATACATGCATGCATTGCACGCACACACACAAACATACCTGCGGGCATGTGCAAACGCACACATACAACTGTGTGTACAACAAGCGTAACAAAGCCCACGTATACGTTGGATCATTGAATGTAACATGACTTGCATCCACACACATGAAATGTCAAGATTGAGAATTTTGTCTGAGAATCTACATGCAAACAAATGGCAACAATACCTGTGGTTGTGTAAGACGAACTCATTTTTATATATAGATATATAGATGAGAGGGTCTATCAATACGAAACAGTTAAGAAAGTTCAAGGCATGTATTCTAGACCTATCCTCTTCCTTGGTCCGCCATTCATCCGTAAGAGTGAGCCCGGGGTTTTGATATTTTACAGGTGATTAAAATAAATCAAATATTTATTGCACATCAAGCATTTTCTGTTGCTTATTAAAATTTAATAACTTAGAACAAAGTTGTATTGGATTTTTGTAATCATGAAAATTAGCGCAAACTTGCTTTTTTAATCGATTTATTTTTTAGTGCAGGAAACAGGAAGTTTGTATTGAGAAGGAAAGAAACCAGAAACAATCGAAGGTGAGAAAACGCGCAAACTGTACACTTTGCGTGCATATCTCATTATGTTGTATTTTGATTAACAGAATAGAATTTTCTTCTTTTGTTTTGGTAGTTTATACCCAGCGGTTGTTTTTGTGGTTTTTTTTCGCCCTCCATGGGTTTGAGTTTGTTCGTACCTAGCGACAGTTCATCAATCTTCAATCTTCTGCCTTGATGATCTGGGACCGAAGCATAATTATTATACAACATGTAACCTAATAATAATATGTATGCATTATCGTGTAGTTGTACAGTGTATAATTTCTAGACAATCTGTTTCAGTATATTAAGGAAGTATTAAATTCGAATTATTATGGGATTCATTTTTACGGATGAAATTGTGATCTTGGGAGTTGACTTGGAATGTTGTTTATCTCAGACATGTATGCATGATTGATGATAGAACTAGTTCAAGCTTAAACTTGAATTAATTGTGACTGTTATTGAATGTTCACAGCCATAAGTTTATCACATGATATCATATGATTTCATAACATTCAAGCATAATATTAATATTCAGTGTTCATTTTCGGATAGAATTTGATCACCCCCTTGCATCGAAAAATAATTGGGCCATTTTGGGGATTAGTTCTATACCAAAATGAGATAACCCACACATTTTAATCTGATAAATTTAACACTGTTCAGATTGGCATGTAAATTTGACATTTTATATTTCATTCTCAACTTTTGTGCGCCAAGGCAAAAGTAAACACTGAAGATGTAAAGCATGTAAAATTACCACCACAAGAAAAGAAATTATGTTGTGAATTGCACTAGTTCATTACAGTATTTTCTTTCTGCAGATGGTGAATAAGTGCCAGCCAGACCAAGGAGAGGTCTGGGATTGGCAACGATAATGGAGGAGTCACATGTCATACATTTATTTGAATCTGTCTAAAAGAAAGTGACAGGAGGCGGTGGCAGGTATAATTTATTGCCATGCCGCCGAGCTCAGGAGAACTATGGGGCCATCATTTGATGCCCTCACAGATCGTGGTGGACTGCTTGCTACCAACAGGGATCATCGTGCCCTGTCTTTGCAACAGAGATGCCACATTAGAAATGATCAAAACTGACTTGTGGCTGGAGGCCAGGAAATACCCGCTGCACTGGAAGCTAGCGGACAAAGATACATACATTTTTGTCGCCATCACTCAGGATGCAGAGAGGGAAGAATTTTATGATGAAACAAGGCGTTTGTGTGACCTGCGCCTCTTCCAACCAATCCTGAAGGTCATGGAACCCGCTGGCAACAGGGAGGAAAAGATGCTGAACTATGAAATAGGTAAAACACAACTTTATTATATTCTTTGTTCTTTGTAAAGATTAATATTTTTTGTTCATTTAACTGTATTGATTTACAACACCAGTTATTCCATTACCATAGTAGACCACTCCTTTGGATAAGACTAAGAGTATAAACTTAAATTTTTAGTACTAGTAAGCCCTACACTGTGTTTCTTCCCAGGTACGATCACCTGGCGCTAAAGATAACTTGCCAGAGCTACCACCAACACGCGCATCCACCCTCTTCACTCACTTTCATCCTTCCTTTATTCCTTACACACTGGCGCTTGAACTGATCCATGCTACGGCTAACTAGCTAGCAGCCTGCAGTAGGCCTAGCGCATTGCACACACAGTGATAAGCTCAAGCTGACTCGCTGTGTAATCAGTTGCTGCCAAATACCAGCACATTTAGCAAAAGGCAACACCGAGGATATTACATAATACATGTCAGTAATATACTAATATGAAACAAACATGCCACATTGTACAGAAAAAAGGACAAATGAGAGAACCATAAGTACTGTTAGAATAGTTCTAGCATGTGCCCAGAACAGAGAAGAGGAAGAAACCCTCCCAATTCTCCGAGAAGAAGTTGAGGCAGCAGTGCAATCACTGAAGAAGGGGAAGTCAGCGGGAGTGGACAACATACCTGCGGAATTGCTGCAAGCCGGAGTGGAAGCTATGATTGACGCCCTCACCATTATCTGTAACAAGATCTGGCCTACACCATGGACGCAGTCGCTTGTCATCACTCTTCCCAAAAAGGGTAACATTAGGAGTGTGAAAATTACTGCACCATTAGTCATCCCAGCAAGGAAAGCCAACATCTCAAAGCACGGCACAATCTATAAGACTGCAGAAGACAACACAGTAAACAAAACATCATACTGTGCCACAATAAAAGAACACAAAATAATGTAAGAAAATGACCAAGGTAATCCTGAAGTACAACACTTTACAATATAAACAACAGAGTATATATTGTCATGTCCATCGTCTGGAGTTTTTGTGGAGACCAAGCGTGTTTGCCAGTACCAGATTGTTGTATCTGGCAAACTCCAGGAGTTTCAGACCCCTGTCATTTGACTCGTTGTTGCAGTGGGGTCCACATGTGTCTCCCCAGTTGTGGTGCGCATCTTGGCCAACCTTGGCATTCCAGTCGCCTTGCACTATGACTATGTCCTTCTTCGGCACTTGATCAAGGACCGCCTGTAGATTTTCATAAAAATCCTCTACTTCGCTGTTGTCATAGTCTGATGTTGGGGCATAGGCCTGGATGATGGTGATGTTGAAAGGGGCTGTTCTCAGACGGATGGTAATGAGTCTACTGGAGACTGGGCGGCAACCCATGACAGTGGCTAGAATGTTCTTGTGGACCAAGAATCCAACGCCGTGTTCGTGCCTGTCATCTCTACCGCTGAAATAGAGCTTGTGGCCTTTGTCGGTCGTTGTTTCACCTAGGCCTTTCCAGCGCAGTTCGCTGATACCTGGAACGTTCTTGTGGGCCAGTTCTTCTAATTTTCCTTCCGCAGTTAAGGTCCTGACATTCCAGGTTCCTATGACGATGTTGTTTCTCGTGCGGATCTCGCTAAATTGTCCATCAGTAGCATGTACTTATTACCTAAGTCCTGGTGGTCAACGGAAGGTGCGGTCCTTGTTGAGCCGGGCGACGACCGATCCGGCATGGAATTAGTGGATAGTTTCATCATTTAGTGTGTCTTGGGCAAAAAAAGACCTGACGGTGCCCAATCCTCTCCAGGCAGTTGGCCACAGCCAAAATCCACGAATACAGTGTGGCTCGCCTTGGACCTGAGCACGTGGTCGTTGAACCTGTAGTAACGTGAGGTTCCTCAGCCCTGGCTGGTGACTTCTGTGTTGAAGACTTTAGCCCAGTGATGCCGTGCTAACATCACCCCTGTTAGTCGCCTCTTACGACACGCCGGGAAACGTTGGGTCTATTCTATTTAATGCCCGAACCCACAGGGCAGACGATGGACATGGCACAGTCCTGGCGGAGAGCATCACAACCAGATAGACTACATCATGGTCAAGAAACGCTTCAGATCAAGCATCAACATTGGCAGGACACGCACTTTTCCAGGAGCAGACATCTTATGATGATGTCTTTCCGGCTCCACTTGAAGATAGTAAATACAGCAAAGTGCACTAGACTGAAGTTCGACATGGACAAACTGCAAGACCCGGAGGTGGCAGAACTATTTCAGGCCACAATTGGAGGGAAATTTGCACCACTGCTCATTTTGGGGGCTGGTGAAGTAGATGTCAACACCATGACCACCACCTTCAACTCAGCTGTGACAGATGCCGCCACTGAGATCCTTGGCAAGCACCGACCAAAGAAGAAGCCGTGGATCACACCTGAATTTTTGGATCTGTGCGATAAAAAAGAAAATGAACACCTCACAAGGAGCTGATGTTTACCGAAAAATCAACAATGATATCCGAAAAGGCATGCACACAGCAAAGGAGAACTGGATAGAAGATCAATGCCAGGAAATAGAGAACAGTCTGACCAAGAACAACAGCAAGAAGGCCTACCAGACTGTGAAGCGGCTGTCAAGTGTTAAACAGCCCAAAGTCTCCACGATCCTAAGCAAGTCTGGCATATATGCCTTACAGAAGAACAAGAAGTCTTGGACAGATGGACAGTGTACTGCTCTGACCTTTACAACCATACACCAAATGGAGACCTATCAGTTCTAGCATGTCCCGAGAACAGAAGAAGAAGAAATCCTCCCAATGCTCCGGGAAGAAGTTGAGGCAGCAGTGCAATCGCTGAAGAAAGGGAAGTCAGCGGGAGTGGACAACATACCCGCGGAACTGCTACAAGCAGGAGGAGAAGCGATGATTGATGCCCTCACCATTCTCTGTAACAAGATCTGGCAGAGTGGAGAGTGGCCTACACCATGGACCCAGTCGCTTGTCATCACTCTTCCCAAAAAAGGTAACCTTCAGGAGTGTGAAAATTACCGCACCATCAGCCTCATCAGCCATCCCAGCAAAGTCCTCCTGAAAATAATACTCAACAGGTTGAAACCCCAAGCTGAACAGATCATAGCTGAAGAACATTACATTACATCAGTGATGCACAAGTTGCCCGGACCCCGGACATTGACCGCTTGATTTTTTAAATGTCCGATTGTGAAACCTCAAGGCGGACACCTTGTCCGATTAAAACGATGGCGAGTCGGACACGTGTCCGATAGTTTTCGCGTATTTTGCATAGATGGCGAAATGTGTATGCCTCGCTAGACGGAAAACCAAACGTCGTCTGCATGCTGAAACGTATACATGCCTTATCTCCCGTGTCATCGCCTGCGTGGGATTGCTATTTTTATCCCGAGTCACAAAGCAACACAGCCAACCAGCGCCCTTGAAGCATATACAGCTTTGTTTTAGTCAATCGGTGCTCGCGACTTGAGTTTACGTTGGATCTGTGTTGGCGTTGTACTTGTACTTTTGGTAAGCCAAACATTCGATCGAAATTATCGGAAATGCCTGCGGAAAAAAGACTGAAGGCGGATAAAAAACAAATCTCAATCATAGTCTTATTTGCGGGTAATTCAGCTCCCAGCACATTAAAAGAAGCAGAGCCTACACGATCTGTGGAGGATTCTTCCGATGCCGATGGTCGCGAGGCCGAGAAACCGTCAACTTCGAGTCAGCCTACTAGTACTCGTGATGATCGCGTTTTTCAGAAGGCGTAATATTTGACGATGAAAAAAATGCCATGTTCTGTACGGTATTTAAAAGTTCTGAGGTGGCGAAAAACTCGTTTACTCGCGGCTGCTTTAACTTTTAAAAAAAAAAAGTGCATTGGAAGATCATTTGACTACAGCTAGTCACAAACTAGCAATTCAAGAGCAACAAAATGAAGAGGCTTGTGAGGATCTGATGTTGACAAATCAGGAGGAGGCAATGATCACCACAGCATGAGCTGTAAACTGGCTAATAAAAGAAAATCTGCCTCTCATGAAATTTGGCTCTGTTATGCAGCTTTTGAAAGACAGTAACGCAGAAAGCAAGCGAAAACGCTACATTTTAAAGAATTGAACTTTAACTGTTTCGAAGTGCCTCTTTACTGTTCAGTATTACCAAATAAACAACAAGACTTTTTGGCAACAATGCCAGTGTCCTATTACTTTTTTGTGTTCAGGACATCATGTCCTATTGTTTTTTTGTGTTCAGGACATCATGTCCTATTAGGGTCCCAAAACATGTGCATCACTGTTACATGATTATTGCTTTAGGTCCAGCGGACTCTTCCGAGCCAAATCAGGACCAAGTTTAAGAACAAGCAGGATTCAGGGCAGGGCGAAGTACCACTGAACAGATTTTCAACCTCAGAATAGTCTGTGAGCACCAACAACATATATATCATGTGTTCATAGACTTCAAGAAGGCGTTTGACCGAGTCTGGCATGCAGCTCTGTGGGCAACAATGAAAGTGTACAACATCAGCCCTAAAATTATTGAAGTCATCAAAAGCCTGTATGACAAGGCTACCAGTGCAGTCCTCCATTAACAGCGTCATCGGGAACTGGTTCAGAACAACAATCGGTGTGCGTCAAGGATGCCTACTCTCTCCAACACTCTTCAACATCCAGGGTGGAGAATTGTCCGCCGATTCGCGATTTTCCGAGAAAAAAATATTTATTTCCGATGATTTTTTTTCCTTACCGATAATTTTTTTTAATAGTAATTTAATTATTTTTAAACAGATTATTTTATGAGTTTTCAGTTTTTGGTCAGATTGACAAATTGCCTCTCTTCAATTAGCGACCCAATGTACGGAACGGCGGTAGCCATATTTGTCACCATAACAGTGTCAGTACCACAACAGTGAGAATCTAAGAATGTCTTGCGTTTTAAGGATCGTACATCGAGGAGATACTGATGACAGACCTCCAGCCAAGAGACTTTGCACTAAAACTAAGCCAGCAGTAACTTTAAAAAACAGAGCACCTTATCATCATTTTTCAAATAGAGTATTAATTTGCTTTCTTATTTGTTTAAATTTAGATTTTAATACTAGGAAGCAAGCTTGTTTTTAGTAACAGTTGCCATAATCTTGCATATGTTGACCCAAACCTATTCAGTTTGTTTTTTCCAAGTAAAAGTTTTTTTGTGTGTATGTGAACATTAGTCTTAATAATAATATAAAAAAAATAATGTCTATCTATGAATGCATGAATATTATGAAAAACATCAAATTTATCTCTCACAAAAAGCATACTTTTGGGGTTTTAAATGCTATAAAACTTTCAGCTTCAGTGGGGCTTCGCCCCCCCCCCCCAGACCACCCACCGGGGCTTCGCCCCTGACCCCGACCGGTTTTCAGAGATTTTTTTCTTCAGCTATTCTCCACCCTGAACTGTGAACATCTTCCTAGAGCGCATCATGTCAGATGCTCTTGCAGATCACGAAGGCACAGTCAGCATAGGGGGTAGAGCAATCTCCAATCTTCGTTTTGCGGATGACATTGATATATTGGCTGGAGAGGAACAAGAACTTGAACAGCTGGTACAGAGGCTTGACACCACCTCCAGAGCTTATGGAATGGAAATAAGTGCAGAGAAGACCAAAATGATGACCAAGTCCAACAACACCAATGGCATCAATACGGACATCAAAGTCCAAAGCCAATCCCTGAACACAGTGTGTAACTTCAAATATTTAGGAGCCATTGTATCAGACAATGGGTCCCGACAGGAAGTCCTCTCCAGGATCGCACAAACAACTGCTGCCCTGACAAGGTTGAAGCCCATTTGGAAAGACAGGACCATCAGTTCCAATCATTCATCCAATCATTCCAAAGTAAGACTGCTGCGCTCCCTTGTCATCTCCATCTTCCTATATGCTTGCAAAGCATGGACCCTCACAGCAGATCTCCAACAAAGAATACAAAGCATGGAGATGAGGTGCTACAGAAGACTTTTGGGCATTTCCTATACCCAACACATCACCAGCGATGAAGTCCAACAGACCATCACGCAAGCCATTGGACAACACGATGACCTGCTCACAGCACTGGTGAAGAAACTGAAACTCCAATGGACCAAAAAAATGGCACATAAAAGTTTGCATGTGTGTGCTTGCGGACGTAGTCATTTTCCCCAAATTGCTGAAGTCTAAAGTATGACAAATGAGTGGCCATCTAATTCACGGCAAGTCCCCATTGTCAAAGATTGTGGAGAGGGTAGTGCTTAAGCAAATGTTTTCTTACCTTGAAGACAATGACCTTCTCCCCTATACACAGTCAGCCTACCAACCTAACCATAGCACTTAAACAGCACTTGCTAAAGTAACAAATGACATTTTGCGTGCCCTAAATGTTGGAGATGTGTCAATCTTCACTTTGTTAGATCTTTCTGCTGCTTTTGACACGATTGACCATAATATTCTCCTTCATAGATTTGCTACATTGTATGGAATCTCTGGTATGGCCTTGTCTTGGTTTGAGTATTATTTCGTCAACATGTCACAAACTGTACTCACTGAAAACAAATCTTTAAGATCTGCTAGCTGCTCTCTGCTTTGGTGTCCTTGGTCCTGTCCTATTCATCCTCTACACTCATCTGCTTTCAAATTTTATAAAGTGTCACTCAGTCCAGAACCAGTCTTTTGCTGACGATACTGAACTCTATAAATCTGATGAACCCTCTCAGGCACACACCTCTGTCCAGGGCATGCAGACATGTACTTTAGAAATTAAGTACTGGATGTCAGAAAACCGACTGAAGCTTAACGATGAGAAAACTGAAGCACTCCTCTTTAGGAAGAAAACAGATAGGTCCTCAGTTGCTTTGCCACAGTCTGTTGAAATAGGAACTTCGACCAGACCTTTCTCCCGTCACGCTCGTAACCTTGGCTTTACCCTCTCTGCCGACATGTCACTTTCTAGATCAGCACATATCCAACATTTGTAGAAGTGCATACTTTGAAATCCATAGAATCAGCTCCATCTGTCACTATTCTCTACAGATACAACAAAAATTATCTTCTGCTCTTTCGTTCTCTCTAAACTTGATTATTGTAACTCTCTCCTTGCTGGCTTACCTCTCTTTCTTATTGAAAAATTGCAAAAAGTCCAGAATTCTGCTGCCCGTCTTGTTCTCAGGGTGCGGAAACGCGATCACTCAACTTCACTTCTTAAATCTCTACACTGGCTGCCCATGGATGCATCCCCACTTTCTGGACATTTAGTGCTTTAAATTCCTACTGTCGCTGTCTTTCTCTTTTGTTCTTTCTCATTCCTACTCTATTCTATCAATCTACTAGTACTATCTTCTTCTTCGCCAGACCAGTCATTTACCTTTTTTCTTGAAAACTCTTCGGGAACAAAACTCCTCATTTGTATGTGGGGTCTGTTGGTTCCTATCCTATCCTATCCTGTCCCATAACCCGAAGGTCGTAGGGGCACCACAGATGATCGCTTAACCAGCATACTCCATCTTTCTCTGTCCTCAGCAGCCCTCATGGCTTCGCTCAGTGTCAAACCAGTCCATTCTCGAATGTTGTCCTCCCACCTCTTTTTCGGTCTCCCCCTTCTTCTACCTCCTTGCACTGTGCCTTGCAGAATGGTCTTTGCAAGGCCTGATGATCTGGTGACGTGGCCATACCATCGGAGTTTCCGTTTCTTCACCACTGTGAGCAGGTCATCGTGTTGTCCAATGGCTGTTGGTTCAGCTTGGGAATATTGGACGTTTTCTGCCAGGTGGTCACTGGGGCTTCCTATGATGTTATTATTTAGCAATGTAGGCATTTTCTATGTATGTGTTTTGTTGATATTTTATAATGATGTTTGTATTCTATTTTTGTTTTTGTAAACGGGGGTTCGTTAAATTAGAGTATAGTGTCGGATGTCTTTATAGTAAAGTGACCAGCTGGTGGAGTGCGTTCAGTGTTACCACTAGGGTTGTTTCGCCAGATCTTTTATGCGGATCAGGGATGAGTCCTCTTTCAGCAAAGCTGTGGTCTTAATTTTTTTTGTCCTGATTTGGCTCAGAAGATTCCGCTAAACCTAAAGCAATAACCATGTAATGTAATGTTGGGGGCTTATTTAAAGGGGTTGGGGGCAGTACAAATCAAATCAATTCCTCTTTCTCTTTGTATCAAGGCATGCTGATGGGAGTACCTGTGAATGAGTTCAACGAAAACAAAGACTTGGAGGTGATCACGTTCCGTCGCAACATTCTGCACATCTGCAAAGAGATTGTGGACCAGCGGGACAGTGGAGGAGCTGCCGTCAGAGCGTTGTATGCCTACACACCTGAAGTGGACCCCTGCCCCAAACTGCCCAATCATCTGATGGACCTGCTGAGGAAACGGACAGATGGTTCAGGTATGATTCATGTATATTATTTATTATATTGGATCTCTGGCTTAACTCTTAGCGTCCTACACCGCACGAAACCACAACTGGCGCTAGTTCTGAACTGCACAAAGCCGCATCTCAGTGGGTACACAAATAAAAAGTGATGTCATAGGACCTTGACCCTTTTTCTTGCCATACACTGTCTATGATTGACTATTTTTCTATGCTTGCCCTCAGGATCTGCTGCACAAGCTGTGCCAAAAGGTACAGAACAATGCTGCTCATATTATTTTGTGTGTTCCAAAATCAGACCACATCACTTCTCAGTTGAAATCAATGCATGGGCTTCTCGTGGAAAACAGAATCTATTTATATAAATTGCTTAGCCGGAAGTCCTTCTTCGCCTCTACTATAAAGTTTGTCCGGTATGGACGCTGATCTGGGCAGGTGCTGGGCTCTACGGATCGGCCTGCTGTGTGCTCAAAACCAGCGAAATCGTTATAGCCGACATTTCCTTACCGAACGTTTAACCGTTTCTGAGATAAATAAATAAACAAAATGTCCACAAACTGCAATAGCCTCATTCCGCGCGCTTCCATTAAAAATCAAATTGAGGTTTCAGCATGTTTTCCCATATAGACCAAAAAATTGATGTTCTTTCTAGGAAGCCTTGATAGCTTACTGGGTAAAACATTCGACTACCGTGCAGGGCGACCCAAGTTCAAATCTCACGCGTCATATATATATATTAGGTAGTCAAAGCCCTTCATTGGCTCTTGTCCGCTCAGCAGTTCTGACCCAGTTTTGACTTCACTTTTAACACTTATTATTAATGTAAAACTGCATTAAAACGAACAGTGGCTGTATTCAAATAAAAATTGAAAGCTTTATCTTTACATCTGTGTTGTTTTTAATGCATGTTTATGCGAAAGATTCCGAGAAAACAGCTTTTGAATACGCCCCTATCCGAGAGCTGAATGGCGGTGCGAAAAATTTGTCATCGTCGTTTGCCGAGAGGTGGCTCGTTTCAAACGCTAAGCGCTTTGAGATAGTTCATTGGATGGCCTAAAAATAAGAACCAATGAGAAGTTCGGATACTTAGCTTCATTTACATATAAATATGGTGGGCTCTCATGTAAAAAAAGTTTTGTTACGAGCCGAACAAAGTGGATAAAGCGGTTTTGATGTAAGTTTGATTTTAACTAGAAGTTTAAAAATTAGCAAGAAATAAAGAGCAGACTTTCCTTTATAAAACTAGGGTATTTATTAATTTGTGCATTACTCTATCACGGAGCGCTTTGCCGTAGAAAAGTGTACCCAAACGGTGTTCGGTTTTTCTTGCGGCCATGGCCAACTCGTAGGCCTATTCAGCGACACGAGTGCTGAGTGTAGTAGCACACTAGTAGGCCTATCATTTGCCGGCACGCACTGCGAATTTGATGATTTCCCAACTTTGAAGCATTAAAACGGCTGAACATTATATGGGATAGGCCTGAAGAAAATTGGGCTTGGAGTATAACATATGAAGGGGTTACCTGTCAAACATCAGCTTTCTGGTATCAATATTGGCTTCACTTTGAGACTCCAAAGTTGTCAATTTCTTCAATTCCAAAACGTTGCCAAAAAAACACCTACATTCGGCATTTTCAAACATTAATAACTTTTTACCTATTTGTCCTATGGGGGAAAAAAATATACCACTGTGTTCAGAATGAAAAGCTCTTTAAATCTATGTCAGTTTTGTGATGAGGAAATCATTTTTTAAAAATGGCTTTTGACTACCTATATACCTATACCTATATTTTTAACACTACAATATGGATATTTTTTTTTAATATTTAGGCTTTTTACCTTTAATTTATTATTATTATAATTATTATTATAATTATTATAATTATTATTATTTATAAACTAATAATAATAATAAATTATTTATTATTATTATTATTATTATTATTATATAATAAATTATTATTATTATTATTATTATTATTATTATTATTATTATTATTATTATATCTTATATCAAATTTTCTTTTAAAACCTTGGTGTTTTTTATGATTTCTATTTGTATTATTCTATATTCAATATTATTATTATTATTAGTAGTAGTATTTTTATTATTATTATTATTATTATTATTATTATTATTATTATTATTATTATTATTATTACCAAGGATCGGGATGGGGTGGTACGTGTAGGTAAAAGGGGGCTACGGGTAGGTTTAAAGGGGCATGGGTAGGCATAACGGGGATACGGGTATATATAAGGGGGTATGGTGATGGTCGATTCCTTTCATCCATACCTGCGAAACGATCACCGGGGAAGTATCAAGGAGGGTACAGGTAGGTTACAAGGGGGGTACGGAAGGTATCAAGGGGGTTTGGGGAGGTATCAAGTGGGTTCGGGGAGGTATCAAGGGGGTATGGTGAGGCATGATGGGGCGGGGAGGGACCGGGAGATATCAGGGGTGGGGGTATGGGGAGGTATCAAGGGGGATATGGGGAGGTATCATCGTCCAAATGAAACTCGCAGACAACAGTTGTCTCTCTGTCTACATTTTAAACAGCAACCTGTGTACCCTGGCTTGCCAGGGTACAAAACCACTAGTACAGTATAAATTTGCAAGCCTTAAGGCTTTGTTTCAAACTCGTTACTCTGTCTGGTCCATTGTATATCTCCGAGTTATCCACTTCAATACACCATCAAGATCTCTCCATTCATCTTCTGACGGTCAGCAGTTTCGTATTCCCCGTATAAAAATTAAATCTTTTGGCGAATGCTCATTCTGCTTTTCAGCCCCCACAGTTTGGAATTCTCTTCCTTTAACTCTGCGCTCTGTTGAATCATCGTTTTTCTTTCACTCTGGACTGAAAACACACATTCTCAAAGCTGGCTATCCTTAATAAATCTTGTTCCTCAACTTTTCTTCGTCAACTACTTAAAACACTTTGTGTGTGTGTTTATCATTATGTGTATGCTTTGATTTAGTATTTCATGTTTTGCTTTTGCTTCATTTAATTATTTATGTATTTTATTATTATTTATTTATTTATTAAATATTTTTTCTTCTGTAAAGTGCTTTGAGCGCTAGTGAGGAAGGGGCGCTGTACAACTGTTAATTATTATTATTATTATTATTACTTCTGGCAATAACACCCGCCACCAGGTTTCCATTGCTGAACTTTTCCCAATGGCACGAACGTTGGCTGGTCTTATTTAGATTATTTCTTGATCAATTTCTGAGCAGATTTTTGTTGGACCTTTTAGCGATCGCTTGGGTGGAACTTGACAGTGTTAAGAGTACTGCAGGATGCTAAGAGTTAATATTAGATTACATTGTGTTCAGGTTTGTGTGAATTTCTTGTTTATAAAACATTCCTTTTCTCACAGACTGTGTGATAGTGTGCGTGTGGGTGGTATCTGAAAACAATGATCGCACCAAGTACACAGCGAAGATGCGGCATGATGCATTGCCATCTGACATCATCTCCGACACTATCCGCAGGCGGTCTCGGACAATGGGAATGAGTAGAGAGCAGGCAGAGAGGTGTATCGAAGATTACAAACACCTGTATGTCCTCAAAGTATGCGGGTGTGACCAGTTTCTGCTAGCAGAGGTTGCTATCAGCCAGTACAAGGTGAGGGATTTAAATTAAAACAAATAAAACCAACAGCTTTTACCACTATAGTTGGCAAAATTAGACTTCCTTATGGACTACTCCCTTCCATCCCTGATTCTTGTGGAATGCATAAATATACACAGGGAACAGTGCTTGCTTTGGCACTGTTTAACATGACCCCCATGATGACGATGAAATATTATTACATTTTTGTTGCGCTACATTCCATAACATGTTCCTTCAGCTTATGTTGTACACTAGAGTTGTAGAGAATGTGTCTACTCCACGTTCTTTTTTAAAAATTTGAATGTATGACAGTATGTATTTATTTTTGGGAAATTGTATTCTTTACTCTATCTTTGTTTTGACTCACATGCTTAGCATTACCCTCCCCCAACCCCCTCCCTCCAATTATTTTCCAGATTTTTGCAAATCTGTGCGAGATGAGTCATAAATAGTCCAAAAATTACACCAAAAAAATGTCCTGCCATCCACTGTCTGTGCAAACTTGCAAGTGGATTAATATTTCAAAACCTATTTCAACTATCACAACCAAACTTGGTAAAATGGTGTATACCCTTCAGACCTCATAAATGATCAGTTAATTAATGACTTCTGTCAAGGTCAAGGTCACAGGGTCAACAATCTATCTTATCCTATCCTGTAACTCGAAGGTCATTGGGGCACCACAGTTCATCGTTTAACCAGCATACTCCATCTTTCCCTGTCCTCGGCAACCCTGTTTGTTTTGCTCAGTGTCAAACCAGTCCATTCTCGAATGTTGTCCTCCCACCTCTTTTTCAGTCTCCCTCTTCTTCTACCTCCTTGCACTGTGATGTAAGTCAAACAATTTCAAAAAATTTCACTTTTTGTCTAGGTCATATTGAACTTATAATTCTTTGATGCATGATAGATGTCAATGAGACACACATACTGTGCAAATTTGGTCAACCTCACTCCGAGATCAAGGTCACTTGAGCTGTCCATAGTCGAATAGTAAATAGGTAGGCCTACTTTAAAGTGACCTTGACCCTAAACTATGAGAAATATGAAGTCCAAACTTGTTGTATTCAGAGATGATAGATTGATCTTTCATATTTGTTCTGTTTTTGCGTTGATCTTGAAAGTCAAGGTCATTGAACAAATGTCCTTGCGTGTGTTAAAATAATTAGCTTTATTCTCAGAAGATTCCTACAGGCTTGATATTAGTTTGTAAACAGTTTTTAATGTTTTAATTTCACGTATACACGCATTTGTCAAAATACCTTTCTTATACAATTACGCAAGTTGAGACAGAGAAATAAACTTGAAACATTGAAGACGTAATAATAATACACAACAGTTGGAACCCAACACCAATATATGTTTTACTTATTTTATGGTTCTATTCTTTCTCACTCAAGGTAGTAGAATAATAATTAAAACAGAATTTAAGAAAACTATATTCAAGAAATCTATAAGTCCTAGAGTAATAAAATAATAAATAGGTGAACTTTAATATAACCTTATTTTTCTCTGATGCATCCCGTTTCTGGTTGGACAGATACTTACATTTATCAAATTATATAAAATATTTTATGCATTTACAAAATTAGTTTAAATATTATATTTGCAACAGGTAAATCATAAAATATAAATATTCAAATTACCGTGTCTGTCATGAACAGAATCCAGAATCACCACAGTGAAAAACAGAAGTAGCCTACACAGTACCACAATATTTCCGGTGATAAAAATAGCATTCACTCTTTTTTCACAGTCTATCTTTCATTCCACTAATACTCTATCCTAGCCCTATTTCATCCATCCAATCACAAACAGTGAAACACTCTCAGATGCATACGAGAACAGCCTTCTGTTCTCCAGTCTTTATATAACCGAAGTCTCATCACCAAAATATTAATGAACTAGGAAAAATAGTATCAACGCAAAGCGAATACATACACCACGTACCTATGTCAGCCCTATATACAACTGATGTATACACAAATGTAAATATTTGTGACAGTCATCTGCAAAAACATATAAACAATAGGTAATCACACAGTGAAATGTTGTTTATTTATCCCATAGAATGCAACAACATTGAGTTATTTGACCAGACATGCATGAGAGGTCATGTGAGGGTCACTGTCATCCCTAGGTCAAGGTCACTGAAGGTCAAGGCCATCACTGGTCACCTATTTTATTATTTTTTTTTTTGGTTGGTATAATACAACTTTTGCTCTAGTTTATTTGATATTACATGAGTGTATTTGGAGCCAGAGGTCAAGGTCATCTGAAGCTCAAGAGCTTAGAAAGATCAAATTGGGCATTACTTTGCATTCAAATGCCACCGTTTTATTTTGTTTTTTCTGGACACTCATTTTCATGTGAAATATTGCGAGTTTCATAATGAGCATGTGAGTCATATGGGCTTATTCCTGCTAGTTTCTTTTTTCATTTGTTTATAATTTTTTGTAAGTCAGTTCATCAGTATCATATATTTCAGTTGATGTTGTACACGAAAGAGAAAGTGTCTACTCCACTAGTTTGCTTTTGTTATATATTTATTTATTGGATTAATTTATATAGATATATTATTTTATTGTAGGTGTGTAAATATTTTGGTTGCAGTACATCCGTCAGTGTATATCTCGTAACGTCATACCTCAGCTGATGCTGCATACAAGGGAAAGTGTCTACTCCACTCTGCCTCAAACGCCTTTCATTTGGCCTTCCTACATGCAACGAGGTTAGTTTGTCATCTTTATTTTTTCCTTTTGTTTTGTATCTTTGTTCCATTTCTTGTTCTAAAGTTGTTGCTTCACCATAAGTTGGGAGTATTTAGCGTATGTTCATTTTTGTTTCAGGCATCCAAGCGCTGACAGAAATCAACAACCAGCAGACCATCTCTCAATGGGATGTCCATGCACCTCTGAAGGTGAAAATTTGCTGTGCCACATACGTCAACATCAAGGAACTGGGGAAGGTGAGTTATTTCATTTTCATTATAACTTACAAGGATCCTCAGGCAGCTTGAGTTAGATCCTGTATCAACCATTGCCTTGAGCAGCTTTTGAGCTGGAAAAGCGCTATATAAAAGTGCTTAATAAAATAAAATAACACTTTTAAAAGCGTGTTGTTATTTCTTTAGATATTGCTGTACATTCTAAAAGAACGTTTTGTTGAAACTATTCCACTGTTTTCATCATTAGGTACCATTGAATGGGGTGTTCTTCACATTTAGATTGTGCTGAATAGAGGATTGTTTTTATATAGGGCACCTTCCTTCTCAGAGCTACTTAAAGCACTTCATCGTATTAGATAACGTTTCAGTGGATTACTACAATTAGTGCAGATGAGGATCTGGTTATCACCCGCAAGACTAGTAACCTGATCCTGAAACATGCAGCTGTAGTGACAGAGAGGAAAATGAAACCTCATCCAACAGAGTCTCCTCTCTGTCAACACAGCTGCATGTTTCAGGATCAGGGCACTAGCCTCACAGGCAAATTGAACATTTTGGCTTTCAAAACCCCTACTTAGCTTTTGAGAATGTTTTTTTTCTTTTTCAGAATAAACTACAGTAATCTTTCAACTTTGTGTTTCAGATCTATGTTAAAGCAGGCATCTATCATGGCATGGAGGCTCTGTGTGAGACTCGAACCTCTCGCCTGGTGGACTCGACCAATCCTCGCTGGGATGAATGGCTTCAGTTTCTGATGATCCCTGACGTTCCTCGCAGTGCCAGGCTGTGCCTGTCCATCTGCTCTGAATCCAAACGCCGCAACAGAAAGGTAAGAGTGAGAGTGCTGTTGTGGGGTTTGCTTATCATATGCATAGGGAAACAGAACGCAGGTTTAGTATGCCGCAATAGAACTGATGGATTAACTATGTTAGTGAGTCAAAGAGTCGATCCAAGATATTTTTGTGAATGTGTTTGCATTATGTGTTTAAGTTCAAGGGTCGGTCTAACACGTTTAGCTGCTGTATACAGGCTTGCAGAAAAATTGCATTTTAGTATCAGGAAAGCTTGTGTCACATGTGCAAAATGTTCCTATGATCGTGAAGTGAGAGAGAAGTAAGATTTAAATGTTTAGTGCCCGATAATAGAATGAGACCAAATGGACGTGTCGTTGGGATTGAGAGAGGTTGTACTTTAGCTCAAACACTGTACTTTTCATACTTTTTCAAGACAGACAACATGTTTTGTCCTTCTAGTAATCATTGTTGGTTTGCTTTATTCCCTCTCAGGTGCAATATGCGTTGGCATGGGGCAACATACAGATGTTCAACTTCAACAATCGGCTTCAGACGGACAAGCAGTCGCTGTATCTATGGCCCATGCCTCAAGGAATGGATGACTTGCTCAATCCTATTGGTGCACCAGGTAAGAGAAAAGTCTGGCAGTTATTTTGTGTGTACAAAATTCACTGAGGTACCCCTTACATTTTAGCTTGACTGCACTTTGTGTTGAACTTTGACTTAACAACTCTTCCCCAATGTGCCTGCACAGTGGGCAGTCAAATGTCAACATGCTCTGCAATTAGTGCAACTGTACAAGGAAACATTCTGGCTTTTTCCAGACTTCTTTACAATCATTGAGTAGCAGAAAAAGGGGATTATCTTTTACTTTATCTTTTGTAACTACTAATGTTTCTTTTTAGTCTTGTTACTGACCATCTCTGCTAACTTTTCTCTTCTCTCATCTCTCATCTTTACTCCCCTCCCTTCTTCTCACCATCCCTTCTCTACTGTTCACTGATCTGTACTTTGCTCTATTCTGCTCTCATCGACTCTGCTTTTATCTTCTGTACTGTAATATATTTCAGTATCCAACCCCAACAAGGACTGCCCGTGCTTGGAGATAGAGTTTGACCATTTCTCCCACCCTTTGGTCTACCCCCCTGAGTCGCATTTTGAGCAGCTGGCACGCATGGTCTCACTCAAAGAGTATCAGGCAGGACTGATGCAGCCGACAGAGATCAGCATCGTGGACATGGCCGCGGTGCAAGAGATCGTCTCCAAAGACCCCTTGTCCGATATATCCGAACAAGAGAAAGAGCTACTGTGGAAGATGAGGTTAGTGGTTTGCGTGTGGAGGCAAAATGTCTATGTAGAGCGCAAAGATTAGGCAGTCATTGTCATGCCTGAGAAAAAATGGACCTGAGATCAGTTAAAGCAATCTGAGATACAGGGTTCAGCCTGACACAAAAAAGCTATGGGCCATTGGGCCCCTCAGATCAAATTTCAATGGGTCATGATTTCAGCAGTAATTTACGTACATGTAAAAGATAACCTGGAGATATTATTACAGAAATTAAAACAAAATAGATTATTGTGAGTGTGCATGTGTTGTGAAGCATGTTTACCAACAAAACACTAACCAGAACAGGGATCAGTTTACTGTGCTTTTGAAGAGAATATAGCTTGTCGCTTTTCAGCACGCCACTTCTCTACAGCAGCTGTGAGATTGAAATTCTTCAGTTCACCACCTTCTATTTTCACCCTCATTAATTGAGACAGTTTGTCCGGACTTAATCTGTTCCTGAGGGCAGCAAAAGCTAGATTTTTGACACTGAAGGTCCGCTCACAGTCAAGTGAATGCACAGGGTGTGTCAACACAATGCTGGCTAGCTGGATCAAGTTTGGGCATTCAAGTGACCCCTCTTGCTGGAGACAGGCTAGAGCTTCCCACAAAGAGTTCAGGGAGTGAACTGGGTAATGATTTGACTTCACAATGTTCTTGCACCTGTTCCACTATTCTGCTGAACTTGCCTTAGCAAAAGCACGTTTGTCGCCTCCAATACAGTGCACTGTTATTGTGGTGGCGCACTGGTACCAAAAATCGAAGCGCCATTCGGCCCCTGGCAAGAATTGTAGATGGGTCATTTTTAATTTTTATGCGTCAATGGCGCAGGGCGCGCTAGTAAACTGATCCCTGGAGATAGGAAGACAAAATGTTTGTGTAGAACACTAATAGGTTTCAGGCGAAAGAAATGGTACTGGAGTTTATTGCTAGCATCTTGGATATAACCCTTAGTATATGCAATTCTCTGCTGCCAATGGTTTGCATTAGTGGATTTGGGCCATACATACAGATGGCTATTTCACTGTGTTTTAGATGGGCTTGCTAAACAAAACAACAATCTTAAAACAGGCATTAGATGAAGTCATCCAATGTTTTTCATGGCAGTGGATATAATTTCTTTTGCGGGACTCAAAATTGAAAGTGCGAACTTGACCTCTGCATTATTTATGTTACAAAGATTTGGCTTCTTTCTTCCGCCCCATTTCTATTAAGTTAAACTAAATCTTTTTTTTCACCCAGGGAGCAGTGCCTACAGCTTCCCCACTCTCTACCAAAATTGCTGCAGTCCATCAAGTGGAGTGACAGAGAGAGCGTGGCCCAGCTGTACCAGTTGCTGGCCCGCTGGCCCACGGTGGCCCCAGAGACGGCCCTGGAGCTTCTGGACTGCTCCTTCTCCGACTTACAGGTTCGAGCCTTTGCTGTGCGTTGCTTGGACCGGGACTTGAAGGACGAGAAGTTGGCTCAGTATCTGTTGCAGCTTGTGCAGGTATTTGTAGCTCTGTTTTGTTCATCTATTTCTCTGTGCAATCACTGTGTGTAAGGTGGTTTATGGGTGGAAGTGGTAGGTTTGGTATGAGTTTGCAGTGAGATTGTGGGATAGGAAAGTGTGTGCCTGCTCTTGTGTGGGAGAGAGATGTGATTTAATGATTTTTTTAATATAGTTGTCTTTTTTTGTGTGAATGCGTTTGTGTTTGTTAGCCTGCATATATTTCTTGGTTCCTTTTCCAGCTCTTTCCTTTGTGTTTTAGAATAGTTTTAATGTATCTGTATTTTTTTCCCCACATCACGCTGATTATGTTAATTTTATGTGTAATCAATTGTAATCATAAATTTCCTACTTGTTGATTTTCAGGCCATGAAATATGAGCCATACCTGGATAACCCCCTGACACAGTTCTTGGTGAAACGAAGTTTGCGCAGTCAGCGCATTGGCAATGCTTTCTTCTGGCATCTCAAGTGAGTATTGCTCTTTCTTTTGCCCTTTCTCACACATCCTGAGCTTTTCTCTCATAAAAATGAACTGCTTTTGACCAAGATACCGATTCATATAATAGGCCAAATCGGTATAACGATGTTGTCACCCTTGAGGAATTCAATAAATTCATGATTGAAACCACCATGTATGGGAGGTGTGCACGGGACAGCACATTGCCAGAATGACCAATGCGGTATTCATGGGGGTGATTTATAACATGCTGGGGTGGAAAAACACCACAATAACATTAGTTTTGGGTCTGGTACAATTGTTCTTGTTGCTGTATGTTACGAAAAGCTTTGAATGTACCAACCATATCTACAAACTATCTTGTTCAATTCATGGTAACTTCTTTCCCTTCTCAATCATAGAAATTACAGAATTTCTGTCAACCTAATAGATCAAACAATATTCAGATTTTTGTAGAAATTGAAGCGCACAGAAGGGGTTAATGTATTTTTGTCTGTTTTGTTGTCTAGATCGGAGATGCATCAGATATCGGTGAGGTTGCGGTTTGGTCTGATCTTGGAGGCCTACCTGCGTGGCTGTGGCAACTACATCAAAACGTTATCACAGCAGGTGGAGGGACTGGACAAACTGACCAAGCTGACAGATACACTCAAGGCTGAGGTCACCAGTGTAAGTGGCACAGCGTCTCAGGACCCACCACAGTGTGTTGTGTGTGTTTGTCTGCGTGGTGTGTAAGAAGGGGTATTTCTCCCTCCATCATATGTATATATTCATGATTTCTTTTACTCCTATGATTGTGTATTTCACCATTTTTTTATGTACCATTATTCTATTATGCACGAGAATGCGCCTTGAATCACTCTTTTTTGTGTGAGATATGTGCGCTATATAAATCGATGTGTTATTATTGTTATTAATATTAATTATTATTATTATATTTTTGAATTTTCGATTAGGAACTTTGGAACAGTTGTGGTTCAAAAATTCTGACAACTTATGGCATCTAATACAAACATTGGACAAACTGACTAGTTCTTTCTTGGCAGAGCTCAACAGTGTGAATTTTGAATACATTTAGGATTTGTAATGTTGTAACAGTTTTGTGTTTCAAATGTAGGTTGTGGCGACTCGGATTACAATTAAGCATTATCACTAGCAGCATAGAGCAGACTGACCAATTCCCTCAAAGCAGAGCTCTACAGTGTAAGCCTAGTTTGACTTCAGGATATGGACTTTGGAACAGTTTTTTTACGAAAATTTTGGCTGCAGCAATTGCATCAAAACATTTAGATGGGTGAAGGCTTTGGGCACATTTTTCCAAACCATCAATTTAATTATTTGTTGATTTGACTTAGGTTGCTTATTTACTTTTTCACATGCCAGAAGTGAGTTTTACTCAGTGTTGTCATTTTATCTTCTACAGGGGGCTTGCTGTTTGTACTTTCAAAAAAATAAGTATCTTGCGTCATAAATGTATTTTTGTATTGTTTTGTTGTATGGTAGGACGACCACATGCGTTTCTTACAAGAGCAGCTTCAGCAGCCTGACTATCAGGAAGCATTGTGCAACCTCACGTCACCTCTCTACCCTTCTCAGAACCTGGGAAAGCTCAGGTAAGGCTTTGTTTGCCCACTGGGTGAACTATAGTTGCATAGCTACAGCTACTAATGATATATTAGGCCTTGTTACCTTGTTGTTTTCTCACATGGAATGCAGCCCCAATTAAATGTCTGAATGTACATAAAAGTGGTGAATCGCTTTGTCATTTCTTTTAGCATTTTTTCCTCCATGAATGAAAATATGCATAACTTGTAATTATCAAATATAGGAAGAAGACAAAAAGTCTTAGTCTGTCGGTCTGTCTTCAAAGTGTAGTTTGTACAATTCTAATTCATCATATGAAACTCACCGCACAAGGGCTCGTTTGTAAAATTCTAATTCATCATATGAAACTCACCGCACAAGGGCTCGTTGTTACATTGATCCTCTCATTTTGACAGATCCGCATATTACACATCCAGGATAGGAATATTGGGGAGACATGCAGTGTGTGTAAAACCTAGTGATAAAGGTGGCTGGCCTCAAGAGGTGGGCTGGAGTGTATTGATAGCATCTTGGATATAATCCTTATTAGATGTTGTCCTCTGTGGAATGAGGGAATGATAGGAAGGGTCTATCTCCCCTTCTCCCCTGCCAATGGTTTGCATTGGTGGATGTGTGCCATAGATACAGATGGCCATTGGTGGATGTGTGCCATAGATACAGATGGCCATTGGTGGATGTGTGCCGTAGATACAGATGGTCATTAGTGGATGTGTGCCATAGATACAGATGGCCATTGGTGGATGTGTGCCGTAGATACAGATGGTCATTGGTGGATGTGTGCCATAGATACAGATGGCCATTGGTGGATGTGTGCCGTAGATACAGATGGTCATTAGTGGATGTGTGCCATAGATACAGATGGCCATTGGTGGATGTGTGCCATAGATACAGATGGCCATTGGTGGATGTGTGCCATAGATACAGATGGTCATTAGTGGATGTGTGCCATAGATACAGATGGCCATTGGTGGATGTGTGCCATAGATACAGATGGCCATTGGTGGATGTGTGCCGTAGATACAGATGGTCATTAGTGGATGTGTGCCATAGATACAGATGGCCATTGGTGGATGTGTGCCATAGATACAGATGGCCATTGGTGGATGTGTGCCATAGATACAGATGGTGTGCCATAGATACAGATGGTCATTGGTGGATGTGTGCCATAGATACAGATGGCCATTGGTGGATGTGTGCCATAGATACAGATGGTGTGCCATAGATACAGATGGTCATTGGTGGATGTGTGCCATAGATACAGATGGCCATTGGTGGATGTGTGCCATAGATACAGATGGTCATTGGTGGATGTGTGCCATAGATACAGATGGCCATTGGTGGATGTGTGCCGTAGATACAGATGGCCATTGGTGGATGTGTGCCGTAGATACAGATGGCCATTGGTGGATGTGTGCCATAGATACAGATGGCCATTTTTAAACATATAAATTATTGTATTTATTAAAGTGTTGTCATTTCTGACTGCTGTTTCAGACAACCGGATTGCCGAGTGATGCCATCAAAAAAGACACCACTGTGGTTGGTTTGGGACAACCCAGACATTATGGCTGACATCGGAGAGTGTCAGTACTACCTCATGTTCAAGAACGGAGATGGTGAGAAAAAATAGTTGACATTTTTTGGGACAATAAAGTTGTGTTGTATTGTATTGTTTTGTTATTGTCATTTCTGAGTGGGGCAAGTGAGAAGATGGAAAGGAGACAAATCTAAAGCTGTTATTAGACAATACATTTGTATTGTATTGTATGTTTCCTTGTCATCTTCATCTTTGATAGTGAGGCAAGTGAATAGACAGAAAGATGACAAATCTGGTCCAGAGAAAAAGATCATCAATGCTTTTCCCTGTCTGTCCAACCCTTCTTGCCTCTGCAATCAAAAAGGTGCTAGGAAACATTTTGTCCACTTCTCCTACACTGCCTGGCTTACATCATGGTTGTTGAGACTTAAGTCACAACAGCATTGAACATATCTATTGGTCTCTCAGATTATTGTGTACTTTCTGTGTTAGTTTTAGTTGACACCTCAGGCTGCTGGAGTTAGAACCTGTTTCAGCCAACGCCTTCAGCAGCTCTTTGAACTTGTAGAGAGCTATATAGGAAAGATTACAATACTATAAAATAATTAATTCTTTACCAGTGAATTTCTTTTCTTCTTTCGATATTGATGGATGGAGAAGGCAGTTGCAGTGGAGTTTTATCCTTGCTTCAGTTTCTACTGTTTCAGTTACTCTGTTCCAATGATTTATGAGGCAGTTTTGAAATACAAATTTAAAAGTAGATTTGCAGGAAACTTGTTTTTAGTCTGCTAAATAAACTTTCTTCCTCTAGCTGGCTGCTACTATTACATGGGCAGTTGCCCCAAAAGTGACAATGATCCCAATTTTGAGTGTCTGAGGCTGTTGAGTGCATTTGCCTATACATAGCCTATGCTTGACAGATCTTCACATTCAGCCAACATTAATGGAAACTGGCCTATTATCTATTTGCCAGAGTTTTCTGTATAAATAGTATCCCCACTATGTGGAAATTTAGTGCTTTAAATTACCACTGTTTCTGTCATTATCATTTGTACTTTCTGGTCTCTAATCTGTTTTATCAATCTTATCTACTATCCTCTATCTTTTTGGCTAGACCAGTCACCTACCTTTTATCTTGAAAACTCTCCCAAAACACCTCATTTGTGTATGGGGTCTGTTGGGTCAGCTTGGGGATATTAGATGCTTCCTGGTAGGTATTTTGCAATGTAAGCATTTTATATGTGTGTGTTTTGTTAATATTTTATAATGATGTTTATATTCTATTTTGTTTTTTGTAAACGGGGGTTCGATAAATTAGAGTACAGCCTCAGCGTCCCCTGCATGGGGTTAGGGTTAGGGTTAGGGGACGTCTTTATTGTAAAGTGACCGGCTGGTAGAGTGCTTTCAATGTTGCCATTAGGGTTGTTTCAGCAGATCTTTTATAAGGATTGGGAGCGAGTCCTCTTTCAACCAGGTTGTGGTCCTGATTCAGCTGTTTGCAGTTCGCTGGACCCTGTAAGCAATGATTGACGAACTAACTAGCTAATCTATTTGTTTTACTTTCTGTCTCTGTGCGCGTGCAAGTCTCGGTCATTCTACCTTATCTCCAGGACATGTAACATTATATTTTGGAGTTCAGTTACCTTATATTTATGTGTCTTTATTTTATGCCCCTATTTTTCAGACTTGAGGCAAGACATGCTGACACTACAAGTAATTCGCCTGATGGACTCTTTGTGGAAAGAAGAGGGATTGGACCTGATGTAAGTACTTCCCTTCACTGCCCAGTCTGTACGGAAAACTGCTTAATATAGAGTACAATTAATAAATCACTTTTATAACAAATGATTCAGGCCTCCAAAATTTCAGGGTAATCAGTTGGCCAAAAAGATTGATTGAAAGATCAGACAAAAAGGACCTTACTGTATAAGAAGTCTGAAAAAGTAATTAATTGTATAATAATAATAATTGTATTTATGTAACACTTTTTCTTAAATACATCAGTTCAAAGCGCAGTTCTCACACATTTATACTTAACGTTAACATTGAAATACATATGAAAAAAATTAAACAAAAACGAGACACTTGTTGGACATTGATGGATTGGCTGAGCACCTGGTACACCATAGCTGCCAACCCGGAGCCAACAAAATTCCTGAGTTGCCGAGACACATCACACATGACAGCCCGCGGACAGAAAATAAACATAACATATGATATAATATTTCAACGAATATAATAATAATAATAATAATAATAATAATAATAATAATAATAATAATAATATAAAGAACATAATATTATATATAAAATAATACAATTATAACATTTAGGAGGGAGGGAGAGAGATGGGGGCAATACTCGCACAACACAGGGTGCAGTTGTCTTGTTCAAGTGCAGAATTAATAATTCACAAATAAAGCAGATGTTTAAAAAAAAGTGTTTTCAGACTTCTCATTTATTGCTGTCAAACTTATAAGAGCAGAAACTACAACAACAACAAAAATAATAATAAAACTGAACTGTGTCTTAGTCTTCTCATATATTAGGTGGTAATGTCAGCAGTCTGAGGTTTACAAAACTTTGCATGTTGAGGAGACAGAAGGCAGTGTCACAGGCTTTCAGTTTCTGCGGTTTCTGAGGTAACCATCTCATTCTTCTTCTTCTTAACCACTCCGCTGATTTTCTTGGTGTTTCTTACTTTTTTCGTGCAGACTGATGTCTTTTTTGCTACCATGACCGATGTTTACGTCTGCCCGGCACATTTTGCAAAAGGCAAAGTGTTCACCCTTTCTCGATTCCTCGATATAAGGAAAGGAACGCTTGTAGTCGGGATTAAACTTAACAAAGCACTTCTGCTTATTTGGAGGCATGATTTGTTTGAAAATCAAAAAATACCAGACAATCGCTAAGTTGCTCCGGACCATGGCAAACCGGAACAAAAACAAATGGACGGAAATTTGCTGCTCATGCGCATGCGTAATCAAGACTTGCTGTGGGTCCCCGAAAGCTTAGCGGTACAGTATAGCGGTAGGCTCTCAACTATAGGCGCTTGACACCACACGGTACGCCAAAATGCTTCGAATTTTAAAACAAAGCTTGAAAATATGAAAATCGGGAGAAATGTACACAAAACCGGAGATTCGGGAATTCTTAAAAAATCGGGAAACTCCCGAAAAAATCGGGAGGGTTGGCAGCTATGGTACACCACCCCCAGAGCCTATGGAATGGAAATAGTGCAGAGAAGACCAAAATGACCAACAACACCAATGGCTTCAACATGGACATCAAAGTCCAAGGCCAATCCCTCAACACAGTGCAGAGTTTTAAATATTTAGGAGCCATTGTATCAGACAATGCATCCCGGCAGGAAAAAGAATATTTACAGGTAAAATATAAAAAGATTAGGGATGAAGGGGGACGAGAAGAGCAGCTAAGGAGTGAATGGTAGGGGACATGCGGTGTGACGACGGTGGTCTGAATCAGAATAGAAGGAATGATGATGGTAATGGGAGGCAAGATCAGACTTTTTAAGGAAGACATGAGCATTTCAAGTTGGACTTGAAAGTGGCTGTGTTTGGAGAACTGCGAAGAGAGAGAGAGGAAGAAAGTTCCAAGTTGAAGGACCAAGCACTGAGAAGGATCAACAGCCTGCAGAGGAGAGTTTGTAGCAGGGTATTTGCATCATGAGGGTGTCAGAGGAAGAACGAAGATTTCCAGATGGCTTGTAGAAGTGAATGTTCTGAGTGAGGTAGGAAGGGGCTAATCCATGGATGCACTTTTAACAGAAAGTAAGATTTTGTAGGTAATTCTCTGAAGCCCGAGGAGAAAATGTAGGAAGGGTGGGATATGATCAGATTTTTTCATCTTGAGAGCCAGGCGAGCAGCTGAGTTCTGAACACATTGGAACAGATTAACAGACGAGAACAGAAGAGGTTGTTCATGATGTGAAGAAGAGCTGATTCAGTAGAGTGGTCAGGATGGTAGGCAGACTGGAATGGACACAAGTTGTTGGACGAAAGATGATGGTTGAGCTGTTTGAGGACAAACTTCTCCAGGAGTTTGGCTAGGAAATGGAGATTAGAAACAAGGCAGTAGTTCTTCAAGTTTTCTGGATCAAGATTTGATTTCTTTATTAATGGCCGCACAATGGCAGACTTGAAACAGGAGGGAACATAGCCAGATTGCCAGGAAGAGTTGACTATGTTGGTGATGGCTGGGAGGAGGTCAGTGATACAATCTTTAAAAAGTGAGGTAGGGATGGGATCAAGCTCGTATGTCTTAAATGATATGGTACTGAGAATTTCAGCCACTTCAGTTTCTGATACAATATTAAAGGAGAAGAGTGGCGTACTGGTGAAAGACGGATCAGGAGGACATGGTTGACAAGGCATGTCATCAAGAGATTTGCAAATAGCTTCGATTTTCGAGGTAAAGAAGTTTGAAAAGGTAGTTAAAAAGTTCAATTTTTGTTGGAAGTGGAGAAATGTTGGTGTTCCCCAGGAGGTTATTCATAGTTGAAAAAAGTTCTTTGGAAGAAATAGAGTCTAAATCTTTTTGTTGTAATAATGTTTTTTAGCTGCAGAGATGGCTTTTCTGACATCACACTTGAGCTTCTTATAGGTCTGTTACACCGGCTTCGTCTCACTGAATCGCTATAGAGAGCTGACCAAGATACAGCGTTTTGTTGCGGCACCATTAAGAGTAGAGGTCGCGCTATTAGTAGCCTACAGCTGCTAGCTGACCTCGCAAGAATCCCAGTATAATATAATACAGTGCAACATCAATACTTTTTTCAGCAACAAAATCAAATATTTCATCAGCACGGGAATCGGTCAAAACAGAATGAGCATTTAAATAAACAAACAGAGAAAGTTTTCTCATTAACACAAAGTTCAACATATAATGGGAAGTGAAGTTGAGAGTCAGTTTGTGGTTGAGAGGCAGGCGATTGAAAGAAAGAAAACAATAAAATAAAGGCAAAAAGCTAGTTTTTTCTATGGCAGATGTAGGAGCGCCGTCCAAGGGAGATGGTACGTGCAGCAAGGGAAGGATGTCACACTGGGTAGGTGGCAGGGTCATCAGCAACAGAGAACTAATGTAGGAAGGCAGCGACTGTGCAAAAGAAGAGTTAGGCAAAGAGTCCATTTTGGTTTGGCATGAAGGTGAACAAATCGGTGACATCATGGAACACACAAGACACAAAATCTATTTTGGCACTTTTCTCGCTTTGTTTCTTCACAAACAAATGCTATTATACCATCACCGATCTGAGCGATTTCATGTTAGTACTCTCAGCATCTGTGCAGCGAAAATAATTCTTAAAACATGAGAATAAGATGATGATTTTACCCTACTTTGAATCTTCTTCATGGTCTTGCCTCGTTGCTAGCCTATCATTACAACTCAATTTTTGGAAAAGCTGAATTAATTTCGTCATCAAATTGACTTTAGAATGTATAGACGAGGCTTTGCTTTATAATGTCTTGAAAGATTTAATCCATTGCATTTGTCTGTGAGGAGAATTTAGATCTAAGTCAGCGATCATAGGCCTGATCATTATCATGAACTCTTAAGTTTTGCATGTCGTAATCGCAAATTTTCGTATTGACATTTACATAAATACTGATAAATGCCTCTCGAAAGAATGTTTTGTGCACTAACTCAGTGCTTTTAAAAAGATTTTACTGTAATTTCTTCAGACATGATGAAAAAATCTTTAAAATAATAATAACTGCGACATGGCGAATGCTTGGGTATAATTATGAATGTGCAAAACGATGCGCGAATCGACATACCCGACTACCTTAATAGCATTATGTATTATTATTATGTATTATGATTATTATTATTAATTTTATTATTATTAATTTTATTATTATTGGGCTCAAGATACCCCCTATACTTCCATCCCTACTTTGTGTGCAAAATTGTTTGTGCTTGCTCAAAATAGAAGTGTTCTTGATGTTGCAAGTCTGTGTGAGATAAGCACTAAAGAGCCCAAAAATGCTGTAAGACAAAATGTGAATGAACTTTCACATGGTTAATTATTTTATGTTTGTTTATTTATTTTTATATTTTTTTATTTATTTGTCTGAATTAATAATTCAGGATGACTCCATATGGGTGCCTAGCCACAGGGAAAGACGTGGGGCTGATAGAGATAGTGAAGCATGCCAAGACGATCACCGCTATACAAACAAGGGGAGGAGCAAGGGCAGCCATCCAGATGGATTCATCGCAGCTACACAAGTGGATCAGGGACAAGAACCCTGACAGGTTTGTCTGAGTAGAAAACGCCTACACCCAGACGAACTATTCCAGGCAATAACATGGTCCCAGTTCACAAGGTGTTGCAGGCAATGGTTTTGTTTGAGTCCCAGACTTCTATTTGCGCCCTTGTTCAATGGAGGATAAACAAAAAAGGGGGCAGCTTGAGTTATATCCTGTATCAACCAACACTTCCAGCAGCTCTTCACCTGGAAAAGCACTATATAAGAACAATTGTTAAAAATGTATCAAAATGATGCTATCATTAACACCATTTCCTTGAGATGACCTTAACCTTCAGTGACCTTGACCTTTGGGATGACCTTGACCCCCAAGTGATCTATCATGCTTCAAAGAATCATAAGTTCAGTATTAATAACTTAGAAAAAAAAAGAAATTTGTGAACATTATCATTTTTTGACTAACATTTGTTGACCATGTGACCTTGACCTTAAAATGAAGTCGTTCATTCACTGATCATTTATGAAGAAATTTGGTTGTGATAGCTGAAATAGTTTCTGAGCTTATTAATCCACTTGCAAGTTTTGTACAGACAGATGGACAAACTGATATTATTTTTATATGTCATTTTGGGATTATTTCAGACTCGTCTCGCACAGATATGCAAAAATCTTTTTTTTTTTTGGTTTGCTATGCATACGAGTCAAATGTATAGTCCCACGGATTTAGGAGTTGATGTTTGTTATACCCTGTGTTACGATTGAGACGCTCACGACAGTTCCAATAATTTAATTTTCCAAAGCATGCAGTGATAGAGTGTATTGACCTTTGATTTGATTTTGCATTGTTGCTAGAAGAAGCTTTGTATAATGTTGATAATTTTCGTCAGTTAATATTATTGAGAATTTTCTGGAATTATTTGTTTATTATCGTTGAAAGTTTCCAGATGTGTCTTGTAATAGCTAAGCGATGCTTCTAACCTAAAGAGTGTTCTATGATGTAAGACAGTGCGTAGTTCTGGTGACGAATTTTATTTTGATTAAATTTTATTATGTCGTGCTGGATTGTTCGAATTTTGTCTCGATTGCAGAAGGCTATACTAATGCACTGTCTGCTTGAAATGTGATCTTTGTAGTGATTTTCGGTAAGCGATCTTATATGCCGTTGTTGATGTTTGCTGAATGAAGTTGTAAAACATTATACTACGACTCCTGCCTTGTTGCTGAGTGAACAGTCTGCGTGGACAAACGAATTCGATTTACATGTATTTAGGTTCAAGCATCAGGGCTGAATCGACTATTGATAAGTATAACTGTGTAACAAAGTGCAGACTAGTACAGTCATCTGGTCAGCTTGCTAAAAATATGGTCAAGTTTTTATTTTAGTTTCTTCTTCAGAGTAGTTCCTTTCCTTTACCGAGGTGGCTCAAAGTGTCTGCAAGGATACAATATAAGGTAGCATGCATGTGTTACAATGCACTATCAAACACCACCCCGCGGTATCTGTCAGACCTCCTCCATACCTACACACCTTCAAGATCTCTCCGCTCTGGTAATGACACCATGAAACTAAAGCCTCCCAGCCGATGTACGCCATGCGACATCCTACAACTCTTTTAAGAAAAAGTTAAAGACATACTTTTTTACTGCCCCATACAGCTGAAACGCTTTTTAAAAAAAAAATTGCTGCTATTTGTGTGTGTGTCTGTACGGTACACATGGTGTGTGTGGGTGTGTATGTGTGCGCTTTGATCTCTGCGAGGGAAAGCGCCTTATAAATAAATATATAATAATAAATATCGTAAGTTCGCCACAGTTGTATTCTGGTTTCCTCCATTCTGCTCGGTTTTGTGTACTAGTGTGAAAAAAATGAAGCCGTGATGCAAGCCATTCTCCCAATCCGAATAAAGATGAACCAAAAGCTAAACAACAGACCAGAAAGAAAGGGCCAGAGAGTTTGCAAGATGCACTTTGTGCAAAATTGACTTCACCCTTTGCACTGCGAAAGCGCTTATCATCAAAATCAAAAGTTTGAAGAAGCTGCTAAAGGTCATACATCCATCAAAAGCTTTTCTGCAGGGGGAGACAAAAGCCCCTGGTGCCGAATACATGAATACATTGTAATCTAAGTATGTGTGATGTGTTGCATATGTGAAAGTCTTTTTGCTTTCTTCTGGTCTGCAAAACTTTGACCTGAACTCTTCACTTGTCCTTTCATTTTTATACTTTGTAATATCATTTGCATAGTAAACATACATTTATATATGTATTTCAGTGCACTTTGTGTACAATGTCAATATTAATGTGTTACAAGAAGGCAAAAAATCTGTTACACAAAAATCTGGTCAAAGCTTCCAAAATCTGGTTTTGAGTTGGCTGGAGTACTGTCAACAAGTTTTTCAGGTAGGCAAGTCTGAATACCCTGTATTTTACGAGGTAATGGGCCACTTGTAAAATATTTAATTGCTGATCGCTTTAATGACTTATCTCGAGGACTAAACACTTTGAAAACGTAGGTTTTGATTTATTCTATTTGAAAATCTTGGTCTTAATATATTCATGTCCGAGGGTGTGATGTTGTTTTAGGTATGAAGAAGCGATTGATGTGTTCACCCGATCATGTGCTGGGTACTGTGTCGCTACGTTTGTGCTGGGCATCGGTGACAGACACCCAGAAAACATCATGCTGACAGAGTCAGGCCAGGTGGGTAGTCAATGATGAAGATCAGGAAGATGCTTGGTGGTTATAATAATGTATTAATCTTTCACTGCCCTTTCGCACAATATGTTTTCCTGAATGTTTTTAAATTAATAAGATCCATACCTAGAATCACTATATCTTGAGAGATGCTTGCATATTATACGTTCTTGAATTATCATTACTATTTTTGTTGTAGAATCTGAATGTGTTGTCAATATGTGCAGGTATTCCACATTGACTTTGGTCACTTTCTGGACCACAAGAAGAAGAAGTTCGGCATCAACAGAGAGAGGGTACCGTTCGTCCTGACAGAAGATTTCTTGCGTGTCATTGCCAAGGGCTCAGATCAACCTACCAAGCAAGCGGGATTTGAACTGTGAGTTGAGTTGAGTTGATGGAGTGATTGATTTTAGTCATTTATATATTGTAAATAAATATGCTACTACAGCCTGATCAGTACGGTGAGTTTTGATTATGGCATGATAAAAGCTGTTTTGTTGTTCAGTGTGTGCCCAGAAGACCCAAACTTATGGCCATTTGTATTGCATGCAAGAGTGAAATCTCTAACCTTCTCTCTCTTATAAGACTTAAGGTTGTGACCATTACTTTTGCGTTATTCCCCATTGATCTTAAAAAAGTCCCCTGCCTTGCATTTCAATTCAGTAGACCTATTGCCGCAGTTTTGGGGCTAAGATGGAATACTACTAGCGGTTAGAGGCAGGCGGCACAGCTTGTCTGAGTCGTGTAGCTGACCGCTAAGGCCAATCTGAGTATCAGAGGCTGTCACAGCATACTGTTACACAAAGCCTATTCTTGATAGATCTCTTACGCTCAGTTTGTGCAAAGCCAAGCGGAAATTTAATGAATGAATGAATTAATAAAAATGTATTAAGCACATAAATATTTCCACACAAAAAAAACCTGATCACAGTGCTGGAATGTTAGTGGCAACTGCTCTGTTGATCTCTAAAGTGTCCTGCTTTGCATTTCAGTCCCGTTCACTATTTATGATGGTTTCACGACTTTCAGTTTTCAAGAGCTGTGCTGCCAGGCTTACATGATCCTGCGCAAGCACTCCCACCTCATAATCACCCTCTTCACCATGATGCTCCAGTGCGGGATCTCGGAGCTCCAATCCCTGGATGACATCGGCTACATCCGCAAAACGCTGGCCGTGGAAAGGACAAAGGAGAAAGCTTTGGCATATTTTCTGGAGCAGTTCCGCAACGCCTATGGTGACTCGTGGACCACCAAAGTGGATTGGCTGTTTCATAACCTCTCCCACATCAAAGACTAACAAAGTTGATGTAATGGACTTCTTTCCCATCTGCTCACGTAAATCGGACTATTTTGTTCACATTGTTCATCAAGGGCTAACTCAATTGGACTGTTTTTTTTTTTGTAGGCCATCTTCATTTACTAAAACTCATTGTAAGATATTCTGTGACAGAATGTGTTAAGTACTGATACATTGTGTCTTTGAATACTTTCAAGGGTTGTCTCCTTATCTGAGGACCAGCTAGGGTAGGGTTTCCACTCACCAAAGGTTTTACATGCACAAATATTTTGAAGTATATGGCATCCCTCCCACCTGTGCGAAGCCCCTTTTTATGTATTGCATCACTGAGACCCTTTCTGCTGCAATCTGCTTTCACCAATTATAATTAGGACACATTGTACAACAAGCTCAAGAATAAATAGGACAAACAATTTTGTGCAGCCTGAAAATGACTTTTTGAAAGAAAATGAGCTGAAAATATTACTAGGGATCCAAAATACAGCTGAAATATCATATTCTTAAAACCATCCTAATTATATACTTCAACTCAAGAAAGCCCTTTAACCCTGAAAATGAAACCCAGAATGAGATATATGAAAATCAATATTATTAAATATATATTGATTGTTATGCATAGTAAAATAATACTATTAAAATGCCTTCAAATTCACTGATGTAGTTGCTCATTACTCAGGATAGTATGTGAGTAATTAGTGAATTGGATGCGTTTGTCTTTGGTTGGCTTTATATACTTGTGGGAAAATGCCTTTGCACTTGCGTAACATAATGTATCTTGGTATTTTGGTACATGTGGGAGAGCTTGCTTGTAATAGAGGCATTGTAAGAGTGCCAGTGTAGGTGATTATGGATTTTGTGAGTGACATTTGTGGAGAAAAATGTTATTAGAGTAGAATTTTTTCATACGATAATGAGATTTTGTTGTACAATTTGCGAATTCCTAAATAGAAATTAGTAAACGTTACTTTGTAGTATGCAGTTTATTGCTATTTTAGAGTAGTGTTATCATGATGATGGTTATGGGACAATGATGATTATGACAATGACGATGATGATTTTGAAGATGATAATAATTTTAGTCTTGCTAGGTGGAGATCTGCTTCATGATAGGGAGAAAGCAAAAACAAACAAAAATTGAAACGTGGAAAATTATCTTTGGTGGATATTGTTATGAAGTATAATTCTGATAAGCTGACAGAAGGACGTTTTTTTGTGTGGGTTTTTTTCACCTGAATTTATATTTTATATTTATATTAAGTTTAATTCTTGTATGTATTTTGTTGATTGTTTATTGATTGATATTAGTTTTTCAGTGATAATGTATTTTATTATGGTTTTTATTGAGACTTTTTATTCTAATGGTGTCGACGATTTGAAAGGCAAATCAGGATCATCGGTGTTTTTAACAATTATTTATTATCTTCCATTATGAAAGTCTAGTATACTGGGGATGATCTTGCCATGCAGAACCAATGCTGCCATACTTCACTATTGTATGAATAGTCAGCAAATGTGGTTTCATTTCTGACTTGATTACACAATCTTTCATGCTTTGTTCACTGTCTTTCTCTTTTCTTGTTATTGTTGAGTTGAGCAGCCGCAATCAGTATGTTGATTCATTTGCTGCTTTCTTACCCCTATCGTCATATTGTGGAATCAAATTGTCTCCATTTGCTGCTTGGCTGGTCCAAAAGGATGGTTATGAATATAGGTTTTAGACCTGTTCTCATTCTGCTGAAAATAAATAGGACAACCGACTAAGCAAAGAACTCTGAGCCATCAAATTGAGAGCTGTGGGGGACTGGTCTCTCTTATCCTCTGCCTATCTTTTTTTCTTTGTCCCTTACTCTATCACTCTTTATTTACTCGTTCAGTTTTTTCCTCTGTATTTCTTGTCATTTGTTTTCTCATTCCTATTTGTTGTGGCTAGATTTTGTGTGATATGTGACTAAGTCAGACTTTTGAGACTTTTATTCTGATTTGTGATAAGGTTTGTTGTGCTATTACAATCTTTTTACAAGAAAAGACAATTTGAGCGACGTTTTGTCTGTACTTTAACAAAAAAGATGAATGAAATAATATAATAGTTTTTTTTAATAAAAAAAATAAAACTACAGTACATTTAAAACAAAAACAAAAATAGTTGCAATGTAAGCTTCTGTTGTACACCTCATATTTTTGGAGAGAGTGAATTAAAAATAAATTCTAAAAGTAATTTTTTGCTCTAGGGGAGTTTTATTTTTCTATTCTCTTTCTCAGCTCTGCATTCTATTGTTGCAGTATTTAATTTATTTTAATCTAAATAAGCTAAGAAAATGTCGGCTGGGGGATTATTACCTCACTTTCTTGTTGGTAAAAATGCTGTGTTGTGAAATTTCTATATCTTTGTTCTTCTTACTTGGTCTTGTTGTTGTGGAATTTCCCCTACCTCCCCCCTTCCACCCAGCCCCCGTCTTCTCCTCCAGCCATTGTTTTGTAATTTAATTATTATTTTTGTATTTAGTCTTAGTTAATAATTAGCCATTTAATTTATTCTCCATCCTTAAAATAATCAGACATGGGACTGATCCGTATTTATACTGATTTCCGTATTTATTTAAAGTCAATGGGTCATTTCTGAGATCGACCCAAATCCGAAGAGAAAATTGGGGGGGGGGGGGGGGGGGGTAGGGTGAGCTTTGGCGCCTTCGCGAGTTCGGTTGTCGGGTCGTTCCGTCATGTTTCACGAAGTACTGCGACGTCATTTATCCAAACTTTGCGCGCGTTTTGATTGGTCATGATCATTGCCGATCTTTGCCGAAGCTGAAAATACTCGTTTTCGGATTCTCCGAGCGCTTGTGCAGTCGTGAAGTCGAAGCAGTCAAAATGGCGACTTACTCCTATCGAGTGTTGACGGAAAATAAAAGTGTTGAGTCCGCGAACATCGACAAGGTTGACAGTGTGAAAAACAAATGGAAAGCGCAATGGCTGTCGGAGAGAGTTGTAGTGAAATACAAGGGCAAGGAGAGATCACAGTTGATCGGCGATTCCATCGCAAAAATCGACGTGCCTGGAGAAGCCAGAAATACAAAATGTATTCGCCTGTGAATCGCACCTTGAGAGGTGCAAGAGGAAAGCGCAAGATAGAGCAGGAAGCAGAACAAGACAGGATTGAAAAGGAGAGAGTCGCTTTGTCTCTGAAGAAGCAGAAGCTGGTCAGCAAGCAGGAAGCCAAGGCAAAACTTGCAGAAGCAGAAAAGACTGCCAGGATTGCCCACTGGAGAGCTGTCCGTACACGCAACAATGCAAGACTCCAAGCTCTCTCTGAAGCCCTCAGCCTAAAAGAGAAACCCAAAGATTCGGCAGCCACTGGAACTCCCTGGAGATCTACCCGTGTTGTACCTCATCATGCTGCGGTTCCAGTTGATGGCCGTAAACCATCCCACATTGCTTTAGCTCGGAAATCATGGAGCCGCAAGGTAGCCTCTTCTTCTAAAAAGAAGCTGCAGTCTCCCACACCCTCCACATCAGCTGTGGTCACTGCTTCGAGACAATACAATACAATACAAGATTATTGCTTTAGGTCCAGCGGACTCTTCAAGGTGGCCTCTTCTTCCGCCATGAAGGTGGTGCAGACTCCCACCAACAAAAGATCGTCATCTGTGCCCGTGAGTGAAGCTAATGTGGTGCCGGCCCCAGCAAAGAAAAGGCAGGTTTACAGTGGTGACCTGAGGGATTTCTTCAGCAAACTTGCCAGAGTGTCAATGAAATGAAGAATAAACAGTCACAAAATGAACAGACTTTTCTATGTACAATTTATTTGGTATTTGCACACCCAGCACACAACTATTGATGGCAGAGATCAATCTAAAACAGACATGTGATTTTGGGCAAGTACTTGAAATGAAGAATAAACAGTAACAAAATGAACAGACTTTTCTATACATGTACAATTTATTTGTATTTGCACACCCAACACACAACTATTGATGGCAGAGATCAATCTAAAACAGACATGTGGTTTTGGGTGAGTACTTCAAAAAATTTAAAATTTGTTTTGTACTGTAGCTGTTTCAGTGAACAGTCTAGAAAGTTAATTGTCCTGCTCAGATTGCACCATTTGGCTTCCCCTTTTAAAAAAATTTTCCGGGGGGACATGCCCCCGGACGTCCCTAGCTTGCTTGGCGCTTTGCGCCGTCGGCTAGGCGCTTCGCGCCTTCAGTTTCAGTATTTTTCACAATTCCCTTGTCCCATGTCTGAATAATACGTTTATTAAAAAAACTTCTTTTTGACTTGCATGCATAGCAATGTGAATCTGTGTACTCTCCCTAAATTTCCAGATTGTGCAAATCTGTGCAAAACAAGTCCTAATTAGTCCAAAAATGACATTGAAAAAAAATATTCGTCCGTCCCTCTCTCTGCCTGCTGTCTGCCATCTGTCTGTGCAAAAACTTTAAGTGGCTAAGTACCCAGAGCCTATTTCAGCTATCACAAACAAACTTGGTAAGATGGTGTATAGCTACGAGACCTGGAAAAAAGTCCAAACTTGCACTTGGAGATGATAGATTGATCTTTTATATTTGTTCTGCTTTTGCGTTGATCTTGAAGTTCACGGTCATTTTAGGCTTTGCAAAAACATACAAATAATAGGTCATTGTACAGTAGAGTGGCTATATATTTAACCCATAGTATGCAACAACATTGGGTTATTTGAACAGACATGCATGAGAGATCACGTGAGGGTCAAGGTCATCCCAAAGTCAAGGTCATGACAAGGTCACCTTTTTTGTGTGTATATAATACATCTTTTGCTGTACTTTATTTGATAATACATGAGTGTATTTGGAGCGAGAGGTCAATGTCATCTCAAGGTCAAGAGCATAGAAAGATCAAAGTCTGTATTACTTTGCATTTTAATGTCACCATTTCATGTTATTTTTCCTGGGCACTCATTTTCATGTTAAATATAAAGTTCCATAAGGAGCATGTGAGTCATGTGGGCTGTGCCCTTTTAGTTTATTATTTGTTTGTGGACTTGTGTACAATTGTTTTATCAGTAATAAGTAAGGAAACCAGTAAAAGCATTTGCTTTAATTTATAATAGTTAAATGGAGGAAATAATTTTGTGAATGTGCCTTTGATTTTATAAGTATAATCAAAAGGCGAAAATATACGTTTGGTTGTGTCACGTTTCCTTTCTTTTCATATGTTTTTTTTCTTCTGACTGTTGAGTCATGAATGTGCCATTGGAGTTTGTTTATTATTATTGTGGCTGGCTTTTTCCATACTCAAGTTGGTGTGCCGGGATTTTCTGTATAAATAATACCCCAATTTGTTTAAATTTAGTGCTTTAAATTACCACTGTTTCCGTCATTCTCATGTATTCTTTCTCGTTCCTAATCGGTTCTATCAGTCTCCTATCTTCTTCACCAGACCAGTCACCTACCTTTTTTCTTGAAAACTCTTTCAAAACTTCCTGTCTGTGTATGGAGTCTGTTGGGTCAGCTTTTGGACTATTGGACGCTTTCTGCCAAATTGTCACTTGGGCTTTCTATGGTATTATTATTTAGCAATGTAGGCATTTTATATGTATGTGTTTTGTTGATATTTTATAATTGTGTTTTGTTGATATTTTATAATGATGTTTATATTCTATTTTGTTTTTGTAAACGTGGATTCGATAAATTAGAGTACAGCCTCAGGGTGAGTCCTCTTTCAACCAAGTTGTGGTCCTGATTCAGCTCTTTGCAGTCAGCTGGGCCTTATAAACAATGTCTAATTAACTGGCTTTTTCAGTGAGAATTGATTCCAACGTACAACTAACTGATGTTAATGTTGCCAACCTTCAACCATTCATTCTTTTTTTTTTTTCGTTATTCTTTTTCCAAGTGAAATCAGAATGTATGTGAGGGTGTTTGTTGAGTTTCCATTCTTGTAAAACATATTTTAATTACTAATATTTTTGTTTTAATTACCTCTTTATCTGCCCCAATCTTCAGTGGTTGTGTGTTGGTATTTTCCCCCAGGGAAAGCAATGTGAAATGTACATTAGTGTGTGTTACATTTAATTTTGGTCTTGTCCTTTATTTCTGTTAGCCTTGGCAGTGCATCCATTGGTTTTTCATGAAAAATTGAAAGGTTATAGTGAAAATTTGTCCATGATATATTTTTGGTATTATTTTTTAAAGTTGTGTATTTTGGACTCTTAATTCATGCAGCAGTGCGAGTTTATTCAGATAGATATATTTTCTGCTGCCTTTTTTTCATTAACTTGAAACATTTATTACTTTACTTTGTTGTTGGTGGAGTTTTTTTTTTGTTTTTTTTTTGGGTGTGTTTTTTTTGTTTTTTGTTTGGTTAATCCATAAATTGTAAATTAATTAAACAATTGAAAAACATTTGTGAAACATTTACACAAAATTTTGTGAACAGTCAGTGGTTTAGTTTCAGTGTTACATGTAGTTTACAATGTAGAAAACAGAGTAACATGTACATTGAAAAAAAAGAACATTATATTATTTTTTAAAAACCCAAAGAATTCAAATGAATTCAAATCTGCTACTGTACGTTTTATTTTAATTTTATTTTTGTTGTTGTTGTGGTTGCTGTTGCTTTTTTGAATAGTTATGCTGATTATTTGTGTTACATTTTGATTGTTTTACAGAAAAATCCAGGCTTAGTCAGGGAGTCATGTATAGTGAGCGAGTACAGGAACATGTACTTTTGTGTGTTTCATTTTATATTACATGCATCAATTTGTCTGAAATTTATCTAACGTGTACTTGAATTTGTGAAAGTTTTATCAAATAAAAAATGTTGTTATTTTAGACCATGCTAGTGTTGTTTTGTTCAGGAAATTGTAAAATAGTATTGTACAAATAAAATTAAGTTTAAAATAAATGGATTGGATTTCCCCTTGTATTGTTTTTTTATGTTTCTGTTGTGTATTCTGGCAAAATATGTTCACTAGGGATTTCGAAGATTGAATGTGTATGTTTGAAAACTTTGTTTTTTCAAATGTGAACAAGATGGCAAGCCATTCAAATATTACACACATTGCTGCAAAATAAGCATTTTCAAAAGTGTTAATTTTCTTGGCTTCCCCCGTGGGGGCGCCGGGGGTTTCAGAATAAATAGTATCTCCACTTTCTGGAAATTTAGTGCTTTAAATTCCCAATGTTGCTGTCTTTCTCCTTTCTACTCTGTTCTATCAATCTACTATACTTATACTATCTTCTTCGCTAGACCAGTCCCCTACCTTTTTTCTTGAAAACTCTTCCGGGACAAGACTCCTTATTTGTGTATGAGGTCTGTTGGATCAGCTTGGGAATATTGGACGTTTTCTCCCAAATGGTCACTGGGGCTTCCTATGCTGTTATTATTTAGCAATGTAGGCATTTTATATTATATGTTTTGTTGATATTGTATAATGATGTGTTTATTCTATTTTATTTTTTCACAGCATGGGTATCATCAGCGCAGCAACCCCTGGCACCAAAAATTGCAGTGTGATTCGTCGCAATACCAGTATGACGCCAGACAAAGTTTCAACAGTAGGTAGAGTGCCAGTTCATTTCTACAGTGCCACTGTTTTCGATATTACTCTTGCCTACGAGATTCTTAAAGACTTCGCAGTAGAAGATCGGACCAGGAAATTAGATCTGCTCTGGAAAGTGAGTTGGCCTCTGCGCTCCCCACGTCCAGGTTGGTCAGGAATGATGCAGAGTGTATGTAATGGAAGTTATCACGGGCAGAGCAGCTTCACATTCCTGCCCATGATAGACATGGATCCTACAAATATGAGCTGCATCTACTCAACCCTCCACTTTGTCTCATCTTTGGCAAAGCGGTATGCTTGCACACCAGTCCTGACTTTTGACCAGCCCCTCTGGTGGAAATCCACAGTAATCATTGACAGTGAGCCACCCACAAGTGCCCTGCGCTCTATCGTCCTTCGTCTGGGAGGATTTCACTGCCAAATGAGTTTCCTTGGTTGTATTGGAAGGCTCATGGCGGGATCTGGACTCGAACAGGTCCTGGAAGTAGCTTTTGCTCACAATTCTGTCATCCACATACTAAACGGAAAGTCTGTATCTAGAGCTGTTCGTGGACACTTCCTAGTAGACGCTGTCCTTAATGCCCTCGTTCTGTCTCACGCCTTCAGCATCACCCTGTACACACATGGTCCTGCAGATGCAGAGCAAAACACTGAAAACAATAGTACTCCAGTACACCCAAAGCTCCTTGCTGTCTTGCATGCATATGACAAGATCATGAACAAGCAAATTGCTGCAGAAGAGCTTGTGGCAAATGAAGAGCTGGAAGTGGTGGAACATCATTTGCTCATGACAAAATCTCAGTTGCCAGGCCGCACATCCCAAGTATGGTTGCAGTACATGGTGATGGTGGATATACATGCACTACGACAGTTTCTGAAATCAGAGAGGACAGGCAATTGGTTGCTCCATCTTCATGCACGAGGAAGAGGAATGTCCGAGTCTGAACGCACCCAGTGGCTTCTGTCTGTGCCAGCCTGTGCAGGCATAAACAATGCCTTGCAGGAGGTAACAGGCCTGGAATACAGCACCAGCTATCAGCATGTGGAAGCTGGTGAGAGCAGGGAGGCTAGAGACGAGCAGGATTTGCAGTCCATTTTGAGTTTTCTCATTCACCGCAGTCCCTTTGCTGGTGACGAATCTCTGAGAAATATTAGCACTGGTGTAACAGCAGATGCCACGGTGAATGTTGACAAAGCAGAAGTCATCGGCAAGGCTATCCTTGACTCAATGCAAGGCAAGTCTGTAAAAGAGTTCAAGTTCTCTAAAAAACAGCAGGCTGTCACCATGGATGTCAGAACGTGTTATAAGCTAGACGGAGAGAACATTCACGCTGATCCTCAGCTGCTGTTTCAGCGACTCATGACAGCTGCTTCTGAACGTGCTGAAGACTTTGACCTTTCTTCTGCTTTCCATTTTGAACTGAGCACACTTCCTCCTTCCCTCTTCGAGCAATCTGGATTTATGCGAGAGTCAAAAAAGTCTGCTTTGGCTGGTGCCATTGCGACAGTCATGAAAGGAAAAAAACCTGAGGAAAGAGAAGAAGAAGACAGTGATGAAGAGTTTGTCCTGGATGGTGGTTCTCTCCTGCACAAGGTTCTTTGGAGAAAACAGGACTCTTTTTCCGCCATATCCAATACCTATGCAACATATGTGTGTCATCGCTACAAGAGAGTAACTGTAGTGTTTGATGGTTATGAGTGTGGACCTTCAACTAAAGATGCAGCCCATCTGAGACGCTCTGCTGGCGTCGTAGGACCGGCTGTACTCTTTACTGGTGACACGCTCTTAACGTCACGTAAAGAAGTTTTTCTTTCAAACCAGGCCAACAAGCAAAGGTTCATCATGTTCATATCCGAAGAAATGAATTCACAAGGTTTCCGTGTTTTGCATGCAAAGGGGGATGCCGACAATCTAATAGTCAAAACTGCCCTGGAATTGGCAGCTACTCACAAGACGACTGTTGTAGGAGAAGACACAGATCTGCTGGTGCTTCTCCTTCATCATGCCACGCAGAACACAAAGCCAATATTCTTCCGGTCTGACAAACAGTGTGTGAAAACGCCAGTGTGGAACATCCAGTGGCTGGCACGAGTCCTTGGGCCTGAGGTTTGTCAACTGCTGCCTTTTGTTCATGCACTGAATGGCTGTGACACCACGTCAGGACTTTTTGGGATCGGAAAAGGAGTTCCACTCAAAAAACTGTCTGACAGCAACTTCAAAACGGAGGCACATATCTTCTGCAGCTCAGGAATCTGCCAAGACGCCATCACTGCAGCTGGGGAGAAAGCCTTGGTCTGTGTCTATGTCAACGCACGGGAGGATCCTTGTGCAGCCCTTGCCCGAAATACGCAGTGATTTCAGGGGGTGCTGCACCACCTGCCGTGGTTGCCTCCGAATTCTTTATAAAATAGGTGGTGTGTGCAATTCAGGATAGAGTTATAGCATCAAAGATAAGAAACACGCGCGCATTTGCACCATAGACGTGTACACTCAGAATATGATAGTGATATAAATCAAATTCTTCACTCAAATATGAAATTATGAATGATTGAGAATGATATGGGCTGAGAATGATATAGTCAAATACGATGGTATAGTACTTGGACAGAGATGTTCCAGCTGTTGTTCAAATTGTAATAAGATAAATCACTTATCTGCAGTATCGAGACTGGAGAATATACACAAATTGTCTTGCAGTCGCGGAGTGTCGCTGTCTTTCTTTATATTGTTACTTCATTGTCGCTGGCTTTTCCATGATGTTCTGGATATCTTGAAGTTGTCACCCGGCGACTTCTATACAACTCTCAGTCTGCACTTGTTTCTTCCGGCCTGCACCGATTCTTCCGGCCTGCATCAATTCTTCTGGCCTGCACCACTTCTTCCGGCCTGCACTGACTTGCGCCTGAAACGATCAGGTGGTGACCTAATGTCCCAAATATGAATGGATGACTTTTCTAGAATGAAGCACAAGTATGATGTAATGCTCGTTCGTCGAACCTTTAAAAAACGTTGTATAATTTATAACACACGATAGGTGATAATGAATGATAGACGAGATGACTGATGATCCTACTTTCATCCTTCCACTTTCATGCCTTACATACAATGACATAAACAAACACTTCTGCCAAGTGTTCTCCAAACCGGATCCTCTGCAAAAGATCTAAATCTAAACAGAATCATATATTTATCAACGCTGTTAGATGACGTCTAAGAAATCTACGAATCGGTCTAGAACGCACTAAGGCTAAAAAATGTAGAAACAATAATGGAAAAATTATAATTATTTCATACGAAAACAAACTAACTAACGTGGAATAAACACATTTTTGTATATCTTAGAACTATCTATCTGGCGTCTGCTAGCCCAGTACAGGCTAACTAAATACGTACCCACAATGGTGCATGAATAATTATTATTGATACGTTTACCTGTCTAGCTATCTATCTAGCCTCTGTTAGCTCAGTACAGTTTAGCTAAACACGTACCCACGATGGCGCATGAAGAAAGAACCCAACGGTTCGTGACGGTCAAGATGGCTCCTGATACGGGTAACGCCCAGTAGATTGACGACCTTGGATAGTTGAACCAGTTGAAAGTTGGCGGACCTTTTCCACCCAAAGCTGATTCATTCAGTATCCTCAGGTACTTCTCAGTATCCCTCTTGGCTTCCTTCAACTGGTGTGCCTTGCACAGTTAATGCCGCATCTAGGAGTCTTCTTCGATTGTTGGCCCGTGAACGGTGTTGTTGACAAAATGTCTCCGTGCTCTGCTCTGACGCAATCGGTCTATGACGTATACACCGACGTCAAAACATAGAGTCTTGAGCATTTCATCCAAAGGCACCCAAAATATGTCATTTGAACAATACGAAAAAATAAAACAAACGATGTACCGTTGCTGTCAGGAAAACTGGCAGAAGAGACGCGTATTTTCGCGACATAGGTCCCTTCTGAAACTAAAAACTCTAGTTTTTAGCTAATTCTCGTTCGTGAAAGAGCGGCTCAAGTAGTCAGCACCCACGTTGTCTTTCCCTTTGATGATTCTCACTTTGTAGTCGTATTGTTGGAGAGCAAGAGCCCATCTCATCAGTCGGCCGTTTTCTGTTTTTGACTTCTCCAAGTATTGGAGTGGTTGATGGTCCGTCTCAAGAATGAATTGCTTCCCATATAAGTATGGTTCAAACTTCTTGATGGCCCAGACGGATGCTAGGCATTCCTTCTCAACTGTGGCATAGTTTCTTTCCGCGTTCTTCAGTTTCCTGCTAGCGTAAGCCACAGGTTGCGGTCCCTCTCCGTGATCCTGCAATAGGATTGCTCCTATGGCTTTGTCAGATGCGTCTGTGCGTAGCACAAACTCCTTTTCCTTGTCGGGTAACCTCATGATGGGTTTGCTGCACAGATGACTCTTTAATGTGGAAAAAGCTTTTTCAGCTGTTTCGTTCCACTGCACTCGGTCTGGCTGCTTGGCTTTGGTCATATCTGTGAGTGGGCTAGCGATTTCGGCAAAGTTTGGAACAAACTTCCGATAGTAACCGGCTAGTCCTAGGAAAGCTCGTACTTCTTTCTTTGTAGTAGGTCTTTCTGCTTTTGCCAGTTTCCCTACTTTGTCGTCTTCTGGTTGAATCTTCCCTTTCCCTATTTGATGTCCCAGGTATGACAGTTCCTGGAACCCAAGGTGGCATTTTGAAGGTTTGGCTGTGAGTCCAGCGTGCTCTAGTCTTGTCAGCACTTGTTCTAGAGCTTCTAAGTGCTCCTCCCATGTTTCGGATGCGACTAGTATGTCGTCAATGAAGTTGTCGACATCGTCTCTGCCCATGGGTTGTAGTAGTTTCCTCATCATGCGGGTGAAAATTGCCCCTGCTGTTTTCAATCCAAATGGCATGGTGGTCCATTGGTATTGACCGTATGGTGTCGAGAATGCTGTCTTGTGACGATCCTTTTCATCGACTGGAATTTGCCAGTATCCTTTAGATAAGTCGAGTTTCGAAAAATATTTTGCTTTGCTGAGTTTCGCAAAAAGCTGATCGACGTCTGGCATGGGTTCACTGTCGAATTCGATTTCGTTGTTTAGTTTCCGGTAATCGATACAGAATCGAATTGAACCATCTTTCTTTTTCACCAGTACAATGGGTGCGCTGTACGCTGATATGCTTGGTTCTATCACTCCGAGTTTGATCATCTCCTGCACCTCCTTTTGGACGGTGTCTCTCGCTGCGTGGGGTAATGGATATTGTTTCACGTGCACTGGTTTTTCAGAGCGAGTACGCAAATGGCATTTCTCCAAAACCGTTTTGCCTGGTAGATCGCTTAACACTGTTTCGTGGTTTTGGCATATTTCCACGATCTCAGCTTTCTGAGATGCCTCCAACTCAGGGTTGATGAGAACATCCTGATGAGTCTCAGTGCGACCCAAAGGGATGGATGGTAGAGCATTTACGTACTCTTGCAATGACTCATCTTTCTCGTCGATGCTGATTTCGTCTTCAAGCATCACCACTGCTACTGCGGGTTCTGGTTCTCTTTCCACATATTCCTTCAGGAGATTTGCGTGGTACGTTTTCAACTTACCGTTGATCTCCACCTTGTAGGTGTATTGGTTCACTTTCTCCTGTATTGTGAAAGGTCCCTTCCAAGTCAATTCCAGCTTGTTGTTCTTCTCTGGAAGTAGTAGCAGAACTCTTGTTCCTTTTCTCAATTCTCTCATCTTGGCCTTTTTGTTGAATTGGCGCGCGTGTCGTGCTGTCGCCGTTTCCAGGTGTTTTCTGGCAATAGCGCATGTTTCCTCGATCCTGTTTCTCAAATCAGTTACGTATTGCGCGGCTGTTCGGGTCTCAGGCGCTATATTCGTGTTCACCCACAGCTCTTTGAGTATTTGTAGTGGTCCCCTTACTGTTCTCCCGTACAGTAATTCAAACGGTGAGAATGACGTAGACTCCTGTGGAACCTCCCTGTATGCAAACAACAAGGCAGGTATTAGTCTGTCCCATTCTGTAGGCTGTTCCAGACACATTTTTCTGATCATCTGCTTCAGTGTGCCGTTGAATCTTTCAACCAACCCGTTTGCTTGAGCGTGGTAAGGTGTCGTTGTTATCCCCTTGACACTCAACAATCGTTGTAGATCTTTCATCACTTCTCCAGTGAACTGTGACCCTTGATCTGTTATTATTTCTTTTGGCACTCCTACTCTGGTCCACATCGTCCATAGGGCTTCGGCAACTTCGGGTGCCTTGCAAGTTTTCAAAGGGGTTGCCTCTGGGTAGCGTGTTGCATAGTCCACCATCGTCAGCACGTAACGATGTTTCCTATCTGATGGCGTGGTGAACGGTCCGATCAAGTCAATGGCTACCTTTTCGAATGGTACTCCCACTAGTGGCACGCGTCCCATGGGAAGTTTCCTGGTAGTTCCTTTTGGCGCTGTTCTTTGGCATGCATCACATGATGCGCAATATCTTTGTACATCTCCGATGATTCCTGGCCAATAGAAATTCGCCCATATGCGGTCGCGTGTTTTCTTGTTGCCCAAATGGCCGCTCATTGGCATGTCATGTGCCAGCTTCATGATACCGCTTCTGTACTTTTTGGGTACCACGATCTGCTTCTTGGTTCCTTCTGTCGAAACAAACTCTCGATAAAGGATGCCGTCCTTCCAAAGATATTTACATGTTCTTTTGTTGTCTCTACGGATGGGTCTTGGTGCTTTGGCTGCTTCCTTCGCACTGTTAAGGGTCTCGTCCTCTTGCTGGGCTTTCCTTAACTCGGCACTGGTAACTCCTCCGATAGTGTTTCCCTCTATCAAGAGCTCTCGGTTTGCTTTCCCTCTTGAACTGCACCGGGTCTCTACGTTGCAACAAATGTCTCTGGTTGCATAAACGGGAATCGTTTCATTGTCATTCTTTCTCAAAGTCGTGGAGTTTCCAATCAATACTGGGTACAATGTGTCCTCCAAAACAAGCACTTCAGTCTCCCCAATAAAGAAAGGTGTGTCCAAGTGTACTTTCGCTAAAGGCACCTCTATTTCTTGGTCTGCTTTAGCGAGTTTGATTTTCGTTTTCTCCCCAGTGTACTTCTCTGCGGGGATCAGGTTTGCTTTCACCACTGTCATAGTGGCTCCGGTGTCACGTATTCCCTCCGTTAATGTCCCTTCGACGATGAGGGTACATTCCGGTTTAAACGGAATACTGCTGCATTTCTCGCACAATTGCGATCCCGTCTGTATTGCACAAGCGGCATTGGAAGCTGTTAGAGTCTTGACGCTGTGCGCTTGTACGTGACGGCTTGGCGATTGTGGCCTTGGTGACTGCGACCTTGTTGGACAGTCTGATGCCTTGTGTGGTCCGCTGCAACGATAACATTCTATGGTACCGCTTCGGCTGCGCTGACTCGATGCCCTAAATGTGCTTGAATTTCCAGTATTATGTTCTCCAGGGCTTGGACTGCGGCTGTCGCGCGAATCTACACTGGGCGATCTGTGTCTTTTCGTCTCTTGCTGGTGGTCCCTTCTAAGCGATCGATGGCGCTCTTCGAATCTGACTCGCGGAGTTTCAGACATCCTGATTGATTCGAATAATGATGCAGCCTCTACTGCTTCATCGCCAGTGCTCGGCTTGTGTTCCTTGACAAATCGGGCTTTGTCAGCTGGTAAGCCTTCAATGAAGTGTGCCATGTCTATCAGGTCTTCCCAGTCCTTGACTGTTGATGATCTCTTCGACAGTTCGAACCACCGCTTCCTATACAACCTGATTCGGAACATGAATTCCTTAGCCATTTCAGTCGACGTCTGTCTTGCGTCTTTCAATCTCTTGCGGTATTCTTCTGTGGTTAACTGAAACCTCTTGAGCAACTCTTCTTTTAGAGTGTCGTAGTCGAAAACGTCGGCATCACTGAGCTGAGTCATGATTTCTCTGGCCTTCCCTTTTAAAAGAGCTATTAGCCTAACTCCCCAGTCTTCTTGCTGACAGTTCTCCGCCTTCATTACTCGCTCAAATTGTTTCAGGTATGTTTCGAGGTCGTCGTTGTCCTCGTAAAACGGCAATTTGATTTTAATCCTGCTTCCGTTCATAGAGTTGTTACTTATTCTGGATGCGGAAGCCGTCGATTGAATTTCTCGATGCATTTCTATCTCCATCTCTTTCAATCTGATCGCAAGCTCCCGTTCTGCTTTCTGGTTTTCCTCCCGTAAGCGAAATTCTCTTTCCCGCTCCTCTCTCTCTTCTTCATCTTTCCTACGGCGCACTTCTTTCTCCTCTTCTTCTTTCCTCCGGCGCTCTTCTTTCTCCTCTTCTTCTTTTCGTCGGCGCTCTTCTTTCTCCTCTTCTTCTTTTCGTCGGCGCTCGGCGTCTTCTTTTTCTTCTTTCCTCCGCCGCTCGGCGTCTTCTTTTTCTTCTTTCCTACTCTGTGAGACATAATCTAAAAGGTCCTTACCTGTCAGGCCTAACATCTCCCCCTCGCTTTTCCACTGTTCCATGCGAACCTTCCAGTCTGGTATCTCCTCTTGGTCGTTCGTTCGTGACGTTCCCTGACGCGTTCTAACGCGTTCTTGCGACATTGTGATAATTATTGGGTACCCGCTGTAATACAATTATTACTTGAATATCTGGTTGTGATTCAACAATCACATGAACTGCTTTCGACACTTGGTCGATGTTCGTTTGGAAAATAAACTACTTTCAAGTGCCAGATAGCTTTACCATACATGCGTTATCATGAGCATGTTATCTACCTATAACGATCTCAAACGCAAGTTGCTTTCAAATAAACTGCTAACTGCACTGTCTTTAGAGGTGAAAACGTCTATACGTATGTGAATACGAGTATAGTTTGATTCTCGTAACTAGTGTTAGATCATATATCGTGATGGTAACCTCGTACCTCTTCTCACGTGACTTACCGCTGTAACCCTTGCGGAAAGCCTAGATCTTCTTGTTACTCACCTACTACTGTGTGTATTTTCCCAAAGAAACAAACATTGTACAGGCTCGAAATAAAAACAAAATTATGGCTAATGCATGTTTGGTCTTATTGCTAGATCGTCCGATAAAAGTGGATGTTACACTATGGCAGAAGGTACGTCCACCCAGTTGTAATAGTGGCTCCCTCCAACCGCCCGCATTAAATTTTGAAGACACACGTCGTGGTCAAATCCTTGATGCTTATTCTCGGTTCTGATACCGTATCCTCAACCGACACACGCACCTATCCCGGAAACGATGCCCCCAGTATGTCAACGCACGGGAGGATCCTTGTGCAGCCCTTGCCCGAAATACGCAGTGATTTCAGGGGGTGCTGCACCACCTGCCGTGGTTGCCTCCGAATTCTTTATAAAATAGGTGGTGTGTGCAATTCAGGATAGAGTTATAGCATCAAAGATAAGAAACACGCGCGCATTTGCACCATAGACGTGTACACTCAGAATATGATAGTGATATAAATCAAATTCTTCACTCAAATATGAAATTATGAATGATTGAGAATGATATGGGCTGAGAATGATATAGTCAAATACGATGGTATAGTACTTGGACAGAGATGTTCCAGCTGTTGTTCAAATTGTAATAAGATAAATCACTTATCTGCAGTATCGAGACTGGAGAATATACACAAATTGTCTTGCAGTCGCGGAGTGTCGCTGTCTTTCTTTATATTGTTACTTCATTGTCGCTGGCTTTTCCATGATGTTCTGGATATCTTGAAGTTGTCACCCGGCGACTTCTATACAACTCTCAGTCTGCACTTGTTTCTTCCGGCCTGCACCGATTCTTCCGGCCTGCATCAATTCTTCTGGCCTGCACCACTTCTTCCGGCCTGCACTGACTTGCGCCTGAAACGATCAGGTGGTGACCTAATGTCCCAAATATGAATGGATGACTTTTCTAGAATGAAGCACAAGTATGATGTAATGCTCGTTCGTCGAACCTTTAAAAAACGTTGTATAATTTATAACACACGATAGGTGATAATGAATGATAGACGAGATGACTGATGATCCTACTTTCATCCTTCCACTTTCATGCCTTACATACAATGACATAAACAAACACTTCTGCCAAGTGTTCTCCAAACCGGATCCTCTGCAAAAGATCTAAATCTAAACAGAATCATATATTTATCAACGCTGTTAGATGACGTCTAAGAAATCTACGAATCGGTCTAGAACGCACTAAGGCTAAAAAATGTAGAAACAATAATGGAAAAATTATAATTATTTCATACGAAAACAAACTAACTAACGTGGAATAAACACATTTTTGTATATCTTAGAACTATCTATCTGGCGTCTGCTAGCCCAGTACAGGCTAACTAAATACGTACCCACAATGGTGCATGAATAATTATTATTGATACGTTTACCTGTCTAGCTATCTATCTAGCCTCTGTTAGCTCAGTACAGTTTAGCTAAACACGTACCCACGATGGCGCATGAAGAAAGAACCCAACGGTTCGTGACGGTCAAGATGGCTCCTGATACGGGTAACGCCCAGTAGATTGACGACCTTGGATAGTTGAACCAGTTGAAAGTTGGCGGACCTTTTCCACCCAAAGCTGATTCATTCAGTATCCTCAGGTACTTCTCAGTATCCCTCTTGGCTTCCTTCAACTGGTGTGCCTTGCACAGTTAATGCCGCATCTAGGAGTCTTCTTCGATTGTTGGCCCGTGAACGGTGTTGTTGACAAAATGTCTCCGTGCTCTGCTCTGACGCAATCGGTCTATGACGTATACACCGACGTCAAAACATAGAGTCTTGAGCATTTCATCCAAAGGCACCCAAAATATGTCATTTGAACAATACGAAAAAATAAAACAAACGATGTACCGTTGCTGTCAGGAAAACTGGCAGAAGAGACGCGTATTTTCGCGACAGTCTACAATGGTTGCATGGGAGACACCCTTGATACCCTACGCTACCAGCGCTTCCTTGCAAAGGTGTCGTCATGTACTACCACTGTTCAGATCCAGACCCTACCTCCCACGAGTGCCGCAGCCAAGTATCACAGCCTGCGTGTATACCTCCAGGTTCAGGTAAATGACTCTCCAACGATGTTTTTCGAGCGCATGTTTTTTTAGTGAGTGCGTGCGTGCGTGTGTGTGTGTGTGTGTGTGTGTGTGTGTTTCTGATTTGAATGTTTTGAAACGAGAGAAAGAGAGAGAAACATGGCCGAATGCAATAATTATTATTGTTGTTATATGCTCAGGGGTAAAGTAAACGTTTAAATATGTACACGTATGGGAATACGTGGTCTTACTGTGATTGACATTGTACTATGTGCAGTGGAACTGCTAGAAAGCTTATCATGATATTCAATATTTCATATTTCAGGACTGGACAAACCCTGGGCATGATTTAGCCCCGGAGCTCTGGGGATGGCAGTTGACATCGGGACGGCTGGAACCACGACAGACTGACCTTCCACCTGCTCCAGAAGACCTTCTGAAAGTTATTCGGTGCAACTGCAAGAAAGACTGCAGTTCTAAGCGCTGCACATGTCGAAAGCATGGACTCGAATGCTCTATGGCATGTGGACACTGCAAAGGCTTGAGCTGCTCGAACTCGCAGACAGTCGATGAACTGGATGACATGGACCTCGAAGATGTACCCAGTTCTTCTGCTGACATTCATATAAGCCTAGACAGTGCTTCGCTTGGTGGAGAGATCTCAATGCAGTGAATCTGTGTCAGTGATGCACTATCTGATTTGTATGTGACACTGCATGTCTGTGCATGAAACAGTTAAATAGTTTATATTGTCACTATATAAGTATATTTTCTGAACTGTTCACCGTTTTGTGCTTTTGGTAGCAATTGCGTTATCAAATTTGGTTTGCGCATAACAAGACCTTTACAACGAGGTGCTACATGCATACAATCGGTTTATACCGAGCAAAACGGTAAAACCCGGTTATTCGATGACGTAACAGAGCGCGTTTAAGTGGACACCTGACACTCTGATCATTCTACTTTTTGGATATGTTACACAGGGACTGTATCTGATTATCATTCACGCAAAATCATAACTATTGCAATTACTTCCTTTCTTTTCGATTTTTTTGCGTTTACAGACTACACTATAAACAAGCAAACAAGACCTTCTAATAGCACATTTTAGATCTAAACATTCACAATAGAACAATTGTTACCATTTTGTTCTTCCTTCTCCAACCCCCCAAAAATTATGTTTTTCCATCTTCTTAGGTTTAAAAAAAGCTTTTTTTTTTTTCTTCTTCTGAACTTTTCAATATTTTTAAAATATCAAATATGGGAGCAGAAGGAAAGTACAGTCTTTTCATTTTCAACCTTCTTACTCAACCAGCACTCCCAGTTCTAAGCATTCCCCCGTTGGGGTGCCGGGGGTTTCAGTATAAATAGTTTCCCCACTTTCTGGAAATTTAGTGCTTTAAATTCCCACTGTCGCTGTCTTTCTCATTTGCTCTTTCTTATTCCTGCTCTGTTCTATCAATCTGCTATACTATCGTCTTCTTCGCTAGACCAGTCTCCTACCTTTTTTCTTGAAAACTCTTTCGAGACAAGACTCCTTGTTTGTGTATGAGGTCTGTTGGATCAGCTTAGGAATATTGGACGCTTTCTGCCAGGTGGTCACTAGGGCTTCCTATGATGTTATTATTTAGCAATGTAGGCATTTTATATGTATGTGTTTTGTTGATAATTTATAATGATGTTTGTATTCTATTTTGTTTTTGTAAACGGGGGTTCAATAAGTTGGGGTGAAGCCTCAGCCGTCCCCTGCGTGTAAAGTGACTGGCTGGTGGAGGGCATTCAGTTTTCCCACTAGGGTTGTTTCAGCAGATCTTTTATGCGGATTGGGGGTTGTCCGGTCCTGATTTGGCTCGGAAGAGTCCGCTGGACCTAAAGCAACAATTATGTAATGTAATGTAGTTCTAAGCAGAAGACACTGTCAGATCTAAATCTTCGCAGAAGGAAATTACTGTTCATCTTCTCGTTAGTACTTATATTTTTATATATTTATTGCACTAACAATTATTCGAGAAGGAAAGTGTGTTTCAATTCTTCAAAGCACCAATACAGCCTCGCCCTCTCTAATAATAATAATAATACATGTAATAATAATAATAATAATAATAATAATAATAATAATAATAATAATAATAATAATAATAATAATAATAATAATAATAATAATAATAATAATAATAGTTAGTTAGTTATTCATTGCTTACAGGGTCCATCGGACTGCAAAGAACCGAATCAGGATCACAAAATCAGGACCACAACTTGGTTGAAAGAGGACTCGCCCCTAAAATATCTGCTGAAACAACCCTAGTGGTAAGCCGGTCATTTTACAATAAAGGCATACCACGCAGGGGACGCTGAGGCTATACTCTAATTTATCGAACCCCCGTTTACAAAAACAAAATAGAATATAAACATCATTATAAAATATCAACATAACATATAAAATGCCTACATTGCTAAATAATATCATAGGAAGCACTAGTGACCATTTGGCAGAAAGCGTCCAATATTCCCAAGCTAACCCAACAGACCCCACACACAAATGAGTAGTTTTGGAAGAGTTTTCAAAAAAAAAGGTAGGTGACTGGTCTAGTGAAGAAGATAATATAGTAGATTAATAGAACAGATTAGGAATGAGAATGAACAAAGGAGAAAGACAGCGACAGTGGGAATTTAAAGCACTAAATTTCCAGAAAGTGGGGATACTATTTATACAGAAACCCCCGGGACCACCACTGTGAGAATAATAATATTAATAATAATATTAATAATGGCAATACTACAATAGCAATAATAGGACAATGGCGTCAGAAACTTAGTCCGTGTGATGGAATGCGTGTGCGTGCACATATTAGACTCGGTTTATACTCTCATCCCAATAAATTAAATAAACAATTTAAATAAACACATTCGAAATACAATGAAATACAATAAATATAAACACATAAATTATAAACCAAAACACCCGCGTTCTTTCTTCTTCCAATAGGCCTTATTCGGAAATAAGAGGCAACTTGTCTTTTTGTTTTGTTTTTAAGTTACTGTGTTCGTTTGCAAAGAGTGTCCGTCTAACTTTAGACAACTCTGGGCGCAACATGCGGGCACACAGGCCAAAGTTGTTTCCCTGGTATTTTGGAGCATGGTCTATTACACAGGTAGGCCTATATGAAAGGGGGTTATTTGTCTCTCTTCCTGTAACCCATTTATTTTCATCAAACTCTAATTCTGGAACTCGTTTTGCAATAAAGAAGGCATTGTCTGAAAGGCTCCAAAAGTAGACAAAAAAATAAATAAATGCAACAGCTTCCTGAACTCAAGCCTATTGAATGGGTGTACTCTTCCTGCGGCCCTCTTCATCATACACAGGTTCTGGCACTGAGCTTGGTTCTTCATCGGCTTGTTTAATTCCTTTGGATAAAAGTGTAGATGTTGGTTTTGTGGATGATTTTGAGGTAGACTTGACAGACCATAAAGCCGAATCTTCCTCTATTAATGCTAGTGGCTGGACTGGGACGACTTCATCCCAATCCTCGGGATCCTGACGCTTCCAGCACTCCCAGTCCAACACGTCTGCCCATATCGTCATGTTCCTCTTGTACATCAAGGGGTTGGTGCCGTCTGCCGGACCCCAGCGCTTCGAAGGCTCAAATAACTTTTGCATGAACTGAAACAGCCAATGTATTACAGACAACGCTGAATTAGTTGAAGTAGCTGGGGACTAGGCCCGACCTTGACTATCTCATTAAACGTAGCCTTTTTGTATTTCCAGATATTATCTCTGAAATAGTCGGAATCAGAACGAGCCAAACGTCGGTGGTCGATCGGTCTGTTGGTCCGTTGCCCGCCACCTCTAAAAAATCACTGAACTGATTTTGACCCAACTTCATACGAACATTATCTCTAGGTAACAGGCCAGCCTCCCGTGCCATCAAATAGCTATACCGCAAAGGTCAAGGTCGCTGGGTCACGTTTTGCTCAATATTTCAAAAAACGCTGAACAAATTTTGTTGATTTTTGGAATACAGGTACTTTTCTCAAAATGACTGGACTAATTCTGATTATTTTTACTATGTAGATACTTTGACCAGCACAACCTTTTGTGTCCGGTCCTTGAACTTTCACAAAGATCAAGGTCGCTGAGGTCAATTGTATTATTAAAACGTTTTGTGCTTTATCCAAAACTTGTTTTGCATGCAGATAGTTCAGATAGTGGACCATCATTCCATGCTTTCATTATGCTTCCTTAGGATAAAACAACATGGCCACAAAAACACCTTTGAAAATACTGATTTTCAGCTATGTGTGCGAGTGTATGGAATTATTTGCAATCTTTTTTTTTCTTTTTTTTAACCTAAGGCGAAAAACAATCTGGTTAATTAGGTTAAGCTTGCCTCTAAACAGCTCGTTTGATGTCACCAATGTTCAAATCCTCGTTTCCATGCTGTAGGTAGTTTACATTGTTATATCGAGACTGTCTATGCAGGAATGTTGCTAGGAAATTTTTTCTTCGGCGATTTGGCCGAAACAGCCGTGAAACTTTCGGCTTTTTACAGAAAGTTTTGGCTTTTTCTTCCAAAGCAGTCTCACAAATTTTTTGACTAGATTCACTACGTTAACGTGCACCATCCACCTCCATATACATGTATTAAAGTTGTTCTGTGGATGCATATCTTTTTTAATAAAACATAATTTTAAGAGTAGAATAAGAACATTGAAAATAAATTTTATTTTCTTAAATTTTAGACACACAAAAACAATAAAAAGTTTAGACTGTCCCTTGACAGACCACAATACTGTCAGTTTCTGGGTTTAACCTTAGTAATTATCGAATTGTTACGTTGAAACGCGAATGGTAGTACGTCGGAAGCGCGCACGATAGATCTAATCGTTTCGTTTTGCAAAGTATTCAATAATGGAGTTTATTTACCTTTGATTTGAGTTTGCATTGTTGTTAGGAGAGGCTTTGTATAACGTTGATAATTTTCGTTAGTCGATATTGTTGTAGAATTTTCTGGATCTGCGTGTTTACTCTCGATAGAAATTTCCCGATACATGTCGAAGCAAGAAGACGTTCCGGAAGGAGAAGAAAATATGTATGACGTAAGACAGTAATGACGAAGTTAGAAGCGATTGGTTAAATTGCGTCAAACGAGATTGATCCAGGTTATTCGGGAGTATCAAGAGACTATTTAAGTGCCGCGCTGTTTCAAAAATAAGATAGTGATTGTTGTTGATAGTGAAGCTGGAAAGTAAATTTGAAAGTTGTTGAGTTGAGAATTGTATGCAGTTGTTGATGTGTGCTGAATAAAAGTGGAAAACTTCATACGTCGACTTTGTGACTTGTATGCTGATTGAGCAGGCTGTGTGAATAAACGAATCTGAGTTACACCTTATCAGGACTTCAGCATCGGGGCTAAATCAGATACTGATAAAGAACACACCATCATCGAACTGAGTAACATTTTGGGGGTCAAGCCGCGATTCACGCCATAGCCAAGGGTTCAACTGCTACAACAAGCGAGTCAACGTTACGAGAGGCAGTCATCGAGGGTAGCCGCCAACAAGTTGCGTCGAGAGGGGCCAACATACTGGGACTACATCCGATAGATTCGGGTTGACTGCAAGGGCGTGTAGTCGCCGAAGAGTTGCTTCGTGAGCGAACAACAGAGCGGGACTACGTGGCTGCCGCAGGACTACGTCGAGGGACAGTCTCGGAGCTACATCGCCAGTGTTACAGAGAGCGGCGAGCGGACGTCGCGTCTACTTCAGCACAGGAGCGTGCACATCAACACCAGCGTGGTGCAGCGTCGTATACGACGAGGACAGCGGGGCCTGCGTCAGCGAAGGCGACTAGTGGCAAGCATCAGCGTTACTGCAGAAAGCGTGCTGTTCTAGAACAGTCTAGAAAGGTACAGCACAGTCAAGAACTTTCTAGAAAAAGAACTTTCCAGAAAAAGAACTTTCCAGAAAAGAACATTCCAGAAAAGAACTTTCCAGAAGCATCAAGATGGCCGACTTCTGGCAGAAAGGGATTGCACTGAATCTCAAAGGCAAACAGCTGACGGAGTACGTCAAGTCCCAGGAGAGAATACAAGAAAGAGAATTAGAAGAGAAGCGTCTAGAAAAAGAAGAGCAGCGTCGCCGTGAAGAAAGAGAATTAGAAGAGAAGCGTCTAGAAAAGGAAGAGCAGCGTCGCCGAGAAGAAAGAGAAGAGCGGCGTCAAGAAAGAGAGATGGAAGAGAGACGATTAGAAGCTGAGCGTCAATACCAGCTAGAGTTGGCGCGTATCCAGAACAATCAGCATGCGCCACAAGCCACCAACGACCATACGGCTCCAAAATTGCCAGCTTTCGTCGACGGGAAGGACCAGATCGACAGCTATCTGGCGAGATTCGAAAGGTTCGCCGAAAGCTCCAATTGGCAACCTCGAGACTGGGCGATTCGACTAAGTGCACTTCTGACAGGGCAAGCGCTCGAAGTTTACACCAGACTGTCGAACGATGACGCCAAAAACTATGACGTCTTGAAAGAGGCCCTACTGCAGTGCTACAACTTTACAGAGAAGGGCTACCGTAAACGCTTCCGTGAATGCCGGCCTAAGTCAGACGAGACGCCAAAGCAGTTTGTGGAGTGCCTGTCGTCATATCTACACAAGTGGGTGGAGTTATCAGGCGAAAGGAAGTCTTACGACAGTCTCCATGACCTGATCGTGAAGGAACAATTTCTCAATGCCTGTCACAAGGACCTAGCGACCCACTTAGAAGAACAAAAGCTGCAGACGCTTAAAGATGTGACTGAGGCTGCTGAAAGATATCTCATCGCTCATGGGAAGACCCTGGGGCCACCCAGCGCGACGAAACATTTTCAGAAGACTGGAAACCATGTGAACCAGATCCAGGGGAGCCAGACGAGCCAGAAACAGATGGACTCCACGCCTCCTCCCAGGGAAGGGCATTCAAGAGGCTGTTTCACCTGCAACGCTACAGACCACAGAGCGGCTAACTGTCCTCAAAACAAAAGTAGCGGACAGCGGGGCAGTACGGACAATGCAGCGGTGGGCAACCGACAGAGACGTTTCTCCAATCAACGGCAAAACAGTAGATCTGACCATCAAGTGTGCGGCGGGAGCGTCATTCTTCCGAGTGAGACCGAGCGCGCAGCTACTCCTGCGGACGTGCAAGAGTGCATGACCGATGGCCAACTTCTCCTTGCCAACGGAAAATCCATCCCCGTCGTCGCCAGCGCAGCTGTGACCGTCCAGAACATGCCTGTTTCAAAGGGACGCGTCGGAAATAATGAAGTGACTGTTTTAAGAGACTCTGGCTGCAGTGGGGTCATCATCAGAGAAGACCTAATCGCTAAAGAACAGTTCACTGGCGATTCAAAATGGACACTTATGGCCGACAGCAAATGTTTGAAAGCGCCAGTTGCGAAGATTCATGTCAACACCCCTTTCTACATAGGCGAAGTCGAAGCGGTTTGCCTGAAGAAGCCGCTGTATGATTTGATGATCGGGAATATCGACGGCGCGAGACGACCCGACGACCCCGATCCAGAGTGGAGTCCTGCCTCAACCCAACACGTCGAAGTTGTGGAGGAGGATCCATTGCCGTTTCCCGATGGAGACCTTACAGAGCTGCTACGGGACAATGTGGTTACTCCGGCTCAGCCCTGCCGACCAGAGATCGTCGGTGCTGTTACTACCAGGGCCCAGGCCAAGAGAGACAAGACGTCTACGCCACTGAAGGTCGCCGACAACTCTAAAGCTGCCATCGTCGACAGAGATAAACTGATCCAGCTCCAGGAAGCTGATAGTACTTTAAACAAGTACAGGAACCGCCAAGACCACGTGACCAAAGGCAGTGGTACGGTCTATTTTGAGGTGAAGGCCAAGATCCTGTACCGAATCTTCCAGCACCCGAGGGTCAACGGAGGGAAACCACTACGTCAAGTCTTGGTACCGTTACCCCTAAGGCGCCAGGTGATGGAAGTAGCGCATGACTCAATCATGGGAGGTCACCTGGGTATCAAGAAGACGTCGGATAGAATCCAGGCGGTGTTCTACTGGCCAGGACTTCATGCGGACGTCAGCCGTTTCTGCCGATCATGTGACATTTGCCAGAAGACCATACCTCGAGGAAGGGTCCCGAAAGTGCCTATGCAGGGGATGCCTCTGATCGACCGACCTTTCAAGAGGGTGGCCTTAGACTTAATCGGCGAAATAAGACCTCCGAGTGAAGAAGGTCATCGGTGGGTACTGACTTTAGTGGACTACGCGACTCGGTACCCAGAAGCAGTGCCACTGAAGAAGATTGACACTGAAACTGTTGCAGAGGCGCTAGTGGACATGTTCAGTAGACTTGGAGTGCCTGAAGAGATCCTGACAGACCTCGGGACGCAGTTCGTCTCTGACTGCATGAAGGAGGTCAACAGACTGCTGAGCATCCGGCATTTAACTATGACACCCTACCATCCAATGTGCAACGGGCTTGTCGAAAAGTTCAATGCTACGCTGAAATCCACCCTGAAGAAACTGTGCAGCGAGCAGCCCAGACAATGGCATCGCTACATCAACGCCTTACTTTTCGCCTACAGAGAAGTACCGCAGGAGTCCACCGGCTTCTCTCCGTTCGAACTGCTGTACGGAAGAACCATCCGAGGGCCGATGCACATCCTAAAAGAACTGTGGACGAAAGAAGTAGACACCCCAGAGGTGAAGAACAGCTACCAGTACGTGTTTGAGCTACGGGAGAAGCTGGAGCAGACTCTCGAGATAGCCAGAGAAAACCTGAAGAAGTCCAAAGACTGTGGAAAGCACTACTACGATCGTAGGGCTGTGAACAGGAAGTTCAAACCTGGCAACAAAGTGCTGGTGCTGCTACCTACCGATCATAATAAGTTGCTGATGCAGTGGAAAGGCCCGTACGAAGTGGAGACCGTGGTGGGGATCAACGACTACAAGGTGAAGGTCGGTCAGCATTCCAAGATATACCACGCCAACCTCCTTAAGCTGTACGTGGAAAGGCCATCAGAGACTGTGCAGGCAGCAACAGCGGCTGAGATCGACAACAGCTTTGACAGCGAGGAACTGTTGGAACTTGGAGACTTCCACAGCAAAGAAGGCATCGATGACGTTAAGCTAGGACCAGGCTTGACGGAAGGTCAAAAGTTGGAGCTCAAGGACCTTATGGGCGAATTTCCCCATAGCTTCAGTGATGTCCCAGGCTCTACGACTTTGGTCGAACATGAAGTCCACACCCAGACCTGGAAGGAGCATCTGCAGACCTTGAGGGAGCTGTTCCACCGTCCCGCAGAAGCCAACCTGACCGTGAGACCCAGCGAATGCATTCTGGGAGCTGACAACGTCGACTGCGTCGGACATCCGACAGAAGAAAAAGACAACGGAGGATGCACTGACTCCAGGAAAGCCCACGTGATCGTCGTCTTTGACCCTGGGCCGATGACAGCCGCAACAGACGAGGGCGTCGTTTCCTTGTGGATGGAAAAAAAAAAACATTGACCGTGTAGATAAACTGTGAACATTGACAGTATCCAGAAAGATTTGCAGATGAGAAACATTGACTCTGTGTGAATGAACTGTGAACATTGACAATATCCAGACAGATTTGAAGATGAGAAACATTGACTCTGTGTGAATGAGCTGAGGACATTGACAGTGTTCAAACAGTCTGAAATAAGTTTTAATTCTGAACTTTGTTTGTGCATTACGTTTCAACGTTGTTGAAAGAAATTGGGTAAATTTCTTCTTGAGTGGGGGGTTATGTTACGTTGAAACGCGAATGGTAGTACGTCGGAAGCGCGCCCGATAGATCTAATCGTTTCGTTTTGCAAAGTATTCAATAATGGAGTTTATTTACCTTTGATTTGAGTTTGCATTGTTGTTAGGAGAGGCTTTGTATAACGTTGATAATTTTCGTTAGTCGATATTGTTGTAGAATTTTCTTGATCTGCGTGTTTACTCTCGATAGAAATTTCCCGATACATGTCGAAGCAAGAAGACGTTCCGGAAGGAGAAGAAAATATGTATGACGTAAGACAGTAATGACGAAGTTAGAAGCGATTGGTTAAATTGCGTCAAACGAGATTGATCCAGGTTATTCGGGAGTATCAAGAGACTATTTAAGAGCCGCGCTGTTTCAAAAATAAGATAGTGATTGTTGTTGATAGTGAAGCTGGAAAGTAAATTTGAAAGTTGTTGAGTTGAGTTGAGAATTGTATGCAGTTGTTGATGTGTGCTGAATAAAAGTGGAAAACTTCATACGTCGACTTTGTGACTTGTATGCTGATTGAGCAGGCTGTGTGAATAAACGAATCTGAGTTACACCTTATCAGGACTTCAGCATCGGGGCTGAATCAGATACTGATAAAGAACACACCATCATCGAACTGAGTGTAACACGAATCCTCACCTAAACTGTAAGCGTACAGCACAGGACTATCGCAAAAATGGACAAAACCGAGCCGATTCACCCGTGAAAACTTCGGCTCGGCGAGCCGAAATGACGGACAGTTTATCGGCTTTTTTAATAAAAATTTAGGCTAAAAGCCGAAGATCCGACCCAAACGACATCCCTGTCTATGTGACACAAATGGCAAGACTCACCAATAGCACTCAATGAAATAATGAACGAGTGGTATGGTAATCATACCCATTTACTGCAGTCCATATAAAACGTACGGAAAGAATCTAATTCGTTAGGGTTGAAGTATGGTTTAGGTAAATCTTGCCCTAGGCCTAGTCCTAGCTCTAGACCTAACTCTGACCTAACTCAAATCCTAGCTCTAGACCTAACTCTGACCTTCTTTAATGACATGAATTTTCATGGAATGCTGATCTTGCCGAATAAGTTATTTACCTCTGCCCAGCCAAGATCGCCGTACTTAAATCGCGTTGCCCGCAGGTGAAGGAAGAACCATAAGGGAACGGGGAACAGCGTGAAGACGTACAGCAACCAGCAGATGGCCAGCACTCCAGGCCCAAAGACACTGCCATCGTTGTACTCCAGTGTGTCACCCAAGCCAATAGTTACAATGAACAAGACCTGCAAGCAAAACAGACTGATTTCATTTAACAAAAAACAACAACAACAAAAACAGATTTAAGTGTCGTTTCACACGTATTCAAGATTGGGAGTTGTAAACAAGAAGCGAACATGAGTCTCGATGATCAGCATCTTTGATGTTGAAACACGCATCTTGAATAATAGCATGATTCTATTTTTGTAGGCAACGAGCCACGCGTCACAGTTGAAAAGCTACTCATCAAAGCTCTTCGCATGACTGATACGTGTATTTTGGCAGTACACTGGGTCACGAACAGTTTATACAAGACGATATACCGCTACCTTAGCAAAGACGAGTTGAAAAGAAATTCAAACACTATAATTACGCAGACGACAAGGATTCTATATTTAAAGTTACTAGACCTTACCAGTTCAATGTCACGGATACGCTATTCGCATATTGGCGGAGAAATAGGCTTATGGAAAATTGTCACATTGAGATCGGACAATATTCACGAGCTTGCTTTGTGTAGGCAGCCAATGACAAACAATGCCAGTTTTATTTGTTGATTCAGTCAGTCCATTTATTGTTTTGGCTCCTCATTTCCTTCAGATCACAATTGCTGCTATAGTGCTTGTGAATTCGTGACGGTTTGGAAATAAAATCTTGCTGTTTTAGCTCATCTTAAAAAATACAAGAAGACCGTTTGGTTTTTCAGTCTTTACACAAAAGGCATATGAGGCTGCAATTCGTAATTGGGTTAATGTAGGTCCTGTTATCTTATGGCTTTAATATTTCACATCTTGCTGCAAACACCGTCATCTGTGATTGGTCAATTACCATGATGATATATATGCTTAGACTGTTTTGTTTTGTACAGTCCTGGGGTCTTACTGATGAAGGTTTTAGTCTAATAAACCGAAAATTTTAACGCCTACTACCCAGGTGTTGTTGGTTTTATTATCATGTAATATCAGTTTTAGTCACACTCTACTTAGCCAATGAAAATATAAGACACTTGTAGTAATCAATACATTCACTCTTAGTTGCTATACTTACAAAACAAATGATTAATTTAACCCAAAATAACCTCTTTCAAAAGTAGTGCTTCCGATAAATAAGCCTACGTACATAAATTCAAAGGGCTGGACGAATAAAGAAATTCTAAAAAAAAAAAAGCACGCTGACTGTATTTTTTTCTGTCAGCACAGTAACTTATTCCCTTGCCACAGTTGTACATATATATTGTACAGTTGAATAGGCTTACAACGAAGTCCAGGTGTTACACTCGGTTCGATGATGGTGTTTTTCTTTATCAGTATTTGATTCAGCCCCGATGCTGAAGTCCTGATAAGGTGTAACTCAGATTCGTTTATCCACGCAGCCCGCTCAAGCAGCATACAAGTCACAAAGTCGACGTATGAAGTTTTCCACTTTTATTCAGCACACATCAACAACTGCATACAATCGCTCAATCGTCTTTCCACTCTCAAATTTACTTTTCAACTAACAACAACTTCAACTATTCACAACAACACACGGAGCATCGAATATATAATTTTTTCTCTCAACTCGAGATGACCTCAGTTTGTTCTAGAAAATGACGCATTACAACCAATCAGAATTAAAGATCGTCATCGCTGACTTACGTCATACATTGTTCTAAACATACCCGGAACCTTCTCTTGCTTCGACATGTATCGGGAAATTTCTATCGAGAGTAAACACGCAGATCCAGAAACTTCCCCAGTAATATCGACTAACGCAAATTATCAACGTTATACAAAGCCTCTCCTAACAACAATGCAAACTCAAATCAAAGGTAAATAAACTCCATTATTGAATACTTTGCAAAACGAAACGATTAGATCTATCGTGCGCGCTTCCGACGTACTACCATTCGCGTTTCAACGTAACACCAGGGAAAAAATATTCCCCTTCGTTATACCCGAAGCTTTTTGTACCCGTAGTCGGCCGTTAGTAGCCGAACTGTGTTTTTGTATTCGTTATATCCGTCAGGGCTCAAAAATGAGTGGGAGGAGGGTGCTGTTATGATTTCTTTTCTAAAGTTATTAACCTGCATTTTTATTAACATAGATGTTTCTCGTTTTCACATTGTATTTATTTTAATACAATACGCCAATAGCATTCTTTTAAGCATACATTGATGTGCCTTCCTTTGAGAGAAAGTGTGTGTGTGTGTGTGTGTGTGTGGGCGTGTGTGATTGTGTGTGTGTGTTCATAAGTGTGTGTGAGTCACTATATATAGCTCAGTGGTGGGAGTGTATTTGTTTACACAACCTTAATGTAACCTACCAGATAATAAAAGTACAGCCAGACACACGCATGCGTACAACGAAAAACGCTTTTCCGAATAAAAAAAACCAAACTACCGGAGTTGTTCTTACTCAGAACTTTCTGAATATAACGAACACTGTTGCAACGTAGCTTCGCTTACATCGAACGTATTGTTTTATCCCAGACACTAAATTTCGACGGATATAACGAAATCGAAGTATGAAAACATCACTAATGATATAAATTCCGCGGAAATGACGTGAAATCCGCATAAAATTTTGAGGTAACTCATGTGTCTGTAGAAAGACCTTTCTTCATTCTTTTAGAAGCGACATCATTTTGCAAAATAAATATAAGAAGATATTTTAAAATCTGGCAGAAAGAGACAGGCCTCTTTTTTTTTACAAGTAAAGAAAAGTTTATATTTTCTGAAAGTAAATAAACAGAATTTTCAAAATTTATCAGAATAAATTATTTGAGTGTGTATTTTGTGAAAATATATAAGTTTGTTACCATGTTCTTCACTTTTTAAAATCTTCAACTCCCAGGTGGGGCATTAGGTGGTGGTGCTGTCGCTCTGACAACGGATTTTGGTGTTGACATTTAAATAAATACTGATAATACCTCCCGAAAGAATGTCTTGTGCACTAACTTGGTGCGTTCCTAAAGATTTCTTCAAACTTAGACATGATGGAAAAATCTTTTGGATAATAATAACTGCGACATGACGAATACTTGAATATAATGATTAATGCGCATAACGATGCCCTAATCAACGTAGCCGACTACCTTAAGAAGAAACATGCCCATAAAGCACGTGGGCTTTCTATAGACACATGAATGACGTTAACATTTAATAATGCGGATTTTACTTCATTTCCGCGAACTTACGTCATTTGCGATGTTTTCATACTTGGACTAGTTACATCGCGCGAAATTTGGTATATGGGATAAGAAAATACATTCGGTGTAAATGAAGCTACGCTGTAACCGTGTTCATTGTATCCAGAAAGTTATAAGTAATAATTAAGAACAACTCTGGCAGGGAAGCAATTTTTCCTTCGGTAAAAGCTGAAAACGTTACGCATGTTTGGCTGTATATAATCAATCGAGTCGAATGGACCTTGCTCTTCTGTTCCCCATGTCTTTTGTTCTTACAGTTAGTTTCGTACTGAAGTTGTGTTCGTAATGACAGACTTACAAACAGGACCAGAGGATCCCAGAAGTCCCAGACAAAGTACCAGAAAGGCAGGAATTTTGGCTTGTGGCCCAGCATGTATTCCAGATCCCTCAAGTAGCGATTGGTGCCTAGACACACATACACACACACAGAAGTTGTCAACTTCGATGGTACTTCTGGTAACACAAAATCTGCGTCACCGAATTTGAGTAGCGATGATCGATTGTATATTAAGCGAAGCAACACATAAGACATTGACATTTTAAATATAAAAGTACAAACTCTACATAATTCTTATACATTATTTAATATAAATTTGAGAAAACACTCAACTAGACGGAATTTTGTTCAAAATAGTAACCGAATGTATGGTCTCTCCAGCTCGATCCGCATTGAATTTTGACTAATACAGTTACTCACCACACCAAAACCCTTCCAGTATGGTTTAGCAATGGCAGCGAATAGCCTTAATGTGGCAGAGGGAGGCCCCTTCCTTCAGTCTGCCAGAGGAAGTTTGTTTCCTTGTGGTCAGTCTATAGTGGTTTCTGCTGAGGAGTGCTCGAGCCCTTAGATCATGCAGTTTGAAACACATTTAACAAACTATGACTCCCGCCCGCCTTCCTCCAGCATTCACAGCTGCACCAATCCGAGTGGAGGTGACATCGATTACTGAATTGACTTTATGTGTGAACCATGCATATTGTTTATAGTGTGTTTTGTGTTCCATACAGATAACTTTCAAAGGGCAGTGTACGGAAAACATTTTCTTATGTGTGTAGATGCAATCCTTACCATAGACCCAGTTGACGCTGATGACCTCAAACAAGGCAACGAGGGCCAAGGCATAGGCTGACATGTAGCGATCAATTATGTTGATGACATACTGACCACCCTGCACATGCATTACACGCATTCAGACGTACACACGGAAACCATAGTGTGCATTCTGTATAAAAAGAACTATTCAGACTATACATTTATCACATTAGATCATCAGAGTCAAACCTTTTTCATAGTTAGATCGAGTCCCGATACTAGAACAAATGTTGTCAAAAACTGTTTTGAGCTTTACTACTAATAGAGATGAAAGAGAGGTTCCGTGGTTGAATGTTCGCCTGGTGGACAGGAGAACCCAGGTTCGTATCTCGATGGTGATGATAATTTTTCTCACAAGAATGGCCTTTGTAAACGACTCTCTGATATGTGTTAAACACCTCTCTCCCACCTTGGTGTCCCTCTTTCTCATTCCTGCTCTGTTCTATCAATCTGCTATACTATCTTCTTCTTCGCTAGACCAGTCATCTACCTTCTTTTTTTTTTGAAAACTCTTCCGGGACAAGACTCCTTATTTGTGTATGAGGTCGGTTGGATCAGCTTGGGAATATTGGATGCTTTCTGCCAGATGGTCGCTAGGGCTTCCTATGATGTTATTATTTAGCAATTTAACTCATTTTATATGTATGGGTTTTGTTGATAATTTATAATGATGTTTGTATTCTACAGTATTTTGTTTTTGTAAACGGGGGTTCGATAAATTAGAGTACAGCCTCAGCGTCCCCTGCGTGGGATGTCTTTATTGTAAAGTGACTGGCTGGTGGAGAGCTTTCAGTTTTACCACTAGGGTTGTTTCAGCAGATCTTTTATGCGGATCAGGGGTTGTCCGGTCCTGATTTGGCTAGGAAGATTCCGCTGGACCTAAAGCAATAATCATGTAATGTAATGTAACTTGGTGTCCATGTATAGCTCTAAGGAGGACCAGAGTGGCTTAGTTTATCAGGAACGTTTGGCAATTCGCTTGATTCTGCAAGTTGGCGTTTTGGGCAGCTTGAGAGAATATCGATCCTGATTCAGCCTTGAGCAGTCCTTTCAGCTGGTAAAGGCGCATTTTAAACCAACTGCTATGTTATGCTACTAATATGTTACTACTACAGCTATACTTACTGGACAACAAAGAGCAACTCCAATGCCATACATGACAATCGCCATGGCTGATCTGACTAGTACCTTACGGCGTCGGATCCACACAAAATCGTCGATCAAATATGTTGTCACGGTCTCTAGAAGGGCAAACTGAAACAGGCACATCCACTGAAGTTTAAGAGACAAATCCATCTTTAACTTTATTCTATGAGAAATAGCTGAAAGATAAGTCAAAGGCAAGTCCTAATCCAATTCTCTATCAAAAGAAACTGGAAACACGTGCCATCGTGACTTACCTCACTGTCTAGTCCCAGCGTGAACAGCATGACGAAGAAGAGGACGGACCATAACTGAGGGAAGGCCAGGGTGCTCAACACTTCAGGGTAGGCCACAAAAGCCAACCCGTAGCCTGCCAGGCCACAAGAAAAGCGGTGACATGGAAGCGTAATACGAGGACTTGTCAAATCTACGTTGATCGAGTCAAACGTTCAATACAATTATTTTAACACGATCAACTTTGTTATATAACAACGGCGACCCAGGCAGGATATCAAAACGCGGTACAAAGAGTCATTACAGATAGTTGACTCTTGTTTTTAAAAAAAAAAAAGGATTTTCTGTTGAGAAATGAACCCATGTATCTCATGCACGCCAGAGAATTGAACCCAGGTCTACTCGTGACTGAGTAGGTTATGCCAGACTTACCTGCTTTGGCCACGCCAGCCACTGTGTTGCCGGTCTTTTTGGCCATGTAGCCAAAGGTGGTGAAGATGACAAATCCGCCCAACACACTCGTCATCAAGTCCATGCTGCTGATGATCAGAGCGTCACTGAAAAACATCACAATCACACAGCTGAGCTGGATCAGAACGTCACTAAAACAACGGAATCGTGCGCGAATCCAGGCCTCTTCGGACGATGAGGAACAGGATGTTTGTAGATGGGTATTACCCACCACATCAGGGATAAGAATGGTTTAGATATTCTTGACCACACAGCAACCTGACCAGACCAGACTGAAAGATCTAATTTCATTAAGGGTTCATCATCAATAATGGTTCTAATAAAATAAACACAAACATTAAAAATAGTTATTCACAAATACTTACTTAATCCTTCTTAGTTAATCATACAGCCTCTTTGAGCTTGACCAATAACATTCATATGGATGTAAATCAAACAGAAAAATCTAATCAGATCTAATTAACTATCCACAGAAGGTGGTGCTAAAGCGTTCTGTTAACCCTTACATGGCGACATGGTGATGGAAGAGGTTGTAGCTGCCAAACATGATGATGCCGCCCATGCTGAGACCCAGAGAAAAGAACATCTGCCCTGCCGCGTCAATCCACAACTATATGACAGGAGAACATAACTAAGGATAAGTTAATTATACAGCGTCTTTGAGTTTGAGATTCAGATGCATCGAAGTATAACAAGTAGACACAATAAATAAAATGTTAAAATCAGCAAGTGTATTTTGATCTGATCAGGCATTAAGTATTTTTCAATTTAGATTTTAACTAGAAGGGCAAAACCCATATGACTCTCATGCTCCTTATGGAACTCGCAATATTTAACATGAAAATGAGTGCCTAGGAAAAAAAAAATGAAAAGGTGGCATTAAAATGTAAAGTAATATGGACTTTGATCTTTTTGTGCTCTTTACCCAAGATGACACTGGCCTTCGGCTCCAAATACACTTATGTATTATCAAATAAAGTACAGCAGAAGTTTTATTATGCCAAACAATCGGTGATCTTTGGATGATCTTGACTTTCAGTGACCTTCACTTTGGGATGACATTGACCCTCACGTAATCTCTCATGCATGTCTGATCAAATAACCCAATCTTCAGGCCATGCGAGCTTGGCTGCCACGCAAAGGACGCGGATGTTGCGCCACTGAGTACTTTTCCCGGCTCCACGCAACTATCGAAACAGAATAGCGGTGAATGTCTCCTCAAAATTCTCCAAAATGTTCTTATTCACTGATTCGATTGAGTCGTCATAAGGAATGCTTGGGCTTATCGTTTCTGTTTCCATTTTACCCAAACTTAGATTGTAAATAGTTGTTACAAAACTAAAATGTGTGGTCGGCTGCCCCGCCACAAAAGCCCCGGTTGCTACGCTACTCTCATAATCTATGGCAACAATGTTTCAACTAAACCTGACTTAAAGTGTAGCGGCATTATTATTACATATTCCTGATCGGGTTTTAGGAATGTCTGATTGCAGATGGATCATTGGGGAGTGACAGATGGTGTTTCCTTTCATTCTGAAGTCGAGGTTGAGACTTCATACAATGAGACAGAACCAGCAGGAAATGCACCGCTTGCACCAATTGCTACCAGCACCCCAGCCAAAGGCAAGGCGTTCCTGTGCATACAGTATGGTTGGAAACCCACAAATCTGCATACATCTTCTATAATATGAGTTGCGAATTGAGAGTGGAACGCGTGAATATGTAAAAATAATGCCGCTGCATTTTTGGTCATGTTCAGGTGAAACAGTGTTTCCATAGAGTTCGGAAGTGGTCGCGCAGCCGAAGCAAAAATGTATGAGAGTGGCGTCGCAACCGGGGCTTTTGTGGCAGGGCAGCCGACCACAGATTTTAGTTTTGTGACTATTTACAATCTAAGCAAAGTTTGGGGGAAATGGAAACAGAAACGAGAAGCCCAAACATTCCTTAGTAGGGCAAATACTATATGACGACTCAAACGAATCAGTAGCCGGGAAAGGTACTCAGGGGTGCAACAACCGGACCCGTTGCTTGGCAGCCAAGGGATCGCACGGCGTGATCTTGTTGCATACTATGGGTTAAGTAAACTGTTATTCCACTGTACGATGGTCCATTTTTTGCTTGTTTTTGTAATGACCTTGACCTTCAAGATCAACGCACAAACGGAACATATATGAAAGATCAATCTAATTACAATTTTGGATGTATATCTCTCATAGTTTAGGGTCAGGTCACTTCAAAGTATCTAGACAAAGCCACTTTGGACAGCGCTAGTGACCCTGACCTTGGAATGAAGTTGACCAAATTTGTATAGTATGTGTGTCTCATTAATACCTACCATGCATCAAAGAATCATAAGTTCAATATTAATAACCTAGAACAAACAGTTAAATTGTGAAAAATTGTCATTTTCTTATAACAGTTGATTACCCTGTGACCTTGACCTTGAAGTGAAGTAATTAATTGATCATTTTCGAGGTCTCATGGGTAAACAACTTCTTACCAAGTTCGGTTCTGAAACTTGAAATAGGTTCTGAGTAGTTGGCCACTTTAAAGTTTTTGCACAGAGACATAAAGGACATACAGATGGACATTTTTTTTCCAATATGATTTTTGGACTATTTAGGACTCATCTCGCACAGATTTGCAAGTAACTAGATTATTGTTTTAGGAGGGTGGGATGGGGAGGAGGGTGGAGGTGGGAAGGGAGCGGGGAGTACATATGTAGGCTCACATTGCTATGCATGAAAGTCAAAATCCCGTTAGATCATTCCAGATCTGAAAACCCATGAGATTCTAACTCGGAAAATGCACTTAAATCCGTCTAAAATCACTTCAGTTTTGAAAAGCCAGTTATGGCATTTATAGATTTAAAAATCCACGAAATTAAACGACAATACGATTACAAAGATTTAATCAGCACAGTCGAGCTCAAATCGCCGAGATGTGCGGACGTGTTTTGCAATCGCTCTCACGGATGACTGATTAGAGCAGGCCTATAACAGGTTCTATAAAGACTAGCCTGTGTGAATACTGTTTAAAAAAAAAAAGTCACAGTAATGTAATAATTCCGTCATTTTTGAGTATGAGCCGTGTATTTTTGCAGGAAGAAAAGAAAGAAGTTAACAATGTGTTATTGGTGATGCCAGAAAATAGAGAACAGTCTGAACAAGAACAACAGCAAGAAGGCCTACCAGGCTGTGGAGCTGCTGACAAGTGTTAAGCCCAAGGTCTCTACGATCCAAAGCAAGTCTGGCATATGCCTTACAGAAGAACAAGGAGTCTTGGTTAGATGGACAGAATACTGCTCTGACCTTTACAACCACACACCAAACGGAGACCCATCATTTCTAGCATGTCCCCAGATCAGATAAGAAGAAATCCTCCCAATACTATGAGAAGAAATTGAGGAAGCAATGCAATCGCTGAAGAAGGGGAAGTCAGCTGGTGTGGACAACATACCCGCAGAATTGCTTCAAGCAGGAGGAGAAGCGATGATTGACGCCCTCACCATTATCTCAATCTGGTAGAATGGGGAGCGGTCTATACCATGGACACAACCGCTTATCATCACTCTTCCCAAGAAGGGTAACCTTCAGGAGTGTGAAAATTACCGCACCATCAGCCTCATAAGCCATCCCAGCAAGGTCCTCCTGAAAATAATACTCAACAGATTGAAACACCAAGATGAACAAATCATAGCTGAAGAACAAGCATGATTCAGGGCAGGGCGAAATACCACTGAACAGATTTTCAACCTCAGATTAATCTGCGAGAAATACCTCTCTCTGGCGACAGTGACTGGGAGATGTGTGTATATGTGAGTTGTGTATAGTTATTCTTTCAATGGATTTATTCTGAGATACAGACGTCAGTACAAGCATTTAATAATAATAATAATAATAATAATAATAATAATAATAATAATAATAATAATAATAATAATAATAATAATAAAGTAGGCTTATATAGCGCGATACCCCAGCTCAGGGCTGGGCTCACCGCTCTTAACATAGGATATTTCTTAAAAACAAACATAAACAATAAAACAAGGTATGCAAGCATTCACACCAACAGTACTCGCAAAGGCTTACAAGGGAACAACAACATAATTATGCAATACACTATACATGCATAATAAAACAAAAAATAAAAAAATATTAATACAGTAGCATATTAGATAATTATAAGATTCACCATACAAATTTAAAATATAACTAACAAATTGTTACATCTAACAATGGTTAATTAATACAATGATCGGATTTAAAAAAAAAAAAAAAGACAAGACCCGCCTCCTCACTATTGCAGAAATAAAATATTATCAATAATATAATGTAGAAACTAATGCAAAAATAATTATATAAAAATAATTAGATACTCAGATATAAACGTACAGACTATTTACATTTCAAGCCATGACTACCGGCATCTGTCATCGGTCGGAGGATAAGAGTCAATCAGGATAATACAATTTGAAGAGATGGGTCTTGAGTGCGGTTTTGAAGGCCTGGGTGGTCGGCATGTTGCGGATGTGGGATGGGAGAGAATTCCATTGTTTGGGAGCGCAGAAAGAGAAAGATCGTTCACTATATGTCTAAGTGCGTGTCTTGGGAACAGAAAAAATGCGCGCATCTGCAGAGGAGCGAAGCTGTCGAGAGGGTGAGTAGAAAGTTAGAAGATCAGTAAGATAGGAAGGACAGGAGTCAGAAAAGAAGTTGTGGCAGAGAGCGGACATTTTGTAGTCGATGCGTGCTTGAACAGGGAGCCAGTGAAGAGAGTGGAGAAGTGGAGTGATGTGTTCGCGCTTTTTTGCCTTAAGAACTAACTTAGCAGCAGAGTTTTGGACCCTTTGCAGTTTATTGATAAAGTGTTTAGGTGAACCTGACAAAAGAGAGTTGCAATAGTCTAGACGAGAGAGAACGATGGCACAGACTAATGTTTTTGTAGCACTAATAGTGAGGTAATGGCGGATGGAGCTGATCTGACGAATGGCGGTGTAACGCATACACGCAAGCCGATTGTGAAATACTCCTTTTAGTTAAAGTGGTGACCCTGAGACCCGTAGTTAGTTATAGTGGGAGTATAAGGATGTTTTATAGTTTGGGCAGTTAATTTGGTTGAGCATAGTTTGTTACAGGATAATGAGCTAGGAGGTAGTGGTGTATTGTTGTAGTTGACTTGTTCTGTTTTTCTTTTTGTCGTTGTTATGTTAGTGTTCGTTTAGATTGTACTCCACCTCTGATTCTTTCCTTGCGGGTCTGATTTCCTTGTATAGTTCTGGGATCAGAGAAGGTTTAGTTCCATTTTTTTCCTGTTGTATATATTGTCTAATTAAATTTCAGCTCTTCTGTGTAATTTTTTTGTAGTTGGTATTCTCTTATTAGGATCCTGTTTCATTATTTATAGTTGTCACATCCTTATTTTAGTTGTAGTAGGTGTTTAAGGTTTATTTTTTCATTTTATCAGAATTTCCTGTGTTTCTCTCACCGCAGTAGAACTTAGTTATTTTTGTATTGGGTTCTTGTATTTTATTGTACCGATATTAGTTTAGGCTTTTAGTTCTTTCTTTGTTGTGTTGTGACAGTACTTATATTCCATAAAGTGCAGTGATGGAGATCACGTACAATCGTACGTGTTTCACGTACTGAGTTGGGAAATCACGTAACAAAAATGTAATGAAAGGGTATAAACACTTACAAAGTCAGTGCCAAAGGGGTATAAAAACGTAAAGCTAAGTTGCTGGGAGGTATCATCAAGTACAACTATTTCGGTCGTGCGTACAGCTTTCGCTCGATTTGGATCGTGTGCCTGTGCGTACTGCGCGACCGCCTACCACCCTCTCTCCCCCTCCTATTCATTCTGTCGCTTCCGAGAAACAGCCAATCATATGCACGATAATATTCACTATTTTTTTCTCAACGCTTTTGATTGGCTATATAAGACTGACAACAACCCAACATTAAACATGGCCGACAAGCAGCGATCTGAGGGGAAGCCAAAGAAAAGGAAAAATAAAGCAGACAAAACTAATTGCTCAAAAAAATTAAAACAAGATGAAGGAAAAGAAAAACAAAATTTTTTTGTCAGCCTTTGGCTTTGAGTGCTCGGTAAGAGAAGAAAAAGGTGAGCCGCAACCGGGCCCGGCTGAAGAAACTCAAACTGATGAAAAGACTTTCCACGCAAAGTGTTTATTACGTATGTTGGTGTACCCCCTAAAAAACTTAAAGGGGGTATAAAAACCCCCTTATGTTTGCAATGAGGGTATGAAAACCCCCACATGTTTTGGTTGAGGGTATAAATACCCCTAGCTTAAAAACTTTCTCCATCACTGAAGTGTATCCCAAAGAGTCTGTGGGAAACGAACATGCTGTGTATATATTTTTGCTGTTATATATTAAATGCTGTAAAATCAATTAGTATGCTGTAAAACGAAATTGAATGTAATTTACTGGATTTTGATATTGTTGTATCACAGTAGCATGCCTGGATTTGTACTGTACATTTTCATGTCTATTGCGCTTTGTGGGAATGCATAATGCAGTTATATTTATATTTAATATAATTAATAATTACCAGTTTTTCACTTATTTGTACAGTTTTAGGTGGATTAAAACTGTAGTATTTTCCTTTCTGGTAAAAATCAGAAAACTTGGGCGTTTTCTTTTTTGCAGGAAGGGGGTATTGTCACGGACAGGTTCTATAGTTATTTGGGTCCGATGACTTTAAAATGTTGATAGTCTGTTTCTTGTGAGAAAATATTGGTAATTTTTTTATGAGAGCTATATTTTGATTGGTTGAGCTGATCACTGACAGTTCAGTAATGACAATGTACATTGAAAAATCTACTCATTATTTTTTGACTATATTATAGATAGGGTGTGTTGGTATACGTAATGGTTCAAAGAAAGTTTATATATCTAGAAACTTAGTTGTTGTTAACTCCTTTGTCTGTAGAAGTCTCTTGCCGCGGGGGCCTCGAGGATAGGCGCAGAAGAAGATAATGACGACGAGAAGCAGACGAAGAAGAACAAAGAAGAAGAATAGAGAGGAAGGAGAAGAAGGAGGAGAAGAAGAAGAGAGAAGAAGAAGACACGAGGAAGAAGAAGAGGAGATGGAAGCAACAGAAGAAGAAAAGAAGAAGAGGACGCCGAAGAAGAGGAAGAAGAAGAAGAGGAAGAAGAAGAAGAGAACGCAGAAGAAGAGGAAGAAGAAGAAGAGAACGCAGAAGAAGAGGAAGAAGAAGAAGAGAACGCAGAAGAAGAAGAAGAAGAAGAAGAAGAAGAAGAAGAAGAAGAAGAAGAAGAAGAAGAAGAAGAAGAAGAATGTGAAGAAGGTGAAGACGGAGGAAGGGAGAACGAGGAGGAGAGAAGAAAACTGGGCAGGGGCGGACAAGGAGGATAAAGAAGAAGTGGACGAGGAGGAGAGAAGAAGACTCAGAGTGAGATTGAGGAGCAGAGAAAGAATATGGCATAGGCAGAAAAGAGACTAGGGTGGTATTCATGACCGTTGGTTAAGGCTTAACCAATGTTGGTAAAATTAATGACTTTGGTTAAGCTGGAAATTTTAAATTCATGAGGCCTTAGCAGAGTTAACGACGGTTGCTAACCATGGTTATTTTAACGGAGGGGGGACCACCCGATAACCAATGGAACACTGGTTAAAAATGGCGGCCATCGTTTGGTGGCAACTTCGACAGAGACGAGCTCCGAGGAGAGAGAGAGTATTTCGCGACAGAAGTAATTCACTTGACAAATTTGATGATGTGGAACTGGTATCAAAATTTCGTTTTCGTCGGCATGATATCATCACGTTAACGAACGCGGTAGACAGACTGAAACTGTGTGATCGGCAAGGCGTTTTGTCACCACTTTTACATGTGTGTCTCACTCTTTGTTTTTATGCCTCTGGCACCTTTAATAATCTGTCATATTAATAAAACGGGTTAATATTATTATTATTAAAATATTGTTGTTGGATTTTGACTGGTGATGTGTAGGCTTATTGTGTATCTGTACAGTTTATACTTGTAGGGTAATGCAACCCTACGAAATAAAGACAACATTTCAAGTTCCAAACTACCCAGAAACGGCAGAAATTGACACCTCAGTCTAAAAACAAAATGTAGGCCTAACATTACAAACTACAAAGTGATCAAAAGTGATTTCTCTCCTTTCACCCCAACAAAAAGCTCGCTCTCCTTGCTCACTATGATATCCAGCATGCTGTCGGTAGGCTTGCTAATCACGCCACCATTGCCAGACTTTAATCGTGCGGCTGCACGATTCCGATGGTCTTTTCTCAAGGAGAACATTAGTTTCAGTGTACGAACAAATTGCTTTTCTCTTTGCCATTGCCACAGCCATTTTTATAGGCCTATTTTGTTGACGAAAGAAGGAAAACAGCTGCTTGGATAATGCCCCCTTACGGATATTCCCGCACAGCCCAAAAATAGCCTTGGTTAAGTACCAATGGGTGGACACTCGCTCATGAATAGCGATCTGCTAAACGATGGTTAACGATACCAGTGTTGGTTACAAAACCAATGTTGGTAACGTTAACCATCGCCTATAATTTAACGGGCCATGAATTCGACCCTAGAGATGGAACATAACTACAGTGTGACTGGATTACAACTTTCGTTTCTCTCTCTGGCGACGGTGACCGCGAGTTGTGTGTATTACTATTAGTAAAGTTGAGAGACGGGAGAATACGCAGATTCACGCGCCAATTCTGCCATACCCCTTTTCGTTACATAGAGTTTAGATATGATCAGATAATATTAGGGGGCGACTTGAATGTAGTGCAAAGTTAGACTATTTTAATTACAAACATAATAATAATACTAAAGCACAAAAACTAGTTCATGAACTGATGATTGATTTAGATTTGATAGATGTTTGGAGAGAATAAAACCCTGAGTTAAAGAGATTTACATGGCAAAAATGTAATCCATTACAGCAAAGTCGTTTAGATTTTTTCTTAGTTTCTGAATGTATACTAAATTGTTTAGTTGACGCAGACTAACGACCCCTTGGGGTCATGAGCAATCTTGCCACTGTAGATTGTTCAAACCTATAAAGGGAACAGTGAAAGCCACAGTTGAAAACCTGTCTTTCCTCTATAGGCAAGACAGATTCACTGCGGCAACAGTACCCCCGTTGGAGTGCCGGGGGTTTTCAGTATAAATAGTATCCCCACTTTATGGAAATTTAGTGCTTTAAATTCCCACTGTCGCTGTCTTCCTCATTTACTCTTTCCTATTCCTGCTCTGTCCTTCACTCTGCTATACTATCTTCTTCTTCGCTAGATCAATGACCTACCTTTTTTCTTGAAAACTCTTCCTGGACAAGACTCCTTGTTTGTGTATGAGGTCTGTTGGATCAGCTTGGGAGTGTTGGACGCTTTCTGCCGGGTGGTCACTAGGGCTTCCTATGATTGTACTATTTAGCACTATAGGCATTTTATATGTATGTGTTTCGTTGATGATTTATAATGATGTTTGTATTCTATTTTGTTTTTGTAACCGGGGGTTCGCGTAGTTGAGGTCAACCCTCAGCCGTCCCCCGCGTGGGATGTCTTTATTGTAAAGTGACTGGCCGGTAGAGGGCATTCAATTTTCCCACTGGGGTTGTTTCAGCAGATCTTTTATGCGGATCGGGGGTTGTCCGGTCCTGATTTGGCTCGGAAGAGTCCGCTGGACCTAAAGCAACAATAAATCAATCAATCAATCAAAAGCAGACTAACGGGTATAGAACTGACCATTCTATTATTTCTTTATCAATAAACGTTAATAAAGAAGGGAAGAAACCAGGTCTTTGGAAGTTTCATAGTTTTTTTGCTTTTAGATAAGAAGTATGTACAGGAAGTTCAATCTAGTCATTAAAATGTAATAGAAGAATACGCTGCTACTCCCTACCTGCCTGAAAACGTAATGTCCCCTTTTCTGAACTGCATTTTGTAATAAGTGATCAACTATTTCTAGATACTTTGTTAATGAAAATTAGAGCTCAGTCAATTTTTTATGCAACAATGACAAAACGGACTGATAACGAAAAAGGACTGTAGTTAGAAGTGTTGACAGAGACTAGATAAGAAAGATAATTTCAGTGATGTACAAAAAACGGAATTAGAGAATAGCAAAGTAGAATTAGTTTCAATTAGAGAGAAAAGAATGGAGAACATTGCTTCACTCAAGCCAAGGACTAGGTGGATCGCTGAAGGGGAAAAAATTACTTTATAGTTTTGTTCACTGGAAAAAAGAAACTAGGTTTATAAAAGGATAACTAAACTGGATAAAAATGGTATTTTATCGGATGAAAAAGTTATCGCAAATGAAGTCAATGGATTTTATTCTAAACTATATTCTCTAGTCTAAGAGATGTTGAAGATGTTGATAGCTGATATTGTAGATAATCTTTCGACGTTAAGGCAAGAAGAGCAAACCTCTTTGGGGGGAGAAATCACTTTAGAAGTAACTTCTGTCGCTTTAAAGAATATACTAAACAGAATATGTCCAGGCAGTGACGGGTTTACTGTAGAATTCTTTAAATTTTTCTGGTGTAATTTAGGGGATTTTGTACTTAGGCCACTTAATAAAGGATTTAGGAAGGGGGAATTTTCATCAACTCTGAAGAGGGAAAAATAGTTTGTATACCCAAGGGGGATAGGCCTAGAGTACATAAAAAGCTGGAGACCTATTTCCTTATTAAACGTAGTTTATGATAGTATTTACAAACACATATTAAACCTGACCTTCTTCTTTTAGTAGACTTTGAACAAGCTTTTGATTCTTTGAGCTGGAATTTAATGTTTAGACTAGTGTTACATGCTTTTAGATGTGGCCCTGACTTTAGGAAGTGGATCGCTATCTTCTATAACAACATTAAATCTTCCGTAACCAACGTCATGGTTTTATGTGCAGAGGGGCTGTAGACATGAGACCCAATTTCACGTATTTATTTATTAGTTGTGGAGAAATTTTAGCAGTTATGATTAGGCAAAATAAAGAGATAAAAGGGATACAAAGTAACGATTAACGAAAGTAAAATTTCGAAATATGCAGATGATACTGAAATAATGTTAGAAGAAGATGACAATTCATTTAGACTGAGCGATTTTGGATCTATGTCTGGCTTAGTATTAAGCACAAACAAGAGTAGCGCAATCTGGTTAGGTGGTAAAAAGAATTCTCATACTGTCTACATGCCCCACTTGCACATGAACTGGAACCCATAGACATTTAAGATACTTTGAATCATTTTTACAAATGACCTGAAAGACTATGTTAAATTAAACTGAGAATCAAAATTTCTAGAAATGAAGATAATGTACAAGATATGGTTAAAACGTCAGTTAACGCCAATTGGTCGGGTTGCTGTGCTTAAGACGTTGAAGCTCGTATATCTGTGGCTCTATTACTGTCTAATCCACCAGATTACATTATCAATTCTATTGAAATAAGTATTTTTTACATTTGTTTGAAATAATAAAAATGCTAAGATTTCTTTAAAAAAAAAGTCCTCAATTAAAAGTATTTTAGATGGAGATATTGGCATTCCAGATTTACGCCATTATATGAACGCATTAAAAATAACTTGGATCAGAAAGTTGATGAAGACGATTAAGTGTTCGTGTTTAATTTACTATGCGTGTGTGTTTGTGTATGTGTTTCTGTGCCAGTCAGGCTGCGTTTGTATTTCTCAACAAGAAGATGATTTTGTTGGAATATTTATGTGACTGACAATGCGTGCCATAGTGTGTGTCCATCAGCAAGCACATTATACTTACCTGCTAGTTCTGCATTTACTTACCTGGAAGTTCATCAGTTTGCTCCAGACGGGAAAGATGAAGAACTTGACTCCGTCGACAGCTCCATCCAACAAAGATCCACGAATGAGCAGCAAGATCAGCGCGAAGTAAGGAAACGTGGCAGTGACGTAGACCACCTGACGAAGACGGTCAAAACTTTTCTTATATATTGCTTTCCAGCTCAAGAGCTGCTTAAGCCGCGGGCCGGAGCCGGATCTACTTCAAACCGCCTAAAGCGCCAATTTTTTTTCCTTGATTCGCATCGTCTAACCTCTCCAAGCAACTTATGATTATCAGTCCTGGATTACGGAGAGAGAATGGAACCCAATGCTTGGTGGGTGGGTTTTTATGTAACTAGCACTCACCCGTTTTGGACAGAGTAGCCAATATATTAAAATTCCGTGCGAGGGAATGCGTGCATCCACAGACACCCCTAGGGGTCATGAGCAATCTTGCCACTGTAGATTGTTCTAACCTATAAAGGGAACAGTGAAAGCCCCAGTTGAAAACCTGTCTTGACTTTGTAGGCATGACAGATTCACTGCGGCAACAGTACTCACGTTGGAGTGCCGGGGGTTTCAGTATAAATAGTATCCCCACTTTATGGAAATTTAGTGCTTTAAATTCCCACTGTTGCTATCTTCCTCATATACTCTTTCCCATTCCTGCTCTGTCCTATCACTCTGCTATACTATCTTCTTCTTCGCTAGATCAATGACCTACCTTTTTTCTTGAAAACTCTTCATGGACAAGACTCCTTGTTTGTGTATGAGGTCTGTTGGATCAGCTTGGGAGTGTTGGACGCTTTCTGCTGGGTGGTCACTAGGGCTTCCTATGATGTTAGTATTTAGCAATATAGGCATTTTATATGTATATGTTTCGTTGATGATTTGTAATGATGGTTGTATTCTATTTTGTTTTTGTAACCGGGGGTTCGCGTAGTTGAGGTAAACCCTCAGCCGTCCCCCGCGTGGGATGTCTTTATTGTAAAGTGACTGGCCGGTGGAGGGCGTTCAATTTTCCCACTAGGGTTGTTTCAGCAGATCTTTTATGCGGATCGGGGGTTGTCCGGTCCTGATTTGGCTCGGAGGAGTCCGCTGGACCTAAAGCAACAATAAATCAAGCATCCACACACTAGACCTTATTACTCTCATCTGAAAGATGGTCAATTTAATTTGCGTCAACAAGTTTAAAATAAGTAACAACATGTCTAAAATAAGTCTTACAACAAGTCTAAAATAAGGCTAACAAGTCTAAAATAAGGCTAAAATAATGATTGAGTGCCCAAAGGCATGCATAAAGTAAAGGCAAAGAAACCGTGAAAAAAAAATGTACAAACGAAGATACATTCTGCTGTTTAAAAGTGTTTTTGTTTGTACTGTTATAAGTGTTCAATGTTATTAGTTTCTAGGTTCTCAAAAGTGCATTTCGAAAAAACCCACAATATTGACAGATTTTGTTGTTGTTATAGAACCTTTAATTCGTCACAAAAGGATGTCAGTATTATAAGAGTAACCGTTAGTTCCCAAGATTTAAGTTTTGAAAAAAACATTTGAATAGATATTTTGTTTAACTAGAAGGGCAAAGCCCATACAACTCATATGCTCCTTAAAGACCTCGAAATATTTTACATGAAAATGAGTGCCCACAATGAAACGGTGGCATTAAAATGCAAAGTAATAGTACCGATTTTGATTTCTATTCTCTTGACCTTGAGATAACTTTGATCTTCGGCTCCAAATACACTCCTATAATATGAAATAAACTATACCAAAAGTTGCATTATGCACACAAAAAAACCCAGTGACCATGGGATGACGACCTTCAGTGACCTCGACCTTGGGATTACCTTGACCTTCACGTGACCTCTCACGCTCATGAATGATCACATAACCCAATGTTGTTGCATACTATGGGTTAAATAAACAGCCATTCCACTGTGCAATTACCTATTTTTTGCATGGTTTTGCAAGGCCTAAAATGACATTGACCTTCAAGATCAACGCAAAAACGGAACAATTATGAAAGATCAATCTATCCCTATCCTCCTATCATGTCCCGTAACCCTGAGGTCGTAGGGGCACCACAGATGATCGTTTAACCAGCATACTCCATCTTTCTCTGTCCTCAGCAGCCCTGATGGCTTCGCTCAGTGTCAAACCAGTTCATTCTCGAATGTTGTCCTCCCACCTCTTATTCGGTCTCTCTCTTCTTCTACCTTCTTGCACTGTGCCTTGCAGAATAGTCTTTGCAAGGCCTGATGATTTGGTGACGTGGCCATACTATCGGAGTTTCCGTTTCTTCACCAGAAAGATCAATCTATCATTTCTAAATACAATAAGTTTGGACTTTATATCTCATAGTTTAGTGTCAAGGTCACTTCAAAGTATACTAACCGACTTTGGACAGCTCCAGTGACCTTGACTTTGGAGTGAGGTTGATCAAATTTATACAATACGTGTGTCTCATTGTTATCTATTATTGCTCAAAGAATCTAAGGTCAATATTAATAACTCATAAAAAAGTTACATTTGTGAATTTTTTTTATTTTTGGATAAACCTTAATTTTTTTACTGTGATCTTGACCTTGAAAGTGAAGTCATTCATTCACTGATCATTTATGAGATCTCATGGGTATACACAATCTTACCAAGTTTGGTTGTGATAGTTGAAATAGGTTCTCAAATATTAATCCACTAGCAAGTTTTGCACAGACAGACGGCGGACACTCAGACTGACACATTTGTTTGTTTAAAAGTCATTGTTGGACTATTTAGGATGCATCTCTCACATATTTGCAAAAATCTTGATTTTTCTTTTGGGGGAAGGAGAAGCCGGGGAAAGGGGGGGGGGATGAGTACATAGAATCACATTGTATGCATGTGCGAGTAAAATAAAATCAAATTGGTAATAATGTTGTCTCTTTGTGAGGGTAACGCTCACAAACAAGATCAGATAATCATATGTTGTCAGTATATGCGGTTTCCTCATAATATTGAAAAATATAGTGTATTGATTCTGTCTATAACTGCAAGAAACGGGATACTAAAATGAAATGTTAAGAAGTTTTCAGTTAAATACTTATTGGACAAGGAATCAAACAATTTTGAATTATGCAAACACTCAACCAATGTTATTGCAATAAATCTGTGTGACCAACGATGCCAGTGCTTGTACAAGTTAACATCCTCCCCATCACCTTTGGCATTGCCACCATCCGTCTCTTCATTCAGTTTGTATTCGACTTCATCCTGCCATCAAATTCACCTTCGCCATCTCTAATCACAGTCTGGCCTTCCTGGATCTTCAGGTCACCATATCCCCGGATTCCCCGCTAGTGTCCACCTCAGTCCACTACAAGCACATTGACTCCCACTCTGCCTCCATTTCTCCTCTAGCCATTCCTCCGCCTCCACCTTCTCCAGCTACTCCGTCTCCGTCTGCAATCCCCTGCTCCCAGACTCTCACCTCCTTTCCGTGCTCCGCCACTTCTCCAGGTCTTGGTTCTTACCTACCAGCCCCGACAAACTCGCAGTCAAAAACATTCCTCTCAAATACTTTCCTGTCCTCAGTCTGACCCTTCACTTCGTGACATTTTCGAACTACCCTCTCCCTCCCCCCGCTCTCACCCCCCTTACACACACACACACACACACACACACACACTTCCCCCTTGTGGCCTACAAGCCCAACATCAGTCTCCGTGACTTGCTGGTGTAATCCAGAATTCTATCCTCTGTACCCCTCAGCTTCCTTGCACCATCATCATCATCATCATCATCATCATCATCATCATCATCATCATCATCATCATCATCATCATCATCAACATCCTCATCAGCATTAGGTAACCTCTGGATTGCATCATCACCATCCTCGTCAACAGAACTAGGTAACCTCTGGATTGCAGCAGGTGGTGATTACCTTGCCGGTGCTATGGATGCCCTTAAGCATGCAGAAGAAGACGAGAATCCAAGCCAGCAACAGGCAGAGACTCAGTTTCCATGATGGAACTCCATAGTCAGACAGATTGGCAGACTCCATAATCACTTCCTTGCTAAAAACAAGCACCGTAATATTACAATAAAACTAAAGTAAATGTAACCTGATTTATCAAAATAACCCATAACTACATTTCCAATTTTGATATATTTGTACAAGCTCAATTTAGAGACAATGCAGTTACAAATTGGTAGAAGTTTCACTTTGGCAAGATCAGGTCACAAATAATTTTAATGACCCCAGAATTATTCCTAAAGGTAATGTAAATGAAATTAGGATAAGTAAAATCAGCTACTCAGAATGTTAATGTGGTAATCATACTTTGTAAGAGATATGTACCCAAGGGAGTACCCAAGTGTTTCTAAAAATGGGAACACATCTTTCGGATGAGAGTATAATAGTTCCATTACACCGCTCTTAACGATTGTGATTCCGCAAACGCCACCAAGCTTTTACCATTTATCCTGAGTAACACTGCTCCACGTCTTCTTCTTTTACTGAATAGCTGACAAATATCCCAAATCCAAATTAGAAGGGAAACGTACTTTGTGTGCATTTCGATCTCCATGATAAAGAGGTTGTTTAGAACTTTACATATGACTACTTGTATCGTGCAAAATCTAGATGCATAGAAGTAGTAACAGAGTTTGTCACTATACTAAAGATGAGATCTCGACTTAGATTTGTAATGAAAGTTATAACGCACTAGACTATGCTATTTGTGTGCTTTTAAGTGATCGAGTAGCCATTGTATCAGACAATGCGTCCCGACAGGAAGTCCTCTCCAGGATATAATAAACAACTGCTGCCCTGACAAGGTTGAAGCCCATTTGGAAAGACAGGACCATCAGTCTAAATATTCCAAGGTAAGGCTGCTGCGCTCCATTGTCATCTCCATTTTCCTATACGCTTGCGAAACATGGACTCTCACAGCAGATCTACAACAAAGAATACAAAGCATGGAGATGAGGTGCTACAGAAGACTTCTGGGCATTTCCTATAATCAGCACATCACCAGCAACGAAATCCGACAGACCGTCACACAAGCCATTGGACAACATGATGACATGCTCAAAGTAGCGAAGAAACGGAAACTCCGATGGTATGGCCTCATCACCAGAGCATCAGGTCTTGCAAAGACCATCCTGCAAGGCACGGTGCAAGGAGGCAGAAGAAGAGGGAGACAGAAAAAGAGATGAGAGTTTCGAGTGGCTGACACTGAGCGAAGCTACGAGGGTTGCTGAGGATAGAGAAAGATGGAGTACGCTGGTTAAACGGTCATCTGTGGTGCTCTTACGACCTTCGAGTTACGGGATAGGATAGGATAGGATAGGATAGGAAGTGATCGAGAGATTTGTTCTTTTAATCTTGTAAACATCCAGAACTCAAAAAAGGGTTAGATTGCTACTGAAGGACAACAACGACGACAATCACGATAATTATGTTAATGGTGCAGATGATAGTGATGTAGACTGACTTGAAGAAGAGGTCGGCAGGATTTCTTTTAGGAGGAACGCAGTTTGGGTAATAATGATCCACAGATGCATCCCGACTGCAGGTGCAGTTGTCCAGTAACCCAGTTGGTCTCTTACCATTCTGTCTCAAGCATACACAAAGGAATGAATTAATCTCAACTTATTTATTGCCTATATGAATCTCCATGCTGAAAACCTCTCTCTCGAGCAAATTTCCAAAAAATCACATTTCCATCGTAGATCCAGAGCAAATTTGTTTTCTAGCTCAAAAGTCTATTTTTAAATTAGATCTAAACGTCTGATATGGTAGTGTTTTGTTTAGAATACAATGAAATGGCCATCGCCATCTATGTCATAATTCCACAAATGCAAATCACTGGCAGCAGTGAAAAAGGAGATGTATCTTTCACATCAATATCCCCGTAGGTTAGCATCTATTCAGGATTATATGCCAGATGCTAGCAATTGGCTGCAGTACAGTCGATATCGACGGGACAACTACTAATTTTGTTTCACACAAACTTGTTGTCTCCCTTCTGATATGATACAGAATTATTATATCCATCTTCATGCATGGTTATAATACAATATTTTGTGATCTAAATTAAAGATACAATGCAAGAGAGCTAAAAAGATTGATACGGCTAAATTAACTGTCGGAATCCTCGTGTTTTCTTTATAAATTGTCATATGTATACAGGTAGGCTTACCAATTGTGGATACTCTTACCTCGTATGGTTGACATCTGACGAGGTTTAGATTCTCAGATGTACATTCAGGTACATTCCATTCCTACACAAATACACAACAAATAAAAAAAAAAAAATATCCGTCCAATAGTTTGGTGCGTCGGATAGCGCAGTGGTTGGAGCACTCGCTACTGTGTCGCAAGTTAAGCACCGTCCAGTGTGATTAGCACTTGGATGGGTGACCGCAAAACGTGAAGCGACAAATAACAACGCCCCCAGTTGACTCAACTGTGACTGAGTACCTACTCTCTTAAGGGTGGGGAAGGTAAAGCAGCAAGGGAGAGAGATGGGCATCACCCTCATTACGCTGGCCCAAGATAAGTGTGATCTCCAACATCACGCTCCCATACGGCCACAAGGCTATGGGACTACCTTTACCTTTTACCTTTTACCAATAGTTTCGCAGAAAAGTGCGCACGGACGAACGGACGGACAATAGTTCCCTTGTTCTAAACAGAGTGGAGATAAAACTGTTCCAATGACAATCACCTAAACCAAAAGAAATTTTATGATATTATTATTAGTAGTAAATTCCCAAGCGAAATTGAAGACACAACACAATGCCCTGGGCTCGAACCCGGGACCTTCAGATCTGCAAGCCAAAGCTCTACCATTAGGCCAAAGTGCCTCCCACATATACATGTGGAGGGAGGGGATAAGGAGAGAGTGGATACTCAAGCAATTGAATCAGACAATGGATTTCAACAGGAGGAACTCTCCCGAATAGCACAAACAACTGCTGCCCTGACAAGGTTGACTTGAAGTCCATTTGAAAAGACAGACCCGTCAGTCTACACTCCAAGGTCAGGTTGCTGCGCTCCCTTGTCATCTCCATCTCCCTATAGTCTTGCGAAGCATGGACCCTAACAGCAGACCTACAACGAAGAATACAAAGCATGGAGATGAGGTCCTACAGCAGACTTCTGTGCATTTCCTATACCCAGCACATCACCAACGACGAAGTCCGACAGACCATCACACAAACCATTGGGCAACACTTTGACATGCTCACAGTGGTCAGGAAACGGAAACCCAGATGGTATGGCTACGTCACCAGAGCATCAGGCCTTGCAAAGGACATCCTACAAGACACCGTGCAAGGGGGCAGAAGAAGAGGGAGACAGAAAAGAGGTGGGAATACAACATTCGAGAATGGACTGGCTTGACACTGAGTGAAGCCTTGAGGGCTGCTGAGGACAGAGAAAGATGGAGTACGCTGGTTAAACTATTATCTGCGATGCCCCAACGATTTTCGAGTTATGGGAAACGATAGTATAGAATACGATTATGTAACTGCTCACAACATACTTTCATAGCACATTTTCTACTAAAGATTAAATCATTCTAACTCAGTTATAGTCCTGAACCTTCCTGATTATACTACAGTAATTAATTGCATATAACCGACAATGAACCCTTAACCTACCTCATCACAAACAGTCCAAGGCAGAGGTGACATGAAGGAGCAGAAGAAGAAGTACAAAATATAGGCAATGAGCACGTTATAGTACAGAGAAATGCTGGCTGAGATCATAATCATGGTCAGGCCTATACCTGCAACACACACACACACACACACACACACACACACACACACACACACGCACACCCACACACACACAAAATACAATTCACATCGATCGACTACAAAACAGTGATGAATCATATTGTTATCAACAGAACTGTTTTAAAATCGTAACTGATGGCATTGTGGCGATGATGACAATGATGATATTAGTACAATGGGCTTGAGAATCCATCGCAAATGAGATGTATTGAAATTAAGTCACCTCTGGCAGCTGGTACAATGTCCCAAACCCTCACAGGTCCTTTGCTCGCGAACTGCGCTAAAGAAAGTTCCATGAAGTAGAGGGGTTTGCCTATTGTCATCTGCAGAAAGATATACACCACCAGGAAGGAGGCTGAAAAAAGTGGAAATCTTGTTTTAGATCTAAAGTAAGTGAAATGTGGTTTAGACACCATTTGCTTTGGAATAAAGTTTGGGTTATCTCGCGCAGATTCGCATAGTGTATATATTTAAAAAAAAATAATAATAATTATATATATCTAAATATATCTATATATGGGTGTATACTTATGCTCAGATTACTTTTTGCATCTGAGCCTTAGTATAAATCTTTTTCAATTAGGCGGCCAACATAATTTTGCTATGATGAATGATCTGTCTGCTCACCTCCACCATGTTTGAAACTTAGATAGGGGAAGCGCCAAACGTTGCCCAAACCAACACTGTAACCGATGCAGGACAGAAGAAACTCCATAGGTTTATCCCATTTTGAGCGTGATTCGCTCCTCGTCCTCAATTCCTGCAAGCACACTGAATTTGTATTAGACTTTCTTCAGATATGGGAGGTACTTGTCTTTTTGTTTGGTTTTTACTTACGTTGAGTTATCCGGGCAGAAATCTCGTCTCAGAACACTATGAAACCTACCCAGAGCTAGGTTTACTTTGGGGAAAGGAAGGTGGTGGTTGCTTGGTAGTGCAAGCCTGAATTATCGGAGCTAGCTAGGATTAACTGAAAGATTAACCCCACATTATCTTTATCCGCCTTTATTTATCTTAAAATATGTGGTTTTTGAGTATCTTATCCATCTTTCTTCACTCTCTCTTCAATTGCCCTATTTCTTTAAAAAAAATATATGCTATTTTTAAAGCATCTTAAATCATATCTTGAATTATTACAATACATCTAGTTTTCACTTTTTCAACTAATTAAAAAAGCTTTTTTTTTGTATAAGTCATTTTTATATTAACGGGTAATTTGCACTGATTTTGAGAATTTTATGTGTAATATTTGAACCATGAACAAAAATTATTCTTTACTTATAATATCACTTTTTTGCAATACAGCCAACCAGCAGGATTTAATGTAAAAGAATATTAGATCAAAGATTAGACGTGGAAGTCTGGGGAAGTAATCCTTTGTTACTATAGATAATGTTGAATTCCAATAAGCTTACCAATGTCTGCGAGATCCATTTTCCCTAATTTGATGGGCTTCATTTAAAACAGAGATTTTGCGATCATTGATTACGTTGTATTCAGTACAAGATTCACAATGGTCTGTTCAAATGGCTTGCTAATTTTTATATATTAAAAATTAATTTAAAAAAATTATCACTCCATTTAAAATTTGTTTTTGTTAATGGAGGTGATTCAACGGTTTCTTTTTCTATATGTGTTTTGGCTTCTGTTTTTGCTTGTTACCTTTGTAATATTTATACAAGTAACCAGAAGCTTCCAGACCAGCCACAACAACAAAATAATAAAGTTGTTCGCTGTAAAAAAAAATTGGCTTTACCGATTCTTCAGTTTTGTTGCTCATGATTGTTGTTTTCTTGATGTGTTATTCTTTTTACTGTTCTTTGTTTAATATATTCGCTTTTGTTTGCCCGTTCCATCTGTGTAATTTATTATATTCGGCAAATTTTTTCCCCACCCATGATTCGTTCTGGACTTTTTTCTTTACATACTCTTTGTACTGTGTTCATTGGAATCTCCTGTTACATATTCTTCTGTGTCTCTGGGTTTTGATTCATCTCTGGATTGGAAGAGTCCATTTTTAATGGCATTGAAATTTATATGTTGAAAAAGTAATTAGCCCAATTGAAAATGGTGCAAACAAACCTCCAAACTTACAATACAGAGTTCTTGTCACTTCGCTAATGCAATTATTAATAACAGGATCCTAATTCAAATTATAACATAAATCTTCAGAATCTAAAACAACTATGACAATGATGACAGAGTTTTTGTATATAACTTTATAATAGATCTCCACAAACTTCTGACCATTTGAGCATTTTGTCATATCTGTTATGTAAAATAATGATTTCTTCATGTTTTAATCTTTGTGCTTGTTCAGATGTTAAGTCAACACCTAAATATAATTTTGATTTTCCTGAAGCAACCAAACTCATCAACCTCTCTTTTTTCTTTGTATAACCATCTAGGCTCATGGCTGTAACATTAATAGCTTCTTGGGTTAGCAATTCGTAGTAATTCATTTTTAATTAGAACAAAAAATAATTAAAATAATTTTAAAATGTGGATGGCTTTGTTATGGTTCTTGGCACTGCTGATGTCAACGCATTAGCCTTTTCGGAATCAAATTACTTGTTTTCAAATCTAGACAGTAAAGAAGAATCTAAACATCATAACTTGGCAATGGAAAAAATTATCATAAGATCAAACCAAATAAAAACAACAACTGACTATTGCAGCTTGATTTCATTAATAAAAGAATGAAAGAAGAAGGTTATACTGATAAAACATTTGAAGATGTTGATGAAGCTTTGCACCAATATTATTTATTTACTGACACAACACTACTTCCATTAAAACAACCAGTGTTATCTGATTACTACACATCTAACATTGAGCCTACAATGACAGAGCCTGGAGAATTAATTTTAATTGTATTTGATCTGTTACTATTTGGAGACCCTCAAGATCCCAGCATTCAACACTTACACTTTAATTCGAAACAGGTCTAGACTGATGGAGCATACTACAAAACGTAATGGCCAGAAGTATTTGTATAAACATTGTTTAACCAGTGTGACTAGTCTCGAAGTGGCTGACAAGCACGGTAAAATGTGCAAGACTATTTTTAATTTTATTTTTTAATTTTATTTTAACAACTTTATTATTACCGAGGTGAAATTCGGGCACTTTCATTTTCGAAAGTACAGCAGCCCCAAGTGAAGCGCTTACATGCTGGGTGTGTTCTTGTCAACGGCTCTCACCCGTCTAGGACATGAGCGTCAGGATCTTTAAAGTCCGTTATGATGGAATGCATGCGACACAGACTAGACCTCGGTTTATACTCTCATCCGAAGGAGTAGGAAACGGGAGTAAAGTGTCTTTCCCAAGGACACAACACAATGCCCCGGCCTGGGTTCAAACTCAGCACCTTCAGATCCGCAAGCCAACGCTCTAACCATTCGGTCACCGCGCCTATGACTGATATTCAAACCCGGCTCATTTTACCCAGCCAAGGTTCTCAGATATAATTTAAAAAACATCAACAAACAATTTAAACAGCCTTATGTAATTTATGCAGACTTTGAAGCATTGCAAGGCACGGTGCAAAGAGGCAGAAGAGGAGGAAGACAGAAAAAGGTGGGAGGACAACATTCGAGAATGGACTGGTTTGACACTGAACGAAGCCACGAGGGTTGCTGAGAACAGAGAAGGATGGAGTACGCTGGTTAAACGATCATCTGTGGTGCCCCCACGACCTTTGAGTTACGGGATAGGATAGGATAGGATAGATGAATCATTGATTTTTAAATATCGAGGACCTCAAGGTTTTAGTAATTATTTTCTTACACACATGCACGAGTCGATGGACAACATACATGATACAAAACCCGTAATTTACAGGGTCCCAGAAGCAGCACATAAATTTCTGGATGAAATGAATAAATTATATAAACTGTGTTTATTACAATTTCAAAATCCTGTGCCTATGATCTTTACTGTATCTGATTCAGTAGTCTTTAAAGCAAACACACACTTGCACATTTGTACTAAATCATTGATAAACTCTGACATTAGGTTGAAAGATCACTGCCATCTTACAGGCGCTGCGCATCAGAAGTGTAATTTAGAATAATGGAATTAAACATTTTACTCTTCCGATCTTTATTCACAATCTCCGTAATTATCCTATCCTATCCTATCCTGTCCCGTAACCCGAAGGTCGTAGGGGCACCACAGATGATCGTTTAACCAGCATACTCCATCTTTCTCTGTCCTCAGCAGCCCTGATGGCTTCGCTCAGTGTCAAACCAGTCCATTCTCGAATGTTGTCCTCCCACCTCTTTTTCGGTCTCCCTTTTCTTCTACCTCCTTGCACTGTGCCTTGCAGAATAGTCTTTGCAAGGCCTGATGATCTGGTGATGTGGCCATACCACCGAAGTTTCCGTTTCTTCACCACTGTTAGCAGGTCATCATGTTGTCCAATAGCTTGTGTGATGGTCTGTCGGACTTCGTCGTTGGTGATGTGTTGGGTATAGGAAATGCCCAGAAGTCTTCTGTAGCACCTCATCTCCATGCTTTGTATTCTTCGTTGGAGATCTGCTGTGAGGGTCCATACTTCGCAAGCATATAGGAAGATGGAGATGACCAGAGAGCGCAGCAGTCTTACTTTGGAATGTAGACTGATGGTTCTGTCTTTCCAAATGGGCTTCAACCTTGTCAGGGCAGCAGTTGTTTGTGCGATCCTGGAGAGGACTTCCTGTCGGGACCCATTGTCTGATACAATGGCTCCTAAATATTTGAAGCTATGCACTGTGTCGAGGGATTGGCCTTGGACTTTGATGTCCGTATTGATGCCATTGGTGTTGTTGGTCATCATTTTGGTCTTCTCTGCACTTATTTCCATTCCATAGGCTTTGGAGGTGGTGTCAAGCCTCTGTACCAGCTGTTCAAGTTCTTGTTCCTCTCCAGCCAATCCATCAATGTCATCTGCAAAACGAAGATTGGAGATTGCTCTACCCCCTATGCTGACTGTGCCTTCATGGTCTGCAAGAGCATCCGACATGATGCGCTCTAGGAAGATGTTGAAGAGTGTTGGAGAGAGTAGGCATCCTTGACGCACACCGATTGTTGTTCTGAACCAATTCCCGATGGCTCTGTTGTGGAGGACTGCACTGGTAGCCTTGTCATACAGGCTTTTGATGACTTCAATAATTTTTGGGCTGATGTTGTACACTTTCATTGTTGCCCATAGAGCTGCATGCCAGACTCGGTCAAACGCCTTCTTGAAGTCTATGAACACATGATATAGATGTTGTTGGTGCTGTAGGTATTTCTCACAGATTATTCTGAGGTTGAAAATCTGCTCAGTGGTACTTCGCCCTGCCCTGAATCCTGCTTGTTCTTCAGCTATGATTTGTTCAGCTTGGGGTTTCAACCTGTTGAGTATTATTTTCAGGAGGACCTTGCTGGGATGGCTGATGAGGCTGATGGTGCGGTAATTTTCACACTCCTGAAGGTTACCTTTTTTGGGAAGAGTGATGACAAGCGACTGGGTCCATGGTATAGGCCACTCCCCACTCTGCCAGATCTTGTTACAGATAATGGTGAGGGCATCAATCATCGCTTCTCCTCCTGCTTGTAGCAGTTCCGCGGGTATGTTGTCCACTCCTGCTGACTTCCCTTTCTTTAGCGCTTGCACTGCTGCCTCAACTTCTTCCCGGAGAATTGGGAGGATTTCTTCTTCTTCTCTGTTCTCGGGACATGCTAGAACTGATGGGTCTCCATTTGGTGTATGGTTGTAACGGTCAGAGCAGTACTCTGTCCATCTGTCCAAGACTTCTTGTTCTTCTGTAAGGCATATGCCAGACTTGCTTTGGATAGTGGAGACTTTGGGCTGTTTGACACTTGTCAGTCGCTTCACAGTCTGGTAGGCCTTCTTGCTGTTGTTCTTGTTCAGACTGTTCTCTATTTCCTGGCATTGATCTTCTATCCAGTTCTCCTTTGCTGTGAGCATGCCTTTTCGGATGTCATTGTTGATTTTTCGGTAGACATCAGCTCCCTGTGAGGTGTTCTTTTTCTTTTTCATCTCTCTTCGTTTATCACACAGATCCAAAAGTTCAGGTGTGATCCACAGCTTCTTCTTTGGTCGGTGCTTGCCAAGGATCTCAGTGGCGGCATCTGTCACAGCTGAGTTGAAGGTGGTGGTCATGGTGTTGACATCTACTTCACCAGCCCCCAAAATGAGCAGTGGTGCAAATTTCCCTCCAATTGTGGCCTGAAATAGTTCTGCCACCTCCGGGTCTTGCAGTTTGTCCAGGTCGAACTTCAGTCTAGTGCACTTTGCTGTATTTACTCTCTTCAAGTGGAGCCGGAAAGACATCATCACGAGATCGTGGTCACTTCCGATGTCTGCTCCTGGAAAAGTACGTGTCCTGCCAATGTTGATGCTTGATCTGAAGCGTTTCTTGACCATGATGTAGTCTATTTGGTTGTGATGCTCCCCGCCAGGACTGTGCCATGTCCATCGTCTGGAGTTTTTGTGGAGACCAAGCGTGTTTGCCAGTACCAGATTGTTGTATCTGGCAAACTCCAAGAGTCTCAGACCCCTGTCATTTGTCTCGTTGTTGCAGTGGGGTCCACATGTGTCTCCCCAGTTGCGGTGCGCATCTTGGCCAACCTTGGCATTCCAGTCGCCTTGCACTATGACTATGTCCTTCTTCGGCACTTGGTCAAGGACCGCCTGTAGATTTTCATAAAAATCCTCCACTTCGCTGTCGTCATAGTCTGATGTTGGGGCGTAGGCCTGGATGATGGTGATGTTGAAAGGGGCTGCTCTCAGGCGGATGGTAATGAGTCTACTGGAGACTGGGCGGCAACCCATGACAGTCGCTAGAATGTTCTTGTGGACCAAGAATCCAACGCCGTGTTCGTGCCTGTCATCCCTACCGCTGAAATAGAGCTTGTGGCCTTTGTCGGTCGTTGTTTCACCTAGGCCTTTCCATCGCAGTTCGCTGATACCTAGAACGTTCCATCGATAGTGGTCCAACTCGTGGGCCAGTTCTTCTAATTTTCCTTCCGCAGTTAGGGTCCTGACGTTCCAGGTTCCTATGACGATGTTGTTTCTCGTGCGGATCTTGCTAAATTGTCCATCAGTAGCATACTTAACACCTCCGTCCTGGTGGCCAACGGAAGGCGCGGTCCTTGTGCCGGGTGACGGCCCGGGCGACGACCGATCCGGTATGGAATTAGTGGATTGTGTCATCATGTAGTGTGTCTTGGGCAAAAAAAGACCTGGCGGTGCCCAATCCTCTCCAGGCTGTTGGCCACAGCCGAAATCCACGAATACAGTGTGGCTCGCCTTGGCCCTGAGCACATGGTCGTTGAACCTGTAGTAACGTGAGGTTCCTCCGCCCTGGCCGGTGACTTCTGTGTAGAAGACTTTCGCCCAGTGATGCCGTGCTAACATCACCCCTGTTAGTCGCCTCTTACGACACGCCGGGAAACGTTGGGTCTATTCTATTTAATGCCCGAACCCACAGAGCGTAATTATAACTCTCATATAATCATGCAAGCAGTGACGAACTATACTACATAGGTTCTTGACAGCCTCAGGCAAGTCAATTATGAATATAACAAACAACAATAATACCCAAATATAGCCTGAAAGCAGTCATGATTATCCCAGACCACATTGATTCTGTGAAAATATTGATCTTGTAAATCTATGCGGTATTCATAGAATTTGAAACTTTTTTAAAACTCTCCAAAACCTACAATACACTAGAAATACAGAAAGCATACCATTTTCCGACGAACGCCGTCAGCCTGTTGGTATACAACTTACAAGTCCTTAAAATATTCAAATAACTCTAAGCACCCGGTGTCCCAGAACATTCTTTGAAGATTTCCAGCTCCTAGATCCGTATTTCTAGAAAGATGTGAACGCCGCAAAAGTCAAAATGAAAAGGGAAAAAAAACTCTAATCTCCTGCGTTCCCAAAGTCAAAAGAACACATCACTTCCAGTTGATGACGTATAGGACTTATATATATTATTCTATTTCTAGGCCATGTAGTTACTATTCTATGACGCGAATCAACCCGAAAATGCACGGAAATGACGTCGACTAAAAGTACATACGTTGGGTTTGTGTGAGCTTGGAACAGTGTATCTGGGAATCCAATGGATCAAGACTTTAGTCTGTCTTTGTGTTTACATGGAAGACTTTAAGCGCACAATTTCTAAAATATTTCAGATCTACCAGCTTCCATGCTGAAGGTGCAGTAAAGTGGACACAACAGGGTGAAAAAGACAGCATTGGCACTCACTTTTCACAACCACAACTATCATGGTAGGGATCTTCTACTAGAAGTTCTAGCTGTTTCAAAAATTTTGACTCAAATGCGCACAGCAATGTGAGCCTATGTACTCATCCCAAATAAAAATAAAAATTAAGATTTTTGAGTAAATCTGGACTAGAATGAGACCTTAATATATATAGGTTTAACAAATTGTGTCCCCAAACTCTATGCACCCGGGCAAAACTTTAACCTGGCTAATTACTCGAAACCCTTTTTTTTTTTTTTTTTTTTTTTTTTTTTTTATCTATTATTATAATTATTATTATTATTATTATTATTATTATTATTATTATTATTATTATTATTATTGAGGATTTTTATAGCGCACTTATCTCGCCATACTTGACCAGACTCTAGGCTAGGCGCTGGCCGATACAGGATCTAACTCAAACCGCCCGAGACGCCCACCCGCAGCCTTTGGGCGCATGGTCTGACGCCCGGACAACTGAGCACTATCCTGGCCAACCAGCGATGGGGGAGAAGGACCAAGTGCATGCTGGGTGTGTTCTTGTTACCGGCACTCACCCGTCTAGGACATGAGCGTCAGGATCTTTACAGTCCGTTATGATGGAATGTATGCGACACACAGACTAGACCTCGGTTTATACTCTCATCCGAATGTGTAGAAAGTGTCTAATAAGGATTTTATCCAAGATGCTATCAATATACTCCAGTGCCATCTCTTTAATGGAGACACCTTTATCGCTTGTGTTTTATACACACTTGCTGTCTCCCTTATTCAACTCGCCAGCAGTCAACTTTCTAAGCATAACCTTGCTCTCAACTATCAAGACTGCAGCCCTGGATTTTAGAACTATATTTGGCAATGAATTTTCTGTGAAAAAATTAGGTTCCTTCCCGTTTCCGTTTCAAACCAGCCAAATTGTGGACACTTTTTTTCGCATGATTTTTTTTTCTTCCTGTGAACTTCATTAAGGCATTTTCCCATGCTTTATGAAATCAGTTTAGATTTTTTTTTAATATGATGATGATCATTGTTGTCAAGGTGGCGACGTGTTGATTCGCCCTTAACGCTAACGCAATAGGACGTTAAGCTTCGTTATTCCATTTTTAACAAGCACAGCTGACACATTGACGAGCTGAGAACACATCGAAATGTCCACGTGTATCTATGGCAATAATCTAAAAATGTATTGCAAGCACAGAAGGGCTGATATATCTTTCATATATAGCCTTATTCGACGGAGAATAGCATTTAATAACGATTATATTCAATATGTTATAAATAAACTTCAATCGTATTTATTTAAGCGAGACTTGTTTTTTTTTAATTTTTCCCTTATCTATCACAACTCAAACTTGATGTTATGGTTTATTGCATTGTGGTCTCAAAAATTATCAGTTCTTGAATTACATCAATTCCAAATCACATAAAATTTCAATTTTTTTCTAACGTTCTTTAAGGGTAAAGAAAACATTAAATTTAAAAGGAAAAAAGCTCTGAAGTTTGCGTTCCGCTGGCGCTATTGCCAGATCCAAAATGATATGGTATGATGATTGCTGACACGGGTCTTGTTCATCTTTCTTGTCAAGCAAACGGGAAACCTAAGGGATAGGAGTGAATCACGTTCAAAATGGGGGAACTCTATGGAATTCGTGCTGTCCTGCATTGGATACAGCGTTGGCCTTGGAAACGTGTGGCGATTTCCATACCTGGCCTACAAAAACGGCGGAGGTAAGACATTTGGAGAGAGAAAGAGCTTGGAGGGTAGGGGCGAGGGAAATAACATAACGAGTTAAACAAATATAATGTCTAGTATATGTTATCTTGTCTTTCGATCACACACTCTTCACCACCACATATTTTTTGGCATTCACAATGAGCGTTACCTCTCTAGAAAAATAAGATTAAGCCTCCCAAATATCAAATTCTTTAGCCTTAGCATCAAGGTTGATTTTAAAAATACCACCAAAGGGAAAATGTGTATAGAATCTACAGTTGTTTGTTTACGCAAAAAGAGAGAGTTGCCTAAAGTTTAAAGCTTAGCGATTAGTTTTAGCAACAGTTGTCCATTGTTTCATCTTTCAATGTGACAACAATGCAATTTCCCAAGTAAACTCATTGTCACGAAAATATAAACATTCTTAATACCCTGTCATTTTATTGAATCCATGTTCAAATCGTAATTTAAGTTGTGAGTTTGAACAGTACGCTACCCTTGGTGCACGAGCATGATTTCCTACATCCTGTTTAAACAGTAGATCTAAGCTGTTCCCCTTGAACATATCACTAGATGTTTGCAATATTAATAATCAAAACCTGCTTTATACAGTATGTATTTAGGGCCTCTAAAAAATTGTATTTGCCTTCAACTGTCTCGAATAGCAAAACTGCGTCGCCAGCATTTAAAACCAAAAACATTATGGTCATATAACAGAAAATTTAAAATCATCAGTCAAAGTGTGTGGCACAACATCTACACAATGTGCCAGCCATGCCAGGAACAACTTCAAATGGTTAACAATGACAACCAAAAAATTGACGAAAAATAGTTTACCTTGACTCACACCGGAACCGAACGTAAATAAAGGAGGTAGGCTTTTCTTTGTCTTTGCACATATTTAGCTTTTTGTTAACTGTCTAACCCTGTGGATTCGGACACTGAATAGAATAGACCCAACGTTTCCCGGCGTGTCGTAAGAGGCGACTTACAGGGGGTGATGTCAGCACGGCATCAGGGGGCGAAAATCTTCTACACAGAAGTCAGCGGCCAGGACAGAGGAATCTCACGTTACTGTAGGTTCAACGACCACGCACTCGGGGTTAAGGCGAGCCACACTGTACTCGTGGATTTCGGCTGTGGCCAATATCCTGGAAAGGATTGGGTCCCGCCAGGTCTTTCTTGCTCAAGACACACCGTATGATGATTAGAACCATTCACTCCATATCGAATCGGTCGTCGCCCGGATCACCAAGGACCGCACCTTCCGTTGGCCACCAGGACGGAGGTGAACAGTGTGCTACTGATGGACACCTTAGCAAGATCCGCGCGCACGAGAGACAACATCGTCTTAGGAACCTGGAATTTCAGGACTCTAACCGCGGAAGGAAATTTAGAAGAACTTGCCCACGAATTGGACTACTATCGATGGGCCATTTTACGTATCAGCGAATTGCGCTGGAAAGGCCTTGGTGAAACAACGCCCTACAAAGGCCACGCGCTTTATTTCAGCGGTGGAGATAACAGGCACGAACACGGCATTGGATTCTTGGTCCACAAAGACTTTTTAGCCACAGTCATGGGTTGCCGCCCAGGCTCCAGTA
>CM072524.1:22437684-22529886 GCA_036898135.1 Oncomelania hupensis | reverse complement strand
TCCGCATACATGGGAGTAAAAGACTCAGTCAAACTCCTTCTTGAAGTCTATGAACACATGATATAGATGTTGTTGGTGCTGTAGGTATTTCTCACAGATTATTCTGAGGTTGAAAATCTGTTCAGTGGTACTTCGCCCTGCCTTGAATCCTGCTTGTTCTTCAGCTATGATTGAGCTTCTTGAAGTCTATGAACAAATGATATAGATGTTGTTGGTGCTGTAGGTATTTCTCACAGATTATTCTGAGGTTGAAAATCTGTTCAGCGGTACTTCGCCCTGCCCTGAATCCTGCTTGTCCTTCAGCTATGATTTGTTCAGCTTGGGGTTTCAACCTGTTGAGTATTATTTTCAGGAGCACCTTGCTGGGATGGCTGATGAGGCTGATGGTGCGGTAATTTTCACACTCCTGAAGGTTACCTTTTTTTGGGAAGAGTGATGACAAGCGACTGGGTCCATGGTGTAGGCCACTCCCCACTCTGCCAGATCTTGTTACAGATAATGGTGAGGGCATCAATCATCGCTTCTCCTCCTGCTTGAAGCAGTTCCGCGGGTATGTTGTCCACTCCCGCTGACTTCCCTTTCTTCAGCGATTGCACTGCTGCCTCAACTTCTTCCCGGAGAATTGGGAGGATTTCTTCTTCTCTGTTCTCGGACATGTTAGAACTGATGGGTCTCCATTTGGTGTATGGTTGTAAAGGTCAGAGTAGTACTCTGTCCATCTGTCCAAGACTTCTTGTTCTTCTGTAAGGCATATGCCAGACTTGCTTTGGATCGTGGAGACTTTGCTGTTTAACACTTGTCAGCCGCTTCACAGTCTGGTAGGCCTTCTTGCTGTTGTTCTTGTTCAGACTGTTCTCTATTTCCTGGCATTGATCTTCTATCCAGTTCTCCTTTGCTGTGCGCATGCCTTTTCGGATGTCATTGTTGATTTTTCGGTAGACATCAGCTCCCTGTGAGGTGTTCTTTTCTTTTTTCTTTTTTTTTAAAATCTCTCTTCGTTTTTTACACAGATCCAAAAGTTCAGGTGTGATCCACGGCTTCTTCTTTGGTCGGTGCTTGCCAAGGATCTCAGTGGCGGCATCTTTCACAGCTGAGTTGAAGGTGGTGGTCATGGTGTTGACATCTACTTCACCAGCCCCCAAAATGAGCAGTGGTGCAAATTTCCCTCCAATTGTGGCCTGAAATAGTTCTGCCACCTCCGGGTCTTGCAGTTTGTCCAGGTCGAACTTCAGTCTAGTGCACTTTGCTGTATTTACTCTCTTCAAGTGGAGCCGGAAAGACATCATCACGAGATCGTGGTCACTTCCGATGTCTGCTCCTGGAAAAGTGCGTGTCCTGCCAATGTTGATGCTTGATCTGAAGCGTTTCTTGACCATGATGTAGTCGATCTGGTTGTGATGCTCCCCGCCGGGACTGTGCCATGTCCATCGTCTGAGTTTTTGTGGAGACCAAGCGTGTTTGCCAGTACCAGATTGTTGTATCTGGCAAACTCCAAGAGTCTCAGACCCCTGTCATTTGCAATGGGGTCCACATGTGTCTCCCCAGTTGTGGTGCGCATCTTGGCCAACCTTGGCATTCCAGTCGCCTTGCACTATGACTATGTCCTTCTTCGGCACTTGGTCAAGGACCGCCTGTAGATTTTCATAAAAATCCTCCACTTCGCTGTCGTCATAGTCTGCTGTTGGGGCATAGGCCTGGATGATGGTGATGTTGAAAGGGGCTGCTCTCAGACGGATGGTAATAAGTCCACTGGAGACTGGGCGGCAACCCATGACAGTGGCTAGAATGTTCTTGTGGACCAAGAATCCAACGCCGTGTTCGTGCCTGTGATCTCTACCGCTGAAATAGAGCTTGTGGCCTTTGTCGGTCGTTGTTTCACCTAGGCCTTTCCAGCGCAGTTCGCTGATACCTAGAACGTTCCATCAATAGTGGTCCAGCTTGTGGGCCAGTTCTTCTAATTTTCCTTCAGCAGTTAGGGTCCTGACATTCCAGGTTCCTATGACGATGTTGTTTCTCGTGCGGATCTTGCTAATTTGTCCACCAGTAGCATACTTATCACCTCCGTCCTGGTGGCCAACGGAAGGCGCGGTCCTTGTGCCGGGCGACGACCGATCCGGTATGGAATTAGTGGATAGCTTCATCATGTAGTGTGTCTTGGGCAAAAAAAACCTGGCGGTGCCCAATCCTCTCCAGGCTGTTGGCCACAGCCGAAATCCACGAATACAGTGTGGCTCGCCTTGGCCCTGAGCACGTGGTCGTTGAACCTGTAGTAACGTGAGGTTCCCCCGCACTGGCCCGTGACTTCTGTGTAGAAGACTTTCGCCCAGTGATGCCGTGCTAACATCACCCCTGTTAGTCGCCTCTTACGACACGCCGGGAAACATTGGGTCTAATCTATTTAATGCCCTGAACCCACAGAGCTTAATATAAGCAGTTGGTGTAAATTCGGACCGTAAATATCCCCAACATTCGCAACTGCATCAAAGTCAATTGTGTCTGCTAGGTCTTTGAGTTCAATGGTAAGACAGGTTACTGGAATTTTAGGGCCCTTTGACATTGTCAAGATATATCAAGACAATGTACGCTAGATCAAAAAAAGCTTATGTAATTGGTTTAGGATTGTATATGTTGCCATTCAACCTTCAACTTTGAATAACAATATCAAACTATAACAACAATATTGTTATCACCAATCCACAATTTCATATAGAATACAATCCTACTGTAAATGAACTTGGTTTAAGTTCACCACCACTCCGTCAACACATTTCTGTCAACATTACCTCTGGTTCCAACACAATAACCCAAACAAATTGAACCAACTTATCTTGGGGTTTCGCGTCTAGCACTTACTGGAGGTTTGCTGTTAGCAGGGTTATTTGGGATTTATTATTTTCAGTAGCATATACCAATAATATTATAAACAAAGACCACAGATGCTCTTGTTTTTTTTTAGTTTTGTTTGTATTTAAAATGAATTTTGATGACTTTTTAAAGCAAGAAGCTATAAATGTCACAGCTACAGGTGTTGACAATAATACAGAGAAAAGAGACAGGCTGATTGCATTAGTAGCTTCCAGAAAGTCAAAGTATTATCTCGGTGTTGACTTAACAGCTGAACAAGTATAAAGACTGAGGCCCGAAGAGATCATTATATTATACAATAAATATGATAAAGTCCTCGGCACTTTAATGGTTAAAAGTCTGGGGCGTTCGATTGTGAAGTTATATGCCAAAGCTGTGATGGCCTTTGTTACTTTAGATTGTGAAAATGATTTATTTGATGATTTGATTCAAGATCCTGTTATTGTCAATGGGTTTAGTGAGGTATCAATAAATCTATATTATAAGTTTGGAAGCTTGTTGGCACCATTTTCAGCCAGGCTAATTACTTTTCAACACATAGATTTCTCTGCTATTAAAAATGGACTTTTCCAATCCAGAGATAGAGATGGAGATGAAGAATTCGGAGAACCAACAGAACACAGTGACAATGACTAAACAAAAGAGTCCCGGAAGAATTGCAGCTGGAAAGAAGTTAGCAGAATTTAACAAGTTACATAGATGGAACAGACAAACAAAAACAAACATATTAACAATTAAGGAATCAGCACAGCCAAAAGAAGAAACAATAACTCAACAAACATTAACAACAAAGAAAAACCAATACAAACAGTACAATCTTCAAAAAAGAATGTGTGTTATTTATGTTTAGCTGGCGCAGCAGGTGCAAGTGGGTACATAATATATAAATACCGCCAAGGAAAAAAGAAACAGAAACCCACAAAACCACTTGTAGAGAAAGAAACTGAATCATCTCCATCATTGAAACCATCATTGGATGTGTTTTGAATGTAGTAATTTATTATTATTATTATTATTATTATTATTATTATTATTATTATTATTATTATTATTATTATTATTATTATTATTATTATTATTATTATTATATAAAAATGAGTGTACCATATGAACAAACAATTGTAAATCTTGGATACCTTAGTGCTGTTTTAGTTGTCCTAAATACAGCTTACACTATGATTGCAAAATCTATTTTAAAAATGAAACCTATTGAAGTGGGAAAGATGGATTTTTCAGATGTTGGTAAACTGATTGGTATCGTTTCATTATCCTTATTTACTTGGGATTATCTTGTTAAACAAAATATCATTCCCACGGACATTAATGTGTAATATTACAACCATAATGCAGTGTGTTGTGTTTTTAAAAAAAGAAGGTTGTAATTTTGTTGTTGTTTAAAATGGTATATTTTATTTAAATTTTAACACCTACTGCCTTAAACCAAAGGCTCAAGAAATATGCATACTTATTAGCAGGTGACAGATTTTACAGAGCCCTTTTGAGCGCTTTTAAAACACTTAAAACAGCATATATTATAATGAAAGGACGCCTGAGCAACTTGGCCTTGAACCCCCTATTTCTCTCTCTCTCCTGTGGATGGCTCGTATTGTTTATAAACAATTGATTACTTTTGTCTAGCTCAAAGTCATTCGGAGAAACATAATCCGGTAACTCGCGCCCTATATGATTGTAAAACTTGTTTATTTTGTTGGCTTTTTAGGTATGAGTTATACATGACTTAATTCTTTTCCAATATTCAATCGATTGTGATGGCTCCTGTCATCTGCTAACATTGAAATGTGTCTGCTAGTTGTGTCAAGGTCTTCATCTTCCATCGTTCGCCTCTGTTCAGCCATTGTTTTTTGTTTTTTTTGTTGTTTTTGGTTTGTTTTTTTTGTTACTTAAAAGTGCAGAAATACGGAATCTTGTTAGTCCTTACACGTCAGTTTAGAACACCTTTAGGCATTAAAGGAGATAGGAGTACTATAATTATAACCAACAACCAAGTAGTATAGAGTCCTAATCAATTATTGACTGTTAGATTACCTAATCTCAGCCCTGATGATGTAATAGTTCCAGAATGCCTTAAATTGTCTTTTAAAATTAGTCTGAATTCTACCACTGACCCTAACAAAACTTTAGTTAACAATATCGGGAGAGCTATAGTTAAACGAATGGTCATTAATCTTGATGGTCGAGAAATCCAAAGTATCAATGACGCTGGTGTTTTATTTTGTTACACAGATTTGTGGTTGAGTAAAAATGAAAGGGAAGATTTATTTGGTCAGGGGATTTAAACTCCAAATGTGGCAAAACTTTGAATCAATGCTGGTGATGCTTCTGATGATGAACGAAAGGAAAATGTATTAGCTGTGGTATTCAAGAACAGGTTTTATTTTCCCTTAGATTTTAAACTTTTACATAGTCATTTGCCATTCCATCAAGGATCATTTAATAACGATCGGCTGTCTTATAAAATTATTTTCAACGATTACTCACAAGTAATAATTAGTTCTGACAAAATTGCTAGATATACTGTGATATTGTGCTTGAATATGAAATAGACACACACTCTGAGCTCAGTAGATGATCAGAAATCAAAAGGACAAACTAGCAATTTATTATGACAGGATCGTGCGTTATAGACAGTTTAATACAAACCTACTTTTATGGAACATCAACATGAATTCCCCTGCTAGAAGTTTTAAAGCTGTACTGATGCTGTTTGTACAAGAATCTGATTACAACCATGACAGTGAAGCAGTTGTAAATCCGAATGTAACAAAGGCATCGATTGTTATTGAAGGCAAACCTAATAAATTATTCACTAATGGATTGCAGCCTTTTGAGCAGTTTGACGAGATTAGGAAGATTTTAGGTGGTGTTCATTTAAGGACTGATACAGTTGATGTAATTTGTAAAAATCTCAATTTGCATGACACAAGACTGGAAGATTATCTTGTAAATAAGTTTGCGTTGTGGATAGACTTAAGAACGATTTCTACCAATGACCTTCATGGATCTGGAGGGAGAATTGAAAATGGAACAGATGGCATTACGATTGAGCTGCATAGAGAAGCTATTGCTACCAAGTCTGAACCAACTACTGTATACATGTATGTAATTATGAAAGCTCAGTTAAATATTGAAAATGGAAGATTAAAAGATTTAATATAATAAAAATGACATCCTTGTTACCCCGTGATCCTCACTATGAAATGAGGATCACTATGAAATAATCGTCGGTGCTAATTCGTTTTAGACCTGTTCATTTTAGATCTACTGCAGACATATTACCTTAAACACTTTGATTACATAATTTTGTTTTGTCCTTCAATATATTATAGTAAAACTTACTTAGAACATAAATTTATTTGGACTGATGACAATGTCTTTGTGACTTAAGAGGTAGGCTTAGTGAATATTTAGATTATTTTTATAATATGTTTGCAAAGGAAGTAAAACTTTATTTATACTATATGACTGCAGCACAGAAAAAGCCATTGTATTAACAAAAACACATTACATTACATTACATGATTATTGCTTTAGGTCCAGCGGACTCTTCTGAGCCAAATCAGGACCAGAGAGACGTTATCTTAAAATATTATAAAATGTTTCAAATCTTAAAAAACAAGCCTGTTACTCTTAAATACTCAAACAAACTTTCACATGACACCTCTTGAAAAGTCTTCTTTAAAACTGATGTATTAAAAAAAAAACATTAAGCAAGCTAGCTTTTAGTGGAGGACATGCAGTATTAGTGTTTGGATTTAACACAGAAATATAATGCTATTTTAAAGGATTTCAGTGAACAATTAAAATTCGTCTCTTTATTTTATTGTTCTGACAGCTTTGACATCTGTTTAAAAGAAAATGACGTAACTGAATCGAAAAGAGTAGATAGAATTAAATTAAAACAACTTAAAAAACATTAGCACGCAAAATTAATTCTAAAAACTACTCAACCCACTGATTATAAGATTCTTTTGTAATTACAAAGGTTACTTTTTTTTAAAGGTACCTAGTTCAATTGAAACATCAACAAAATTAAATCTTAAGGCTGACAGCCAACTACAAAAGACTGAGGTGATTACAAAGATTATTTTTTAAGTTACCTAGTAAGTCAACTTAAGTCAACTGCAAGTCATTATAAGTCAACTGATAGTTAAAAAGCAATTTTATAAGTAATCTTATAAATAAGTTACCTAACTTATCTAATATACTTATCTTATTAAACAACAGATCATTAACTGGTCACATTATTCTGACACCAGAAAACCAGTTGATGGCTAGGGGAAAAATTTGGTCAATCTGGGATTTGAACCAGGAACATTTACTAGTAAGCTGCTCTACCAACTGTGCTACCCGCCCCCACTGAGTAACTTGAGGATTGTTGCATATGCAGGCTAGGCTGCAATACAATACCACTGACTAGACTCTTTGCTAATGTGTTTAAAAGCAGCACTGTGTTTACAAAGGTGATAATAGAAGGCTTAATTAAGTATTGAAATGCTTTTCTTTAAGGAAAAGATTGCGGGGGGAAGGGGTAGAAATGAGTAATTGGTAAAAAAATAGATGTATGTGGGCTTAATTCAAAACAGGATTTAAGACTCTTTAAAAATGGCGTATATTTGAAAAGAAATGGGGTAAGTCAGGAGAGAGATACGGTAATGGGATAAGATACTCAAAAAGCACACATTTTATAAGAAAAGTGGGGGATAAAGATGGTAAGGTGTTCAAGTCCCACTTCTTATCTCTCTAAGGTTGTCTTACCTGTATGTGTGTGGGTGTTGTGTGTGTCCGTGTTTCTGTGTCTTGTATGTGTGCGGTGGAGGGGTGGGAAGGATGTTTCACAGAGCACATAGAGCATCCAGAGGAGTGCAAGTCATCAACGGATACAGCTTTCAACAGGACGTCTGTGTGTACCTGCACTGGAAACAACGAGATCGACAGTCATTATAATTCTTGCGTGCCGAAACCAAAACACGCCTCCAGTCTCTTCTGGGAGTAAGTGAAACGAAATAAGGTGCATCGTTTCCGTAGTTTTAAAAAATACTACAATCGGCCATTCAAAACTGCGATTTCAAGTGAACAATCATAATGTTTTTTACTCACATGCATAGCAATGCTAGTCTATGTACTCATGCGAAAAAAAAATGATTTGTGCAAATCTGTGTGAGATAAAGCCTTCATAATTCAACAATTATATCTTTTTTTTTAAAAATTGGAGGGATCGAGTGAGAAGGGGGATAAGGGGTGTGAAACTTTAAAGTGGCTAAGTATTCAGAACCTATCTTATATATGGCAACCAAGCTTGGTAAGATGATGTATATTTATCAAACCTCGAAAGTGATCAGTGAATGAATGACTTCACTTAAAGGTCAAGATCATAGGATCGACAAATGTTAGTAAAAAAAATTAAAATTTTTCACAATATGTCATTTTTTCCCTAAGTTATTAATACTGAATTTATGGTTCTTTTATGCATTATAAATATCAGTGAGACATACATACTGTGCAAATTTGGTCAACCTCGCTCCAAGGTAAAGATCACCATAGCTGTCCAAAGTCGAAGTGACAGTGACCATAAAAAATGAGAGATATAAAGTCCAACTTGGTGTATTTATAGATAATAAATTGATCTTTCATATTATTTTTGTTTTTGCGTTATCTTGAATGTCAAGGTTATTTTAGGCCTTACAAGAACAACAATTTCTCATCATACAGTGGATTGGCTGTATATTTAACCCATAGTATGCAATAACATTGTGTTATTTGATCGTACATGAACATCAGAGGTCACACATGAAAATCAAGGTCACCCCAAGGTCATGGTGACCGAGAGATCAAGGTCATACCAAGGTCATGGTTACTAAAGGTCATTGTTATCCCAAGGTCACTTTGTTTAATTTATTTTTATGTATTTTTTTGTTAGGGGGTGTGAGGTGGAAGAGGGGGAGTGTCTTAATACAACTTTTGCGGTAGTTTATTTTACCGTACACGAGTGTATTTGGTCATCTCAAGATCAAGAGCGTCGAAAGATTGAAGCTGGTATCGCTTTGCATTTTAAGGCCACAGTTTCTTTCTTTTTTTTCCTGGGCACTCATTTTCATGTTAAATATTCCAAGTTCCATAAGGAGTATGAGAGTCATATGGGCTTTTACTTCTAGTTTAAGTTTATTGTCAATAATAATAATAATAATAATAATAATAATAATAATAATAATAATAATAATAATAATAATAATAATAATAATAATAATAATAATTATAATAATAATAATAATAATAATAATAATAACAATAAATAAATTTAACAAAATAATAATAAATTTATTAATATAATATAAGTAATAATAGTAGAAATAATAAATTAATGAGTTAATGAATTAATACATTAATAATAATAATAATAATAATAATAATAATAATAATAATAATAATAATAATAATAATAATAATAATAATAATAATAATAATAATAATAATAATAATAATAATAATAACGAGAAACAAAAAGGTACACAAACCAAAAGAATGCTAATGTGGTCGAAAACAAGGCAAAACACTACAATGCTCATTTGTGTGTCATTACTTCTCGACAGAAATGCAAGAAAGAAGAAAGATTCTTTCTTGGATTTCGTAATACTTCCCAATAGACATCCAAGAAAGAAAGATGCTTTCTTGCATTTCTGTTGAAAAGTATTGTTTTGTTCTTGGCAATTTCTTGGATTTTTGTTGAGAAGTGTAGTTTGTTGTGATGTGTTTTGTCCACCTGACGAAGAGCTTAGCTCCAAAATGTGTATTATGTTGTGTTGTCTTGTTGTCCAAATAGGCAGTCTTCGGAAATGGGAGGTAACTTGTCCTTTTGTTTTGTTTTTAGTTACCTAAGTTACCTAGATTTATCCGGGTGGACATCTCGTCTCAGAACACTATAAAAGCTACCACGAGCTGTAAGCTTTTCTTGGGGAAAGGGAAGTGGTGGTTGCCTGGCAGTGCAATGCCGAATTATTGAAGCTAGCTAGAATTGCAACTAAAATCAGCCTTTAGGTTGATTCTGAAGGTTTGATGGAGGACAGAACAGAAATTGCAGGCGAGAAACTGAGTTCGTTTGCATAGGATGTCCCCAACGTTAGAAACTCGGGCGCAACATGCTGTATTTCCGAGCATGGTCTTATTAGCATTCCTTTTTGAAGTCGCGAATGGTGCGAGGGAAGCTTTTATTGCGATAGTCGTGCGTTTATAAATATATGGGAGGGTTCAGGCTGGGATGAGAACTTCTGCAGCCGTCGGCATTGAGCAGCTCTTTGAGCTTGTAAAGCGCTATATTAGAACGGGTCATTTCATTTCCAGCTGCAGTTACAATTGTACACGCGTGGCCGCGATCATAAACTAGCCAAGTAATATTTCTGATTCTGATTTTGTGGTCGCCTTATTTCTCAGGTGGTTTGTATTTTCAGGTATGATGTGATAGGCGTGTCAAGCAACATTAGCGAATTTGGGACACCCAGCTGGAAACTGTCCCTTTGCTTGCTCTTTTCCTGGATCGTGGTTTTGGCCTGTATGATCAAGGGCATCAAGAGCACTGGCAAGGTAAACTGTCCCACACAGCCTCACCTCAAGTAAGATTAGCTTACTGATTGCATCAATTCCTTCTCTGAGGTAGTGAAGAGTTGTTATAGTATTGACTCACATTGCTATATTGACTCGCATTTCAATGTTAGTCCATGTACTCACAACACTTTTTTTTAACAGGTTTTCGCAAATAGTCCTGAATAGTCCAAAAATTATATGGAAAATTGTTTTTCATCCGCCTATCTGTCCGTCATCAACGTCCGCCGTCTGTGCAAAAACTTTAAAGTGGCTAATTACTCAGAGTCTATTTCAACTATCACAACCAATCTTGGTAAGATAGTGTTACTGTATATCCATGAGACCTCTAAAATGATCAGTGAATGAATGACTACTTGAAGGTTAAGGTAAGATAAGATATTACTTTATTAATCCAAAAGCATGGAAATTACATTGTCTTTCAATTATTTAAACATGTCCATTCATTCTTCTTTTACACACACAAAGACGCATGTTTCTCACAAGTGATAAATTAAATAAATAAAAAGAAAAGAATTGAAACAAAGAAATTAAAATATTTATACATTCCTTCAAACACATGGACATATTTTCATAATGCAAATATTTCTTTTACCAGAATTCCAATGCGGTGTGAGAGACTAATCACGGTGCTTGGTCACATAAAATTTATATTTGTTCTCCGGTTTTAAAGTATCATTTGGCTCACTTTAAGAAATGCTTATTACTAATCAAAGGATTAGTTTACTTGGTCTCAAGAGAAGAAAAACTAGTAGACACACACCAATACAAATAGAATGACACCAGTCGTATGTATGTGATTTCAACTTTTATATAGTCAACACAAATTCTAACATTACTTCATTTAAATGTAAATTAATAATTAAAATTGTTTAATGTGCTGGGAAATTTCTTTAGCAGTTCTTCTTCATCACTTGCTAAGCAGTTCTAATATTGTTCTGGTTTTTGTAGTCTAATAATATTGTTCTGGTGGTCAACTATAGGTCCGAGTTGGGTTATATCTCAGTTGGCATTTGAGGGAGACTTAGCTTCACCGCTGCTGCGTGTGCTTGAGTCCGTCGATCAAGTTGAGGGTTCTTGCCTCTCAGGATGATCGGGTGAGTCATGTAGCTAGGGGGTTGGACGTGGCGAGGTAGATTCTTGATGATCTTTTTCTCTTCCACGGGAGCAAGCGTCATGCGTTGACTCCACAAACCATCCCAGAGCTGAACTGTAAAATTCAGAACTCTGGCTACAATATTCTATTCAGATATGTGTATGCGGTACACTCTGCAAAGAGTCTATAGCATCAGACACCTGCCGAGTTTCCCATATGCACACTTCGATCCGAGTCTTAAGGCTAAGATATATCAATCAACATGCACAATGTGTCAGAAACAATCATCGGTTTCTGTAAATCTATATATTATATGAACATACTAATACATGGCAATCAATATAATATATATAAAATTACACCTATCAAAACTACTAGTGCTAACTTACTTCTAGTCTCTGGGAATCGTGAAACAGTCTCTTGTCTTAGCACTTTTCTTGACGAGGCTGAGGCGTTATGGTCCACTGCAGTTTGTTCCTTTGACCCTCGTGGCTTCGTACTTCGTATTTGACTGATGAGCTAATGTTTAGGGTCCGAGGATATGCAGGGGGTTCTACGTCCTCTGACCAATCATTAATTCTCGTTTCTAGTTAATCTCGTTCCTACGGTTGTACATTTGAATCTTCTTTTTGGAAATTCCTCTCACCTGTTCTACTTGGGAGACACGTTAGGTTACGTCTTGACTTTAGCGTGTCAGAGACGCAACAGGGTAGATCCAATAGAGATATGAGTCTCATAGGCTACTTATCGCTTAGGAGACTCTGGTCATATTGGCGGAGTAAGCTTCTTAACATTCTTGGATAAGCGAGGTCTGCCTGATTGTCTGGGGAACGAACGGTTCAAGAAGGTTACTTTGACACATGTGGACTTCTCTTTAGATAACTAGTAAATTAAAGTAACATTTATTCAATACTATCTGTTCAACGCTAAGCTGATTTACCACATTTGTGCCGGCAACATTTCTGCTGTTACAGTTCCCCAAGGGTAGCTATCGGTTCCTAGCGTCGGCTGTGAATACCACGTCTAGTGATTGTCTGCGTAGACAGCGAGTAAAGTCATTAATATTTAATACTGAGAGATCAGGAATCTCCAACAAGTCGTCAGTGTGTCATTATTGACTGTGACAACATCAGAACAATGTGTAGAAGCAAGTGACGTCTCAAGAAAGAGACAATGACCTCCGTATTAACCACTGACTGAATAATTGCTGTGATTGGTTTAATAGCCTTTAAGCCATGAATTGAATATTTGTGTGAACTTGTTATATGATGATAAAAATTGTATGATTTAATGTTGTTATATATGTATGAGAGTGGAAATAGTGTAACAGAAGGGCAAAGAGAGATAACCGTGTGGTCTTTGTCCTTGTTTAAAAGCACGTGTGTGGTGGTGGATAAGATTAGAGAGTAAACAGAGATAGAGCATGCACCTTTAGACTGAAGGTCAGACAGCCACACACACACACACACACACACACACACACAGGCACACACACACACTCACACACACACACACACCACACACACACACACACACACACACACACACACTCATTTCATTAGATTATTCATAGTTATAAATATATAAATATTTAATTTAACGCATAAACCCGCGCGTTACACAAGGTCAAGAGCATGGAAAGATCAAAGTCGGTATTATTTTGCATTTTATTTCCACCGTTTCATTTTGTTTTTTTTTTTTTGGGGGGGGGCACTCATTTTCATGTTAAATATTGCGAGTTTCATAAAGAGCATGTGAGTCATATGTGTTTTGCTATTCAATTTCTTTACTAATGGTGAATATTGCTGTTTTCATTTAAATACAGTAGACGCATCCGTTTTTTGTGATTTGAAGTCAAGGACACAGAACTCTTCAGGCAACTATCCGACGGCAAGAAATCTAATATTATAAACCAAATACTTCACCTCCTGGGTTCACTCTTTTAATCAACGCGTTTTTAGGAATGGCGTATTACTAGACTACTACATGTATCTGTAAAGGTTTCTTTGCGTGCCTATAATGGGATCTGTCACACTTAAAAACAATGCACCTAATCTAGTAAACAAAAAACAACTTTTGACACCCAAGTCCAAACGGAGCGTGGTGTACCAAACTAGACTGTCACTCCCGTGTGCCATCAACTGCACGTTACAGTGTCTCGTCATTATTATAATAAGACACGTGACTGGTTAAATAAAACTCTCTTTTATAGTGGTTGGGGATGGCGAGTGTGTCTGTCAAGGTTTGTGTGTGGTGTGCCTTGTGTGGTGTGACAATGAAGTGTTTCCCCTGTGAATTGTACATCTAGTACATCTATGTGACTTGGCAAGGACAACTATAAAGTAAAACGTTTTCCTGTAACCTTGGGGGTAACGGCGTTACGTTCCTACTTTTTCTCCTTTTTCTCAGGACCAGCAACACGAAGGTCCACCTCTTCTTCCTCGGCAATAAACTATCTGTAATCTGTTGTTGCTGGACAGGTCGTGTACTTCACCGCCGTGTTCCCTTACTTTGTGTTGCTGATCCTGCTAATCAGAGGAGCCACCCTAGACGGAGCGTCGGATGGTGTCAAGTTCTTCGTCGTGCCTGAATGGAAGAAGCTGCTGGATACCCAGGTAGAAACTGTCCTGTACACGGCTTAAGCGGCGAATGCCTCCAATATTAGAGAACTTTAGATCGACGGGCGAAACTTGACTCGTAGTAATCCATTTCGTTTCCGATTATACAATCGGGAAATCTTTACGAACATTTTTTCGTGCCTGCGGTTCTGAAGCGTCAGCGCCTTTAGTTGCATACGAAACTTTGTTCGTTCTTATCCAGGGGAGGTAAATGCCTTTATAACTCTATAATTTGCGGAGGTTTTTTTTCGTCGAAAACGCACGCGTCTTTAGACTTGGTTCATCACGATCTGAAACAGTTACTTTTCCCAATGAAAGTTTAGTTTCAGTTTAGGACAGAGCATTGATAATTTGTTCTTCAGCTTTTTAAAAAAAACAACTCACATTAGAGAGTTTCTATAGCCCCAACTTGTGTTCATTGCCTACCCTAGCCTAACAACTAGCCCGTTTAGGCCTGCGAACCTAGTAGTATGGGGCTCATCTAAACCAAGGGCTATTCGTACAGATTCATAAGAATACACCAGAAAAGTGAAATTAAAATTCTTTACCATGCCCATAGGAGACACTTGAAACATAGACATTATCCAAAACTTATGTTGAAAATCTCAATCGGAACCATAAACTTCTATTTTACATCTGAAAGCAAAAGCAGCCCAAGAATAGCACCCTTTTTTTGGAGCACAGTACACCTATTTTAATGAATCAACAACAACAAATGGTGAGAGAATACAGTCAAAACATTTATTCAAGTTTACGTTTATAGCAATTGACCAGATACATGCAACTATACAGTCTAAAAATCACGTAGTAAGCACTGCAGTGAGGAAAAAAAAAACAGTATGCGCTAATGACACTAAACGAGTAAGGGTTACTAGAGAGTTTTCATACGCTCTAGGCCGCTATAAACTAGAGACTGTGAACAAGGGCCTGCAGGTGCAGAAACAGAGTAAATGTTAACTGTACTTATTTTTTTCTGAAACACTCACTAACACAGGCAAACACCAACACAAATATAAGTTTCACGCTCTCAGTACTTTATATGTCTAAACAATAATAATTTACACAAATCTTTCACATCACATGTATCAGGTTGCAAGTTTACGAGTCCCCCAGCTGGCATTTTCATGTTCCGAGTCAAAATAATAAAGACTTGTTACCTGTGGTAACCGTAGGAAATTTGTGCACAAATTGATGAACAGATGGCGTTTGTAAACAGGCAGATAAACACGTCTGTTTATCTGTCTGAGGTAGCAGAGAAGTCTTCTTTCCGGTGTAGAAATATTGCTGACAGCCGATGTCACCAGTTGCGGTTCGCTCCCCTTGGTAGCCGCAGCGCTAGCGACGATCACCCTGCGTCCTGAGAAATCCGATATCTCAAGATTTCCCCTTTTTCCCGTTGCACGGCGACAACCTTGTGTGTCCAGGTATTCGAAGTTAACCAGCCTCCCGTAGGCATGTATATATACACACACACTGACTCGTCAATACTCTGGTTATTATAACCATATTATTTGTCTTTGTTTCATCCTTGCTTATCTCCCTTAGTTTCTTCACTCTTTCAATTCCGCTCCATATGTGATCGTTTCTTTCCTTCTCCCACAATGTAATCCATATCCAGATATAATTATTTCATGAATGAAAATTACTATCAACATACTCACACCTCCCATTCATTCTACATTATCTACAACTCTATAATTATAGCCCCATGTAATTAATAATATTATTACATCATTGAAAATTATATTTCATCTTAGTGGATAACAGCTCACCAACTCTAAACACAATACATCCAATAAAAAAATATACTTCTCCAATATTCCTGAAGTGAGCTCCAATTGCCATTACTTCCGGCTATTCATTATTTTATTGGTTTACATTTTCAACCAATGAAATTTTAGGTACATTTTTCAAATAATAATCACAGTCTAAAAATATAAATATTATTAAAAAATAGAAAATTCACGTTCTCTACACAGGTACTTCAATTCATGGGCCATCCTTCATTCCTTTCTCTGGTCAGTTGGTCAATCAGTCAGTATGTCGCTGTGAAGTTCACTTTTTTGCTGTGGTTCAAACCACACTTTTTGCCTTATCTCAAGAATAATTTGACCAAAATTCATGATTTTAATTTGTGGATACTTTAACCAGCTTGTTAGATCATTCATATTTGTACTTTCTCATTATGCTTCACCATTTTCTAAACACATTTTGTCCCAGTATGTAAACATTGGCTGAGCCCATTTTGATTACTTTTATTTAGCTTGCAGATGGTTCAGTTAGTGGCCTATAATTCTTTACTTTACTTTCATTATTTACTTTCGACTCAGACAACCTCTCCGGGTTTTCTCCAGGTACTCCGGTTTGGTCCACCAGCAAAATTTCAGGGGTGGGAATTGTCCGCCATTTGGCGGATTTCCGCCATAAAAAAAATTCCATCCGCCAAAAACAATAATGCTTCCGCCAAAAAATAAAAAAAATTAAAAATTTTTTTACACTATTGCGGTGTTTAGACACAGCACAACAGAAGTCTCATCGGAAGTGAGAGGTCGAGGTACTTAATCACCGCCATCATGTCTTTAAAGGCTATGATTGTACAGCGTGGTGAAACTTTTCAAGAAGGTTTTGGCGTCAAAAAGGCAAATCTGGAAATATGTTTTTCTTTTTCTTTGGTTGTTTTAGCTGAAGAGCAAGTTGGAATGTCCTTGCTTGCCATATTGATGTTGGAGCTATGTTTAGTTTTGACAGCTGATATTCAGATGTTGAATATACAGCTGTGTACATGTTCAGCTACTATGTACAAATTGTGTGTGTGTGTGTACAGCTCTCTCTCTCTCTCTCTCTCTCTCTCTCTCTCTCTCTCTCTCTCTCTCTCTCTCTCTCACTCACATAATCACTGTACATGTATACAGTTATATACAAAAATCCTTTTTGAATTTATGTTATTTTCTTTATGCAACGTGTCTGTTGTACATTGTTTATCAGCACTACATCACAGCATTATATTATTTGGTCATTCAAACAAAAAGCACAAGAAAAAAAAGACAAAAAAGAATGTTTTTCATACTTCAAAACTACTTACATTTTGCAATCAGAATACGCCAGATGAGATTGTACAGATTTTGTTCTTGATTTTGAAAATTTTCCGGGGGGCATGCCCCCGGACCCCCCTAGTTTCCTTTATTTTTCACTTCAGCAATTCCCACCCATGAAATTTAAAAAACACAACTAATCTGGTAGGTGGGATTTGGGCGCGCCACAGGCTGCGACTACGCCTTCCCCAGGGGAGTCGGGCCAGAATTTCCCGATAAAAAGGGATAATAAAGTGTCCCCCCAAAAATTCCAATAAAAATCAAATTTATGTTTTCTTTTTACTTTGTTACGTTAAAGCAGATTTACAAAATCGCCAAGAAAATGAATACTTTTGAAAATGCTTATATTTTGGCAATGTATGTGAGTGTCTGGAAATACATTTGAATGGCTTGCCATCTTGTTATCTTCGTTTTCTTTGATAATAATGAATGTTCTTACAACAGTTATGGATAGACGCTTGTGGACAGATGTTCTTTTCGCTGAGCTTGAGCTTCGGTGGCGTCCTGATGTACGGCAGCTACAACCTATTCCACCACCAAGTCTACATGTACGTATAATAATAATAATAATAATAATAATAATAATAATAATAATAATAATAATAATAATAATAATAATGGTATTTATACAGCGCTTTTTCATAATGACATCAGTTCAAAGCGTAGTTCTCACGCATTTATACTTAACATTGTCACGAGAGGCTATTTTAGACCCTGCACTAAGGCTTCGCGCCTCAAATAGTTCACCCTGCTGTAGCCTTTGTAACTTAAAGTCGCTGCCTAGCAGACGACACAAGTCAGGACTGTGCTAAGCGTATGTAAGCTAACTCTCGCTAAGGTAGACAGTGACCTCATCCCGCTGACGTATAGCCACCCCCGCTAGATGTCGCTCAGGTATCATGAGATTTCGCGGGCTTTTGGCTGATCACACGGTTAGGTAGTTATTCTTTGTCTAAATCTCAACCGAGAAGGACGCACGCAGAAAGATCTCTTTGCAACAGACTACGCAGGTGATGGGTGAAAGTCAAGTCATCGCAGTATAGCCACAGCCTGACATTGTCAAAAAGACGAGCAGTCTTGTTGGTCCGATGCAGGAGATAGACCACTGAGAGTCAACCCTGACACTCGGCCTGCAGTGGAGCATCAAGCACTGAGCTCCGATAGCCCAATAGTCAACAACCAAGGAGGAGACACCATCACCACACGTCAACGAATCAGCTAAGTGCTCAAGAAGAAACGCACTAACACTGATCTAGAAGGACTGTGCGGTAGTCCACTCTCCTGAAAACGAACATTAGGCCAACCAGAACAAATAGCCCAATGATGAGACAGTAGCAAATATCGAGAACAGTAGCAGCATAGACCCATCACGGAGCGAACTACTCGAAGTGAATTTGGACTGTTAAGTTAATCCTAGCTGTATTTCGATTTGGACATTTAAGTTAATATAGTGATTAGAGAATTAGATATAGAGTAGAAGAAATAAATGTGTGATATTTACTGTTAACAAGTGGCTGGACTACCTATGTTTTATAGCCGCACGAGAGCTAGTGTGTCAGTGAATCTTTACACTTTTCTCCCTATCTTTGTAACCATATTCTCACACAGACTGAACCAAATAAATAAATGTATAAATAATATAATAATAAATAAATAATAGATGAGTCATAGGGTGATTTAACTAGCAGACGGAAGACGAGTGGGTAATAGCATTCAATTGTGCAGAGCCCAGCAACAATAGACCCACCGTCACAAACGTTAACATCACAATACATATGAAAAGAAGTGAAACAAAAACAAGACAAAATATACTATGCAAAGACATAAAATGAACATGAAAAAGAATATTTACAAGTAAATTATAAAAGACGAGGAAGGGAGGGGGAAGGAGGAGAGCAGCTAAGAAGTGAGGGGTCTGGAGGCGTGCGGTGTGACGGCGGTGGTCTGAATCAGAAAAGAAGAAATTATGCTGGTGATGCGAGACGAGATCAGACATTTAAAAAATACAACAGAGATGAGTTTTGAAGTTGGAATTGAAAGTGGCTATGTTCGGAGAGCTGCGAAGAGAGAGAAGAAGAGAGTTGCAAGTTGAAGGACCAAGCACTGAGAAGGATCGACGATACTGCAATATCATCCGGCCTACAAGTCGAACAGGCCTCGTCGTACTATTTTTACCTTATGTAGCTAAAGTACATTAACTATTATTTATTTATTTGACAGCGTTTCCTCTAATAATTCTCGTCTACAATTAAAGAAGGACGTGCTACATTGATTCCTGACACGGCCTTTGTGATTACAGGGACGCTGTGATCATCAGCACCATGGATTTTCTCACCAGTGTAATCGCTGGTTTCGTCATCTTTACCACCTTCGGCTATATGGCCAAACTCATCCACACAGAAGTCAAATCGGTCGCCAAATCAGGTTTGGATGAACCCCAGATTCCCGAATAAATTAAAAAGTATCATCCAATAAGTCTGAGAATGCATAACGAACTTGCATTTTGGAGGTAAAAAAAAGAATGTCCCTCCCCCTCTTCCCAACATTGGGAAAGTGCTCATCCATTCAATGTGAAAAATTATCTGGCGGGATTTTAAGATTGTCGAAGGCAAAGAGTTTATGAGTATACTAAACTCATTGTCGAAGGTAATGCCAGCATTTATTTTTTAAAGGAAAAATATTTCTATAACGACTAGTGTAAACATTTACTGGGAATTTTTTTAAAACAGCTAAAAATAGATAATAAAATAATGGATGGTCGTTTGCAGATTTTATGCTAATATTTTTAATTATTGGAGTTGAACTTTAACCTTGAAATTAATTAAACTTTAATCTTGAAATTTACCTTTGTAAGAAAGGTATTTCAATCTATACTTTGAATATGTTCTAAGGCAACATGTGTAACCAACCAATAATGACGGGAACAAACTTTTGCTGTTTATACTTTACTTCAGTAAGTTTTTATTCTGTTCCAGAACCCCACTATATCACTATGGCTTTATGATGTCTGCAGGGTTTGGGCTAGCCTTCGTGGCATATCCTGAGATCCTGTCTACTCTGGCAGCGCCACAGTTCTGGGCCGCCATCTTCTTCTTCATGCTTTTTACTCTGGGACTGGACAGTCAGGCATGTTTACACATTTTCCAATCTTCTTTGGGAGCATGTCTATGTTCTCCAGGTCTTAAGTTATACCCGGTTTGAGTTCTCCCAGGTCTATGTTCCTGCAGTCAGTCTCAAGAATATACTTCCATTAAATTTCTTTCCCGTCTTCTAACAGCGATGTATAAATGAACACCACATGTATGAATGAAGAATATGTGTTTTTTCGTGAAGGAAACGTGCGTGTATGTTGGTTACAGATCGCCGTGCTTTGATTCTGGTTTAGGAATAAGGCGCGTATATAGCATCCATTATTATTATTATTATTATTATTATTATTATTATTATTACTAGTAGTAGTAGTAGTAGTAGTTTACCATTCAAGGTCCCAACGATTAATTAAGACTAGTAATTTTGTATTCCTAAGGGCGTGTACACACGACGAGCTTCGAGCGAAGTATTGAGTTGCGCTTCAGCTGCGCTGCGAAAAGTATAATTAGAATTACCGTAGATTTTTTTTTTTTTTTTTTTTTGAGTAAATTTACGTCCCCGGACACATTAAGCGTATAGGGGACGGGTGAAACACCACTTTTTACCGTAGAAGCGGCGATTCATCCTTATAAGGGCGCGTTCACATGACAAGCTTCGAGCGAAGCATTGAGCTGCGCTTCAGCTGCGCTGCGAAAAGTATACAATAGGACGTTAAGCTTCGTTTTTCTCCTCCTCCACACCACGAGCGGTACGGTAGCCGCGCTGCTGCTGTTAGCTCCGAGCGGCGGTAATGTTCTCGGCATTTATTGTCGCTCGAAGCTCAAGCTGTGGTTTTGGGTCCTTGACCTTGATTCGTTTTGGCTCCTTGTCCTTGAATCAGTCTTCTTACCTCCTTTTGCTGACAGAACCAGAGAGCTACAAAATGTCCATTTTAGCAGCAGATAAAACAATGGAATTTATTTCACTAATCCAAGAGATTGTGGCAGAAAGAACAAAAAGATTTTCGAACAAGGAGGCTCGAGCAAAGCTGTTTCAGGAGGTGCCTGAAATGGCAGTGCACTCAAGTTAGTGATTGAGTGAAGGTGGTTATAAATTTTTATAATAAAATGACCAATTATTGCTCTTTTCGTATAGTATAGGCCTAATTGACAAAATTGCAGCTTTTTCATTTGCGCTGTCAACCATGCTATGAACATCTGCCGTCGCTATTGAACAGTAAATAAAATAATAGTACCCCAAAAGTGTATTATTCTTTATTATGTTTTAACACAATTTGTTGCAAATGAACTACAGACCTAGATCTATTAAGGAAGGCACATGTGATGTTTTCACACACGGGTGGCCTCGTGGCGCAATGGATTAGTCGCCGGTTTCCGATGCCGAAGGTCGCGGGTTCGATTCCCGCAAGGGGCGAACGTATGTGACTTAGGTACGAGACTATTGAGGTCACGAAGGGTTTTCTCCGGGCACTCCGGTTTCCTCCCTCCCTTCAATAATGATTATTAATGATACTGGACGCAGTCAATATAAAATTTCAAAAATAAAAATTCGATTTTCTTTCCGTCTTCCAATAGCGATCTTCCTACCTTTACACCACCTGTTTGAGTGATGGATGCGTAATTGTTGTGTGTGTGTGTGTGTGTGTGTGTGTGTGTGTGTGTGTGTGTGAGGGTGGATGAGACAGGTGAGCGTGTGTGTTGGTACAAATCGCCGCGCTTTGAGCCTGATTGATTTGGGGAAAGACGCGTATATAGCATTTATTATTATTATTATTATTATTATTATTATTATTATTATTATTATTATTATTATTATTATTATATTTAGAACCGTGCTCATAGTTCCAAATTCAGCCTAGATTTAGATCTTGATAAACATTTTAAAAAAGGCAATGATGGTAAATCATCAATTAACGTTTATGACGTAGGGGTTGTGTTTGATTCAAGCCAATTAAAGTTAACAAAACGTGTTAAATTGGGTTTATTTCTTTGTAGCTACGATTTACACCTGGGGAAGGAGAGGAGAGAGATGGAAGGGGGAGGGGAGGGGAAGGGAAAAAGGGAATCGGAATCCATTGATGGAACCAGGGATCGGAATGTTTTCACTGCCATCCATAGTATGGCATCGACGTCAAGATTGTGCAAAGATCAGTAGGGAAGAGAGAGGGGTGAGGGAGGGAGAAAGGGAAAGAGAGAGAGAAATAGGGGAGATACAGAAAGGGGGAAGAGAGAGACAATACAAAGAGATTGGATTGATTGATTAATTAAACATTTATGACAAGAAAATTAATGGACCATAATTTTAGGCCATGTCTAGTCTTACAACCAGTCCTGTGGGGGAAAAGCAAGGCCGGAGAGGGAGGAAAAGCGAGAGGAGAGGAAAGATAGATGGAGGACAGGAACAGGAGAGAAGGGGAAGAGAGAGGGGGGAGAGGAGTGGGTACAAGGAGAGGAGAGGGAGGGGTGAACAGTAAATGACCAACAGTGGGTTGGCATGCATGAACGCAAGTCCATCTTTTAAAATCCTGATCTTTTTTTCTTTTTTTTAAAATTATACATTCCATGTTGATCTAAAAAGAATAGTAACCAACATTAGGTTTAAAAATACAATGCTTTGTGATGTACATGAACATAGTGGAAAACTAAAATCACGAGAGTCTCATCCTTCATTATCACTGCAATCAGTTAGGTCAGCAAAGTAATATTAAATGTAGTTTTCCTGCCAGTTCACTGCACCAATCCTGACAAAATACTCAACCAGTTGATCTCTCATCCATGCTAAGCATTGTCCAGGACGACCTTAAACCCCACCCGCCTGTCGTGTTCGCCACAGACTTGAGTATCATCCCAGATCTCAATGTCCCTTTCAGAATCAGCGCCCTCATGACGGATGACTGCATTGTGCAAGGCAACAGTTGCTAACACCATGTTTTCAGCAGTGATCACGTTGTGCAGATTGATGTTTTCAGCACTCGCCATTTTCCAGTCAGTACTCCAATCACGCATTCTGCACAACCCCTTGCCATAGAATGGGGATAATTGAAGATGATTTTAACTGTGTTGATTGATGCGTGTAATTAAGTATGGCTTGGGGGATAGGCTAGGTTACCTACAAAAAAATAGGAAAGGTGAATGTTTGAATTTGGTATTGGGGCACATTTACTGTATACCCTTCAAGGCAGCGTTTCATCTGAGACCTGGAAAATATTCACCATCACTCTATTTCCCGTTGGCTCCAACTTCAACAGAAATAAATTTTAGTTGCGGGTCTGCGATGCCTTGCAAAACCAGAGATAATAATCATCTGAACAACAGCTAGCACCACGCTCGCAGGCAGCTAGCTGTAACAGCTTGTCACGTGGCCACCCAAGCTGTCATCGGGCTTACCGCCAGCTGTACAGCTAGCTAGCCGCTAGCTTTTTGCCGCTTTTGGTGTGGCCACCCACCGCTCAAAGCTCAAAGCCCGTCCACCGGTAGGTCACCGCTAGCTCAAAGCTCAGCTCGTCATATAGTCTTATGATATCAAGCAGGAAACTACGACGTGGACCTATTTGCCAGTGTCCAATAAAGCATACACAATAAAAGCTAGTCTTTAATTAGTATTTGTTGGCACAATGAGTGGACAAAGGAATTTCTGATTGTTCTAGTTCGCGCTGACGGAGACCGTGACCACCTACCTGTTGGACGATTTCGTTTGGTGCCGTCGCAACAAGTTGAAGGTCCGCTCTGGTTATGCTATTTTCATGTACCTTCTGGGCCTCATTCTTGTCTGCCCGGTAAGTAGTGTTCATCATTCTGCAGTTTTTAATGACAAAACTAGGCACGAATACGAATCAATTTATTGTCATCATCACATCTATTGTTTTGGTCAAAGATTAGATCCTCACGAGATGGACCCAGCTTCAGTGTGAAATTTCGAAGTCAGTCGTCAGAACAGTGTGAACCCAGCGTCATCAAAACGCAGATATAAAGTGTAAGTCTTCCAGACTCAGCATGGTCACGTTCTCCAAACTTTGCCGCCCTAGACTCGCTGGGTTTTGTCAACACGCGGTGGCATTGCTGTATGCAGCAGCGACATTGTCATTATCGTCATTGCCATTATCGTTCCTTCTAGTCGTTCCTCTACTCCTTCGAATCATTGTCAGTCGTATTCTTTGTTCATCATCATCATCATCATCATCATCATCATCATCATCATCATCATCATCATCATCATCATCATCGTCATCATCATCATCATCATCATCATCATCATCATCATCATCATCATCATTGTCTTAGTCATCATCATCATCATCATTATCACCACCACCATTGTTTTAGTCATATGTGTGCATCATCATCATCAACACCATCATTGTCATCATCATCATCATCATTGTCATGAATTGGCTAGTTTTACCCTGCTCATCGACTATTTAGCCTTGTGTAGTAATTGTAACATTAAGAGAGTTAGTATATAACACAGCAGCAATAAAAGTACACACCGCGAGCCCGACCCACGCTGCGCTGTGACTCAGCACTTGAGCTTTGAATCGGACCGTTTTAACCAATCAGCTTAGGCTAAGCGGTTCGAGCCAGTTGGACTGGGTCCGAGCCTAACACAGCGTTGGTCAGTCGTGTGTGAGACGAGGAAGAAGTAACATCTCCTTAGCTAGCAGAGAACTATCTTCACTCTTAGACCAGGAAGCAGGACTTAGAATCTTAGAATTCTCTCAAGTCACAACGGGCCTGAACTTGTCAAACAGGTAAATGAACACCCTTCTGTTTCATCGTGATATATTTGTATTATTGTTGAAATTATGTTTGTGGAATTTGCTATGCATAAATGTGAATTGTTACTCCGAATTTGCGGGACCACGTGGAAGAGCCTACCACGAGGCGAAACACGACCGGTTGCGCCGCCATGTTGTATCCCGTACGGAACCACTGTTGTTTAACTTATATGTATGTTTGCAGACCAGTGACTGTACCACTGAATGTTTATAATATTATTAATTCTGTATGTGTATAGTTAGACACGATTTATATTTATGTATGTATAGGAATTTAGAGTGAGATTCCAGTGGACCCCGGAAGTAGCAGAATGTTCGTCGCTTATGTATAGAGATGTGGAGCTATCACTGAGGGCTACTTTGGCTTTCAGTGAGACGCTCTGCACAAACCGATTATTCAGGGTTGTGCAGAATTTCGTCTCTTATATTACAGACGAGCAGGCGAGCTATCCCGAGCTATCCCGAGCTATCCCGAGCTATCCTGTGCACCCCACTCCACAGAAACGACTAGTTGGTTGAGGAGACTCTGCCGCACAAGCCGGCAAGAGCTACCTTGAAAAACACCCTGTCAGACCCCACAGCGTGGCAAGGGAACCCAACTACACAACGACAAAGGTGTACCAGAAGCTACCTCACAGAAGGACTTCGACCGCACCGTCAGAAAGTTAAGTGTAATCTCCGAAAGTGCACTTAAACTGATCAATACAGGACCACAGTAGTCCAACTCTTCAGAAACTGTAAAACGGACCACAGTAGTCCAAATCTACATGAAATATACTAGCAAAGTGCCCGAGGAAGAAAATAACAGCTGCCTAGACTATCAGCGATCGATCTATTAGCATTGAAAGAGACTTTTTAAGTTAGATTAGTACCTAGAAAATCTTGTATAGAGTAGAAGAAATAAATGTGTGATTTTAACTGTTATCAAGTGGCTGGACTACATATGATTCATAGCCGTGTGAAAGCTAGTGTGACAGTATTCTTTTACCATTTTTCTATCTATTTCTGTACCCCAACCTTAACACAGAACGAGCTAAACAAATAAATTTATTAAAGTAATTCATAGGGTGACCTACTAGCAGTTCCCACCGAATAAACGTGAGGGTCCATAATTCCATTGTGCAGAGCCCATAAACCCCACGTGACACTTTAATTGGCGAGCCTGCCAGGATCTGTGGATAATAGGAATTGGGTATAACCGGATCTAAGTACAATAAAATTAGATAACAGTAGTAGTAGTAGAATAACTTAGAATAGTGTAAGGGTATAACACTGATCAGTTGTGGTGCACTATTCTTTAGTTAAAAACTTTTTTGCTTCAATTATTTTTGTGCCTGTATGTTGCATTGTTCTTTTGCAGGTTTTGCTTAAATAACTGTTGTATGCCATTTGACTCTTGTTTTATTCTATTATTGATTACGAAGTTGATTGTCTTTGCATTGTTGTTATTGAATTGCAATATTGCTAGTGTTTTGGTATTCCACGTGATTCAGAGGTTGTTCATAGACACGTTTGGCAATGTCGGACCCAGTGGCCTTGAGATTGCGTTTCAAGGAATTAGGGGAAGCTTTACACTTAGCAGGGGGAGACCTAATTGCGTATATCAATGCAGAGGTAGAGAAGCAGGAGGCTAAGGCAGAGAGAGCAGCAGAGAGAGAGGCGAAGAAACTCGAAGCGGCAGAGAGAGCTGCAGAGAGAGAACAGAAAAAAGCAGAACTAGAAGCAGAGCAAAAGAAAGCAGAGTTAGAAGCAGCTAGAGAGCAGAAGAAACTAGAGCTAGAGGCAGAAAGAGAACAGAAGAAGGTAGCAGCAGAGAGAGAAGCAGAAAGTAGGAAATGGGAGTATGAGAGGGCAGAAAAGGAAAAAGACAGACAGCATGAGTTAGAGCTAAGAAGATTGGGATCAGGAGCTTCAAGTTCTTCCTCAACCCCTTCCCACTCAGATCAGCTAGAGGTAGCATCCAACCCTGTACAAGGAATGTCATTTCCACTGGGAACATTCAATGAGAGAGAAGAAGGTTTAGATCTCTATCTGACTAGGTTTGAGCGTCTAGCAACAGAGTACAAACTAGATCCCACTCATTGGTCTTTTAAGCTTAGTCAAGGGCTTAGAGGAAAGGCTTATGACATCTACAGTAAGCTACCGACTGACAGAGTGACTGACTATCACAAAGTAAAAGAGGCACTCCTAACGGGATTCGAACTAACAGGAGAATGCTATCGGCAAAAATTCCGCACCAATCGGAGAGTGAAAGGAGAGAGCTATGCGCAGTTCGCGGATCGGTTGTCCACAACGCTGGATAAGTGGATTAGCCAGTCAGCCACGGCTAAAACGTATGATGGACTGACAGAACTGTTAGTATGGGAACAGCTACGGGAAACCATGACCCCCGAGCTGAGAACCTTCTCAGTAGAGCAGGGCGCGGAAAGACTGGAAGATCTGGTCAAGGTCGCAGATAGGTACGTGGCCGCACACGGAGAAGCCAAGAGCTTCAGGCGAGACCTAAAGCCTAACGGGAAAGAGGCACAGAAACGAAGCCCTAACCGGGAAGAGCGCACCGCGAATAAGCCGAATAATCCCAGACCTGGGCAAAATAAAGGACCCAACACGGAATTCGGGAAAAGAGGTCCCGCAGAACAGAGACGGTATTGTTCGTTCTGCAACAGAAACAATCACTCCACCGCAGAATGTTTCAAGTTGGCCGCACAACGTAGGGAAGAGCCCGAAAGCCGGCCAGCGCACAGAGTTCTAACTCAAAGTAGCGGTAACAAGCCACACACAATCGGAGATCACCCATCGGTGACAGACACGGTCAAGGTCAACGGAAAAGAAGCGAACTGTCTGTATGACACAGGTCTATCATACGACGCGATAGTTAGCGAATCTCTTGTATCGCGCGCGGACTTGACAGACAAGACAGTCGACTTACAAGGAGCAGACTTGACAACACCGACGACTACTTGCCCAATAGCTTGGATAGAAGTAGAGAGTAGGTACGTCACAGGACGAATCCAAGCAGCTGTTTTACAGAAACCCCTGTATGATCTAGTGCTAGGTTGTAGGTATGTGTTCTTAGGCACGCCCCCTAAAACTGTAGAGAAAGCTGCAGTGCAAACCAGGGCCCAAGCTAAAACCCAACCACCCCAGCCCGAGTTCGCTCCGAACCCAGGACTCGAAGAGATCAAAACAGCACAGAAAGAAGACTCCTCGATAGCGAAGTGCTTCCAGAAGCTACCCAAGGCGCACACACCCCCGCACAAGGGAGACTTCTACATGGAAGAGGGAGTTCTACATCGACAAGGAGATGGAGATCACACCCAACTAGTACTACCAGCCACCCTTCGAGCCCAAGTACTAGAACTAGGCCACAGCATGCCACTCAGCGGACACATGGGAATTGGAGCCACAGTGCAGAGAATCAGCGCACACTACTATTGGCCAGGAATCACGGAGGATGTCAAGCGCTACGTGAAATCTTGTCACCAATGTCAACGATATTCCCCGCGACATCACACCGTACCGGTTACCTTAGGACCATCGGTAGTAGTCGGCGTGCCATTCCAGCAAGTCTCAGTAGACATAGTAGGACCACTGCCCATGACCAAGAAGCGGAACAGATTTCTACTCACACTCGTCGACGCATGTACGATGTGGTGCGAAGCAGTCCCGTTGCCAGCGATCGACACCAAGAAGATCGCAGATGCACTCATCGCCATCTTTACCAGAGTCGGATTCCCGGACAGCATTAGAACGGACAACGGATCTCAGTTCACCGGCCGCCTGATGCAAGACGTGTTCGAGTTGATACAAGTCCATCACATTCGCACACCACCATACCACCCCGCCAGCAACGGACAAGTAGAAAGACTGAATGGAACCCTTCTCACCATCCTCAGGAAAGTCGCCGACGACAATCCAGAAGCGTGGGACACCTACGTGAATGCGGCACTGTTCGCATACCGAGAAACGCCCCATGCAGCCACAGGCTACACCCCGTCAACATTGCTATTCGGCAGACCTCTAGCAGGACCGCTAGAAGCCCTACGCAGAAGTTGGACGGAAGCCCAGATAGACGACACACCAAGAGGTGCCACCAAGTACGTCGCAGACCTGCAGGAAACCCTCAAAGCAACGTGGAAGAAAGCTGGTGAAGCACTGAAGAAGGCAAGAGCCCGTCAGGCGAAGTACTACAACCGCCACGCGAAGGACCGAGAACTGCAAGTCGGCGATCAAGTGCTACTCTTACTTCCAAGTGGAACCAACAAGCTGGACATCGCTTGGAGAGGACCGTACCGGGTGACTGCCAAGAAATCCAAGACAGTCTACCAAGTAGAGGTGAACGGGAGAGCCCGATACCACCACATCAATCTCCTCAAGAAATACACGGACCGACCAGCGACCCCCAGCACTCACAACTTGTTAGCCATCGCCATCGCGGAAGAAGGAGAAAGCATGGAGACCAATGCAGTAGAGTATCCCCTGCACTCCAAAGAAACCTACAAAGACGTGATACTCAACGGAGACCTAGCCGCTAAACAGCAACAGCAAGTACTACAGGTCATTCGACAACATCAGACTGTGCTCACAGACCGACCAGGGAGGACAGACCTCGTCGAAGTAACCTTAACGGTGACCGACCCAACACCCGTCCGCCAGAAGCTCTACCCGATGCCACTGTCTCAGCAGCGAGCCATCAAGGAAGAGATAGACACCTTACTGGCAGCCGGAATCATCTCAGAGTCTACTTCACCCTACAGCGCAGGCACGGTACTGTTGCGAAAACCCAACGGAGAGCATCGACTGTGCATCGACTTCAGACTCCTGAATGCGGTAACGCAGTTCCAGCCAGAGCCACTCCCGGACCAGACCGACCTATTTGCCAAGCTACAGCGAGCAAAGTACTTCTCACGCATCGACCTCAGCAAAGGATACTACCAGATACCAGTGCAACCGCAAGTCCGAAAGTACCTAGCTTTCAGCACTATGGAAGGACACTTCGAATTCAATGTACTTCCATTCGGACTCCACAACGCACCCAGCATCTTCAGCGCCATGATGCGAAAACTCCTGGCACCCCTGAGCAGCGAGCACCTACACTCGTTTATGGACGACATCCTCATCGCAACGCCTACGTGGGAGGAACATGTCACGCTCCTACAACAACTACTCGCCCGCCTCAGAGACACGGGATTGACGGCAAGACCCACCAAATGTCAGATTGGATTCACAGAACTAGAATTTCTGGGACACACCATCAGTCAAGGAAGCCTGCGACCGGTAGAAAAGACTGTGAAACGCCTACTCGACGCTCCTAGGCCCAAGACCAAAAAGGAAGTACAGTCGTTTCTAGGACTCTGCGGCTTCTACCAGAAGTTCATCCCCAACTACAACAGCATCGCCGTACCTCTGACAAATGGAACCCGGAAAATCGCACCGGACAAAGTCGTATGGACAGCCGAATGCGAGACAGCATTCCAAACACTCAAGGACAGAATGACATCGGCGCCAGTACTCCACCTACCCGATTTGACTCAGCCATTCGTTCTACGCACCGACGCAAGCGACTTAGGCCTCGGAGCAGTACTGCTACAGCGCGACCCCAAGAATGCGGAGACGCTATTCCCTGTCGCCTACGCCAGCAGAAAATTGAGACCCGCCGAGACCCACTACGCCACGTCGGAGAAAGAATGTCTTGGACTAGTCTGGGCCATACAGAAATTTCAACTCTACCTGTATGGGACCCACTTCACAGTTCAGGTGGACCACCAACCACTATCGTTCCTGGCAGCCTCCAAGTCTTTGAACTCTCGCCTGATGCGATGGGCACTCACCCTTCAGGCATACTCATTCCAAATCGAGTACATCCCCGGCAAGGAAAACCACGGAGCCGACTACCTCAGTCGCCATCTCGTGGAGGACACAGCAGCTGTCGCCCACCCAACACAACTAAGGGCCACAGCACCAGAATTCGTCCCCGCCCAGTAATACCCTGTCACTAGTGTCCATAGCTACCTGGCACAGCAGTGCAGCTCAGGTAGAGCAACTTACTTAGTTTGTAAATAGGACCCTAGGATAGTGCAGTGTTAAACTAGGCTCTGTAGTAGAAAAAGGTCGAATCCAGTAGTCATCGCCTTTTTTCAGTTGAGGGAGCCTGTCATGAATTGGCTAGTTTTACCCTGCTCATCGACTATTTAGCCTTGTGTAGTAATTGTAACATTAAGAGAGTTAGTATATAACACAGCAGCAATAAAAGTACACACCGCGAGCCCGACCCACGCTGCGCTGTGACTCAGCACTTGAGCTTTGAATCGGACCGTTTTAACCAATCAGCTTAGGCTAAGCGGTTCGAGCCAGTTGGACTGGGTCCGAGCCTAACACAGCGTTGGTCAGTCGTGTGTGAGACGAGGAAGAAGTAACATCTCCTTAGCTAGCAGAGAACTATCTTCACTCTTAGACCAGGAAGCAGGACTTAGAATCTTAGAATTCTCTCAAGTCACAACGGGCCTGAACTTGTCAAACAGGTAAATGAACACCCTTCTGTTTCATCGTGATATATTTGTATTATTGTTGAAATTATGTTTGTGGAATTTGCTATGCATAAATGTGAATTGTTACTCCGAATTTGCGGGACCACGTGGAAGAGCCTACCACGAGGCGAAACACGACCGGTTGCGCCGCCATGTTGTATCCCGTACGGAACCACTGTTGTTTAACTTATATGTATGTTTGCAGACCAGTGACTGTACCACTGAATGTTTATAATATTATTAATTCTGTATGTGTATAGTTAGACACGATTTATATTTATGTATGTATAGGAATTTAGAGTGAGATTCCAGTGGACCCCGGAAGTAGCAGAATGTTCGTCGCTTATGTATAGAGATGTGGAGCTATCACTGAGGGCTACTTTGGCTTTCAGTGAGACGCTCTGCACAAACCGATTATTCAGGGTTGTGCAGAATTTCGTCTCTTATATTACAGACGAGCAGGCGAGCTATCCCGAGCTATCCCGAGCTATCCCGAGCTATCCTGTGCACCCCACTCCACAGAAACGACTAGTTGGTTGAGGAGACTCTGCCGCACAAGCCGGCAAGAGCTACCTTGAAAAACACCCTGTCAGACCCCACAGCGTGGCAAGGGAACCCAACTACACAACGACAAAGGTGTACCAGAAGCTACCTCACAGAAGGACTTCGACCGCACCGTCAGAAAGTTAAGTGTAATCTCCGAAAGTGCACTTAAACTGATCAATACAGGACCACAGTAGTCCAACTCTTCAGAAACTGTAAAACGGACCACAGTAGTCCAAATCTACATGAAATATACTAGCAAAGTGCCCGAGGAAGAAAATAACAGCTGCCTAGACTATCAGCGATCGATCTATTAGCATTGAAAGAGACTTTTTAAGTTAGATTAGTACCTAGAAAATCTTGTATAGAGTAGAAGAAATAAATGTGTGATTTTAACTGTTATCAAGTGGCTGGACTACATATGATTCATAGCCGTGTGAAAGCTAGTGTGACAGTATTCTTTTACCATTTTTCTATCTATTTCTGTACCCCAACCTTAACACAGAACGAGCTAAACAAATAAATTTATTAAAGTAATTCATAGGGTGACCTACTAGCAGTTCCCACCGAATAAACGTGAGGGTCCATAATTCCATTGTGCAGAGCCCATAAACCCCACGTGACAATCATCAACATCATCATCATCATCATCATCATCATCATCATCATCATCTTCTTCTTCTTCTTCTTCTTCTTTATATCTATCTATCTATCTATCTATCTATCTATCTATCTATCTATCTATCTATCTATCTATCTATCTATCTATCTATCTATCTATCTATCTATCTATCTATATATATATATATATATATATATATATATATATATATATATATATATATATATATATATATATATATATATATATATATATATATATATATATATATATATATATATAATGTGTTCCAATGTGTAGGTGATTTTCATGTATAATTTATATATATATAAAACGTGACTCACACGCATTTGTTTTACTAGATATACACGCACGCATGAATAGATAAGAAATTTACGAGGAAAAATGAAATGGAAAACTGTATTTGTGAATGGGGAAAAGAGCGGGGTCCCATTGTACTGTCAGAAACCAACACGAACTAATAAAGAGAGAAAGAAAGAGATATAATTAATTAGTTCAAACTTGATTATATTTGTTTTCTTCCTTCTCTTCTTCACGTTATTTTGCTGCTTGGGACGAGAGTATAACGAGATCAGCTTGTCTGTGCATGCATGCATTCCATCGCACAGACTTTTAAAGATCCCGACGCTCATGCCTTAGACGGTTGAGTTCCAGATACATATATACACCCATTAGACATTAACGTGACAAAAGTCCTGTTCTTCTTCGGCCGTTCAGGATTGCTCATTTGTTTGAGGTGTTTGATGTTGCGCATCAAGCAGCAAGTTAGCGCCTTGGGTGGGTTCTGTTAGAATCTGTTTTGGGCCGTTCCTAAACAAAAAAAGGGAGAAAGAAAATTAATACAATAAAATGTTTTAAATGTTGAACTTCGGCAGGGCGGGCAATACGTTTTGGATTTGCTGGACGTCTACGGAGGTAGCTACCCCTTGAACTTGATCTGCCTAATGGAGACTATCACCGTCATGTGGGTCTACGGTGGGTTAAAAGCTTCGTTTCATTTAATCAAACTATTGTTTTTGGTTCTGTCCGTCGGTCCGTTTGTTTCTCTAAAACTAATAAATGGATTCCTTTAAAACTTGGTATGTTGTTGGAACATAAAGATGGCTACTAGCTAACACATATTTATGCATATCGAGTGAGGTCATCATGGTGTCACCCAAACTACTGGGGAGAGTGCAACTGTACAATTGTGCTGATTTTCCTTATGTCAGGGTTGTTGTTTAACATGTTCAGTTTAATACGGTTATAGACAAAATTACGTGTGTTGTAATAAGGTAAACAGAAGTCCTCGTTCTTACATAGCTCTGTGACTAACTCCTAGAGCTGCTGAGTTCGCTGTTACATAAATATGGGCCCTGATTTCCTTGTTATCCGGTGCAGGTATTAACAGGCTCATGGACGATCTGGAGTACATGCTGGGGAAAAAGCCTCATTTTCTACCGTACTGGTATTTCTGTTGGGGCTTCTTCTCTCCCGTCGGCCTTGGAGTAAGTCATGTTAAGTCAAGTCGTCAATGAATCTTTATAGCTCACAATGGAGAATTAAGTACAGTACACTGCGTCACCGCACAATCTAATAGTTGCTTGTTTTCCTTAGCAATTTGGACCCGAGCTGCGATCCCCCCCCCTCTCCCCCCCCCCCCCCTTTACCACATCAGGTCTGAGGGATACCTTAAATGGAACGACTTCAGACCTAAACCGTACAGCGTGTTTACTTACCTCCCTTTCGTGCTCCTCAGTGTCTTTGTACGATTCAGAGGCCGCACGATAGATCCGATCATTTTGTTTTGCGAAGCATGTAATGGTAGCGTGTATTTACCTTTGATTTGATTTTGCGCTTTTGCTAGAAGAAGCTTTGTATAATAGGGAGTGTCAGCAATGACCGAAAATCAGGTTTTCGTGGCTGCTACGTCACTGGGAATTACCGGTGTTTTCCAGGTTACACAACGTCACAGTTGTCTCACCACCGTCACACGAGTTTTGGGGTCAGCACTCGTGTTTTCGTTGACTATTTTCGTCAGGCAGATTTATCTCACACAGATTACCTCATTAAATTAAAATCTACTGCAGTGTGCATAAAAACAAAGCTCCAAGGACTAGTAAACACTGCGATCTTTATGATCATGTCGCTGACTGCTTCAAAACAGAGCCGCTGCATTGCATTTGAAGCAGACCGTTTCAACCATGTTTCTCGGCATTTTACACCACAGAAAACTTGCTGGTAAAACAAGGTTGGCTAATGCAAGTACCAAGTGTATTTGTAATCATGTATTGATACTATAAATGTGTCAAAACACTCACCGAAAACCGTCGAGAAGCTTTTCGTGGAAACCTGCAAAAGTCCCACGAAAATGGCTGCTTTCGCCCACAGGAACTACTTGGCGGAAGTACACAGGCGTCAACAAACCGAGGGAATCCCCACCGAAAGTGTCTTTTCGGCCTTTGCTGACACTCACTAATGTTGATAATTTTCGTCGGTCGATATTGTTGAGAATTTTCTGGAATTAAGCTTACTTGTTTATTATCGATCGAAGCTTCTAGGCCTTACAGGTAAAACTGGTCGAATAATATAGATTCGTGAATATTGTGTGACGTAAGGCAGTGCATAATTCCGGTGACGAGTTTTATTTTGATTGGGTGTTAATGCGTCAAGCTGGAATTTTCTTTTTTTTCCCGACTGCAGAGAGGCTATATAAATAATGCACTGTCTGCTTGTAGGATGATCTTTGTAGTGATTTTTGCAAAGCGATTTTGTACGCAGTTGATGTTTGCTGAATAAAGTTGGAAAACTACATACGACGACACCTGCCTTGTTGTTGGGAACAAGCTGCGTGGATAAACGAATTCGAGTTACACTTATCAAGATTCAAGCATCGGGACTGAATCGGCTATTGATAAATATTCCTTTAACAGTCTTCACGCGCCACAGATTGCTAAAACAAGCTTAGATAGTAGCTTTTCACAAGCTTAGATAATAGTTTTTCTGTTAAATGTGTTTGTACATTTCTATCATTGCATGTGTACAAATACTATGTATATCTATGTGACGACACGAGTTTTCGACGCACGCTAAGAGTAAGCTGTGTCAGATTTGTATATAGTGTAGAGTATCACATCTCTAATGATGCAGAGTGCAAAGTTTGAATCAGCAGTCTTATTGCGTAGGTATGTTAGGAATGTATGGTTTTCACGTGCGGAACGCATAGCTCGATGGATATTAGGGGGCTGAACGAAACTCGATGCCTTGTACTGTGAACTGGTTTAGGCCTCAGAGTCAGGTTGGTAGCGCTAACTATCAGACGGATATTTTGGATGAGATGTGACCGTGCTATCACAGGATAGAATTAGAGTCTATTTTCATAAGGGCTGTGTTATCTTGTGTTAGAACCACCCGAGGTCTTGCTCCTTCTCCAGGATAAGAATGACCAAAGTACTGTAATATTGCTTTAGTAAAGGAACTCTTTAGCAGTAGTGGAAGGATTATGACTGCCACCATTTCTGTGTGAATAGGTGTAGAGTCTCTTCTTAAGGGTGTGTACTCTTTGCTTAGGGACCGCCCAAGGTTCAGTGACCTTGCCGGTACTGAGATGCTCCATGAGCGTAGTGTAGCGTACTACACGAACCATCTACTCTCAGCAGATAGTATTGTGTTGTATTGTGCTGTGTTGTGGAGTGGTGTTGTGTTGTCTATCTGTACTTCACAGGCCGAGGACTTAAAGGTGAGTGTGTGCCCAGTATCTCAATTTCTTAATGGCTATGCATTCCGAGCATGCGTATGTGAATGAAGATGTTGAATGATGGGGAAGTGGATATATTTTGTTAAATATTATTTTTATATGATTTTGTTGTTTAAATATGTAAAATGAATAATGTTGTTGATGTTGTCAAAATGAGGTCAAGGGTGATGATGAAGTATACATAATAATATGGGAGAGAGGGGTGACGATGTATTATAATGCTAAAGAGGGATGAATGTGAGTGAGGGGAGACAATGTACTGTAATATGAAGAGGGGTGATGAAGGCGAGAATGAGTATGAATCAAGATTGTTTGGCTGGAATTGGACATCTTGTGGCTATAAATGGACAGTTTTTATCTGTTGAAACATTTAAGAACATATATGGAATTGATGTTGATTTTGTTACTTACAATGGATGCCTTCCAGGTACTAAAGCATATTTACGTAAAAATAATATTAAATTCACTGTGCATTCTTCTGTTGTTTATGAGAATGGCAATGCCCAGCGCATTTTGTGTTCTGTAATTAAAGGAAGCCAAACTGTTTTATGATATATTGTCACAGGATGACGTGGCGCCTAATTGCTATGCAAAATGGGACACGAATTAATCAAAATGTTGACTGGAAATATATTTTCCAGAGTTGCAAAGATCAATAATATTAAACTAAAATTGTTACAAACTCGAATTATACATAGGATTTTGGGTACAAATGTAATATGTCAGAAAATGGGCCTTGGACTAGACAGTACATGTACTTTTAAGTAAGAATAAAATAAAATATTCAACATAATTTTTTAAAAATTGTGAGATTGTCCATAACTTTTGGTTACTTGTGCAGAGAAAATTAAATACTTGTGTACACGTAGATAATTTGTTATTTAATGAACACATTATATTATATGGCTTACAGTAATGTACAAACTGATATAATAGTTGACCAAATTTTGCTACTTGCAAAGTCATATAATTATTTATGCATGTAAAATGAAGAAAGAAATCCCATCCCTTGATGCTTTTGACAAGATAGTTAAAAACACGTACGTATAAGATCAAAAAGCTGAATGCTAATTTAAATATGAAATATTGTCAGTTTACTGACCAATGGTCTGCCTACAAAGTGTTGATTGTGTAGTTGTGCATTCCAAGTATATATAAGTTTATTTATATGCATGTACTTATTTTTATTTTATTTCATTTTATTATATATATTTTTGAATTTTTATTTATTTATTTTATTTGTTAATGTGTTTTGCTTGTTTATTTATTGTGTATTGTTTGTTGGTTTGTATGCCTGTTTCCTGTGTAAAACAATATTATGAAATAAACCAAAAAAAGTATAGTGAACAGTGAAAGAAAACAAAATATGAAAGCAACAATAATTTTTTAACACTTAAGCAACAATTAAAATAGATGCAATACAACTTTATTCATCTCAAAATTAGCAATTACAGTGGCAGTATTATTAGGAAATTCACATTACATATACACAACGAACAATCACGTTCATCAATAGAAGCACGATTAAAATGTTCAGGTTGCATAACAATCAGAAACTTTCTCTCCTGCACCCACACACACAGGCCTGACTTTTGCAATGACACATTTCGATTCACATAAGATATGTTAGCTCACACTATTATCTAAGCTTGCAAAAAACTATTATCAAAGCTTGTTATAGCAAACTTTGGAGTGTGAAGACACTGAAGAGCACAAAAGGGAGGTAACAACTCTGTTCGGTCTAGGTCTGAAGTCGTTCCATTTACGGCAGCCCTCAGACGTGATGTTGGGAAAAAATATATATATTGCGCCAGGGCTAGCCTGGTCGATGCGCAAAAAATCAAGTAGAATCGGGCGATGATCCGGGTGATGAACCGGGCTGTCCCGAGCGCGAACTTGTTTTTTCTAAACTAGTTCCAGTCATTCGCCGAATGAAGCTCTCCGAGTCGAGCGAAGCTATCCGATGTTTTACGAACGAATGCTTGCAGGACTACGTGAAGCATCAATGCATAACAATAGCCGCTGTTGCTTCTAGATCTAATTCTGTTTCGATCTGCACAACTTCAAGCTGTAAGTCAAGACGAGATTCGCATTTTGAAGCAGTTAGTATTATTATTATTTTATGATGATTAGTAATAAAGAGTAAAAATAATACATAATGCACACATACAACGATATTTCACATCTATATCAACAATAAAACCATGACAAAATTTCTAAGGCTATGGACACGTTGAAGTCCTTTCAACACAACAAGGCAAAGCAAGTTTATAATCGTCACAAAAAACTGACATTTTTCCAAAGCAATTATTTATTTAACTAATATTATTCTTTTCAACTGATACAGTAAATTTGTTATAAATATTTTAATTATATGTATTTTAATGAGAAACGCGTATAATTTCCATAAATAATCTGAAAACTTTGCTAAACCGATACGAAAAAATAATCATTAACACCATCTGAATATTTGGGCTACACCCAACTTCAGCAAAAACAAACAATACGTCACTGACCAAATTTACACCACTGAGCACGCACAGCAGCACACTATTCTAAAAAAAAAAAAGTATATAATAATAATAATTATAAAAATAATAATAATAATAATAATAATAATAATAATAATAATAATAATAATAATAATAATAACAACAATAATAATAATAATCATAATAATAATAATAATAATAATAATAATAATAATAATAATAATAATAATAACAAACAAATAATAATAACAAACAATCAAACAAAACCGAACAAATAAATAAATTAAAGATTTTACTAAATAAATATACTACTACTACTACTACTACTACTACTACTACTACTACTACTACTACTACTACTACTACTACTACTACTAGAGAAGTTGTGGTCTCTGGATTTTGTGGTCCTGATTCGGCTCTTTGCTGTCGGTGTCCGCTGGACCCTGTAAGCAATGAATAACTAACTAAGAATTAATTTAACTCTGATCTCGAGTTATGAAAAAAAAAAGTTTTCGCTTAGCCTACTCGTCCTTCTCCGGAAATATAAAGATTCCAATATTATAAAGTATAGGCCTAAATATTATTAATTAGAACAGATATAGTTTATACATTTATTTACGTATAAAACAAAAAATACAGGCCTAATAATTATATTCTGCTAGTGACGCTTCTTCGCTGCGCAGTCTGACTTATAATCTATAATGTAGATTTGGCCTATATTTATATAACAGTGTCTACTTGGTTCTAGGCAGGAAAAGGAGAATGCTATTATTAGCCAACTGCTGAGAACCACTGATCTAAAAGAAATGGATATACCCTGGCTAGCTCTGTATGAAGCCAAAGTGCCGCCATATTGGTACTCGTATTCTAGTTTACTTTCGCTATTGTCGCTAGCAGGCATGAGGCAGTCTATGCTCTGTAATTCCTGGTCAATTACTGAATTATTCTTGCACTTTGAAAGAATTACGATAAAATATCATGCTACAACATAGGTTTAGAGTAGACTGTCAAGAACTAAATGATTTACGGATTTTTAGATCGTCACATTGGCACTACGATTTCATTTTCGATAAAAGTAGCTAGTAGGGCACAGCTTTTAAAAATGTTGTGTGGCTGTTTTTATCTAAACGTCATTTATAAAAGTATCCCTTGGACTATCCCAGTCAGCTCATTTGCATACTATATACACTGCTGTTATCTGAATAAAATACTGGGGTTAATTGTAGTGGATGCTTGTTATTGTTAATTTTATGTTTTGTTATTTTCTTTTAATTTTAGAACATGGGAGCTTTTTTTAAGATTTCTTATGTGCTATTTATCTTAAATCCTTGTTTCTAATACACAGCTAATAATGATACATTTTTAGTTGAATATGTATGCAAAGTCAAGTGCTAAGGAAAAAAAGCTTGTTTTGAGGAGCAAGTTTCAAAATAAGATCATCCAAACAACTATAGAACAATCAAGCCACATAGAGATGATAGAAGGAGTAGAGAATGAGGACAGCAAAGAGGAGATCGCCCAATTTAGGTTAGTTGTAATGTCATTGCTAATTGAAAATTGTATAGAGAAACACAATACCATGTGAACAAAGACACTATACTTACAAACAAGTCTGAACAAAAATGAATGTGTGCAAGGTTAGAAAATTTTATTCATTGTAAAAACCCTGTACTCAAAAAATCCACCCCGCCAGCAAAGGTGATCACAATAATTACATCTGTGTGCATGTCCCTATCTCCAAATACTGTTGCCTTTTTAACCAAGGTAGCAAAATTCAACACAACTGTACAAAATACACAACAGCAGTACCTATTACAAATATTTATTTAACATCATTAACATGTCATTCAGAACTTTGCTAATTAAGTTTATAATTATAAATGCTGTTTAAAGAACAAATACTTTCCGTTTATAGGTATATAAGCTAAAAGGGCCACACTTTGAAGGCTTTGTTTATTTTGGGCGAAAACGGGGTTATTCAAAAATTTGAGCTGTCATTAAACAATGATAAAGCGAACCAACTGCTAAAAGTCTGAATTTTCTATTTCTGTTCTGACATGGAGTTATTTTCCCTATACCATAAGCTCTTACAAGATACAAAGTGACAAGTGATCACACATGGAGTTATTTTCCCTATACCATATGCTCTTACAAGATACAAAGTGACAAGTGATCACAAGAAATGTATTTAATGTTGCAGCATCATAAAAGGAGTACAAATAAAACAGGGTGACAGTACATGCAATATAAGATTAAAAGATTAACCATTTCATATTATCTGTACAAGGCAATACAACATTAAACAATTAAAATTATATCTTTTTTTTTGCAACAAGTTTTTATTTCAGCCTTTTTTATTCTTCCATTCCAGAGTTTCTTCAGACTCAACGTACAAAAAAATCAACTATCTCATCCCTCAACATATCATACATTACAATACAGCGATATCACTATGGCAGTATGATTATATTATGATAATGATTAACTGAGGATGATAATAAAATAAAATATGATATAAGAGGCTGTTGTTTTATATATTATTAGTGAACTTTCATAATACTACACTCACACCCACACAAATACAAAGTGGACACAACTGAAGTACTCCAAATGAAGATAAATTCACACATTTGTAACAACCGATAAATCCCAACTAACATAAACAAGAACAGGCAAATCATAATTGGATAGAAAAGGTGAAAGATCCTCTCAGGGAATTTACAACAAATAACTGGTGTTGCCATAATAAGTATATGACACAAATACAAAGAAATACTCAGCTATGACAATATCTCATTCAGTAAAGGGATAGAAAATAACAAATATGATGAAATTATTAATAATAATAAAACAATAATAAATAATAACATAACAAGGAAAATATAATAATTAGCATTATTACCAACACTGGTTCACTTAAATATTCTCAGATACAAATATTTAATTGAGATAAAAAAAAAAAAAAAATTACAAAACATAATAAAATAAAATTTACAAAAAGAAAAAAGAAAATAAATTAATTAAAAAAAAATATAAATAAATAAATAAAATAAAATGTAATAATAAATCTAGTAAGGGGAACACTTGAAAAAAACCATGACATACTTAAAAGTAAATTCAACAGCAAAAATACACAAATGATCATGTCAGTTATGATTCCTACTTTTCAATTCATCCTCTGCAACTACCTAGCCATGCAATGGAAACAAAATTGTCAGGAAAGTGTAAAAATAATTATAAGAAGTTAAAGCATTCATGCTTTTTTACATTTGCTCCCACATCATGAAAGTTATTATTTATAAAAAAAATCAGGTATCATGGACACAATGAAAACCTGTGCTGAGTTGCAGGAAATATAAACTATTAATATTCTAGTAGTGGACATACTTGCTTAAAAACAGTGATATCAGCAAATTAAAAACTATCTTTATTTGTGTTCACTTTTGCTAGTGGCCTATTTACTTACTATTCTTGAAACTAATGAGTTGATGGCATAACAAGCAGACAAATGTGGAAAATATATGAAGGAACACAAATAAATGGTGTTAAATTAAAATGTCGAACACCCTTGTGTCATTTTTTCATAAGTACCTTCTTATTCTTTGTTTGACTTTGAGACTGACATGTTGACATCCCAAGTGATCGAAGGAGTTCCAGTGGATGACAAAGGATCTGTCATAGGCTGCACATGTTTTTAGAAAGTGTAACACTAACAGATAAGTTTTAAAAATTAATTATAAGAAGTTAAAGCATTATTTTTTTTTACCTTTGTTCCTACAGCATGAAAGTTATTATTTATTCTTTTTTTAAAACATCAGGTATCATGACACCTGCTGTTGAGTTGCAGTAAATGTGAACAATTAATTATTCTAATAGTGGACATACTTGCTTATAAACAGTGATATCAGCTAATAAAACAAAGTATATTTGTGTTCACTTTTGCATGAACATCCTTGTGTCATTTTTATGACCTTCTTTGTTTGGTGACAAAGGATCTGTCATAGGCTGCAAATGTTTTTAAAAAGTGTAACAGATAAGTGTAAAAATTAATTATAAGAAGTTAAAGCATTCATTATTTTTTACATTTGTGTACATGATTTGCTCCTACAGCATGAAAGTTATTATTTATAAAAACAAAATCAGTTATCATGCCATATTCACACTTGCTATTGAGTTACAGGAAAAGTAAACTCTTCTGGTTAAAATGTATCATGTACAAAACTAGTGTATATATTATTATAAAAATAATATGCAACACTAAACCCACTGGACCAAAAATATTGTTTACGCTAGTTTTATTCAAATTAACAATATGAAATGTGCACATAATAAGCTCTAACATGAGTATAGCATTAAATGTTGCTTCTATTGATCTTTTTCAAACAATTGTTTGATATCACACCAATTTTGATGTTCATTTGATTTTGATAAATCCATGTATAACTAACTTTACTAAGGAAAAATCAAAATAAATTATAAGAAAATATCAAAATAAAGTAACATTTGTACTGAACCTAGCGTGCCACCTTATGCATAGAGAAAAGTACACAAACCAAACACTTACCTTTAGATAAGAAGGTAGGCCATCAATGTTGGGATGGCTCCATCTTTCAGATGAATACACTGCCCAGTTGCATCAAAGCAACTCTTTTCAAACTGTTGTGAACAGATCATAGACTTTGAATTGAATTGGCCTTAAAACTTGAACGAAAACAATTTCTTTCCCATGCATTCCAGAGCCCATGGTACTTGAAGGAAAACTGAAGAGAAAAAAAAAAAAAGTTTGTCAAGAACAATGTTATCTAAGAACAATGAGTACATCTACCAGAAACCTCCCTTACCCCACCCCAATCTCTGACCCACCCAAACAATTTCCCTGGTAATTATAGAATATACTAGTTAGGCCTACTACGAGTTTACAAAAACGAAAGTAGAGACTTCACAGTTGTGAACAGAACCCCCACAAAATAACAGAATAATCGACACGACGATTGCAGAAACACACGTTTGAAAGACCTTCAATCATTACGATAAAACTCATTACTTATTCTAAACTCATCATTGCAAGAGTTTACAACCTAGTCGTGACAAATCTAAAACGCTGAAAATGTTACCAAGTGTAGGCCTACGTGACATTAATTAAATTTAAAAAAAAAAAAGAAAAAAAAAAGCTACTTACCGATGAAAGGTGATTTTTTTTTTTGCGTTCATCAGGGCAGTCTTGCCTTGAACAATTAATAACAGCGCACATAGGCATCGTTTATGCTTAAAAAGAGTTTGTCAAACACTGGACAATCCAGAGATAAAACATCGTAGCAGACCACATAATACGAGTACCAATATGGCGTCTTTGAAACTTCCGCCGGCTTCACTATTGGCTAGCGCTTTCTCATTTAGAGGGTACTTCCAGTTTATTTAGTTCAGTGGCTGAGAACTAACAAAAGCAATTCAAGGGACGCAACTATTAAATATGGTATGATAATAATTATGCTTACAAAGTATACCCAAAGAGCGTATTATAGAAAGAGGGGGAACTTGGTCCAGAACCGCGAGACGGAAGATACGAGTTACGCTCCCTTGTCGACATGCGAAAAATGGCTCGTGGCAGAAAGACAAAAGGCGACCGAGTAAAACAGGGCGGTGACTTTTGCACAGCCATCAATTGCCGTAATGCCAGATACAAGAAAAGTTGTGATGGCAAGTCCTTTTTCAAGTTTCCAAGAGACAAAGAAAGGTAAATTGCAATCGAAAAACTTCTTTTTTGTGTGTTTATATAGGCCTAAACCAAGACCGCTGCAGTGTTGTTAAAACAATCGGGGAGAGGCTTCAGTGATTCATGTTATATCTATTCTATGTGCTAAAACAAAAACTGTTTGCTTGCTGATAGTTTACGTTCAAAAGGTCGCTCACTGTTTACGTTGTTTCTAGGTTGTTTGACTATTATATTTGTGCTTACATTTCAAAAGTAGATGTTGTCAGATTGGCAGTTTGGTTTCGTCAAACTGCTTATGTTAACAAGTTAAATTAGACTAAGTCTGTTTTCTCCTCGTGATCAAATACTGTGCAAGATAACCCCTTACCTAGGCATAAAAATGGTCCTTGATCTGTTGTAATCCCTTTTCGTTTGAGAGTAAACGGGAAAAAAATGTAATGTAGAAACTCAGTCCTTGTTCTGATCTGTGAATTTCTGCGCATTAGATCTATATTGCGTGGAATGTTGTAGTCTAGGTTCTGATTGTTCTGTCTGATTAATTAATTATTTTCCATGAAGTGACTGATGTTATTAAGCCAGTGATGTGGGAGGTGGGATGGTTGGGGGGTAGGGGGACTATCTATCCTATCCTATCCTGTCCCATAACCCGAAGGTCGTAGGGGCACCACAGATGATCGCTTAACCAGCATACTCCATCTTTCTCTGTCCTCAGCAGCCCTCATGGCTTCGCTCAGTGTCAAACCAGTCCATTCTCGACTGTTGTCCTCCCACCTCTTTTTCGGTCTCCCCCTTCTTCTACCTCCTTGCACTGTGCCTTGCAGAATGGTCTTTGCAAGGCCTGATGATCTGGTGACGTGGCCATACCATCGGAGTTTCCGTTTCTTCACCACTGTGAGCAGGTCATCGTGTTGTCCAATGGCTTGTGTGATGGTCTGTCGGACTTCAACGTTGGTGATGTGTTGGGTATAGGAAATGCACAGAAGTCTTCTGTAGCACCTCATCTCCATGCTTTGTATTCTTCGTTGGAGATCTGCTGTGAGGGTCCATGCTTCGCAAGCATATAGGAAGATGGAGATGACCAGAGAGCGCAGCAGTCTTACTTTGGAATGTAGACTGATGGTTCTGTCTTTCCAAATGGGCTTCAACCTTGTCAGGGCAGCAGTTGTTTGTGCGATCCTGGAGAGGACTTCCTGTCGAGACCCATTGTCTGACACAATGGCTCCTAAATATTTGAAGCTGTGCACTGTGTTGAGGGATTGGCCTTGTACTTTGATGTCCGTGTGGATGCCATTGGTGTTGTTGGTCATCATTTTGGTCTTCTCTGCACTTATTTCCATTCCATAAGCTCTGGAGGTGGTGTCAAGCCTCTGTACAAGCTGTTCAAGTTCTTGTTCCTCTCCAGCCAATCCATCAATATCATCCGCAAAACGAAGATTGGAGATTGCTCTGCCCCCTATGCTGACTGTGCCTTCGTGATCTGCAAGAGCATCTGACATGATGCGCTCTAGGAAGATGTTGAAGAGTGTTGGAGAAAGTAGGCATCCTTGACGCACACCGATTGTTGTTCTGAACCAGTTCCCGATGACGCTGTTATGGGGGACTGCACTGGTAGCCTTGTCATACAGGCTTTTGATGACTTCTATAATTTTAGGGCTGATGTTGTACACTTTCATGGTTGCCCATAGAGCTGCATGCCAGACTCGGTCAAATGCCTTCTTGAAGTCTATGAACACATGATATAGATGTTGTTGGTGCTGTAGGTATTTCTCACAGATTATTCTGAGGTTGAAAATCTGTTCAGTGGTACTTCGCCCTGCCATGAATCCTGCTTGTTCTTCAGCTATGATTTGTTCAGCTTGTGGTTTCAACCTGTTGAGTATTATTTTCAGGAGGACCTTGCTGGGATGGCTGATGAGGCTGATGGTGCGGTAATTTTCACACTCCTGAAGGTTACCTTTTTTGGGAAGAGTGATGACAAGCGACTGGGTCCATGGTGTAGGCCATTCCCCACTCTGCCAGATCTTGTTACAGATAATGGTGAGAGCATCAGTCATCGCTTCTCCTCCTGCTTGTAGCAGTTCCGCTGGTATGTTGTCCACTCCCGCTGACTTCCCTTTCTTCAGCGATTGCACTGCTGCCTCAACTTCTTCCCGGAGAATTGGGAGGATTTCTTCTTCTTCTCTGCTCTCGGGACATGCTAGAACTGATGGGTCTCCATTTGGTGTATGGTTGTAAAGGTCAGAGCAGTACTCTGTCCATCTGTCCAAGACTTCTTGTTCTTCTGTAAGGCAAATGCCAGACTTGCTTTGGATAGTGGAGACTTTGGGCTGTTTAACACTTGTCAGCCGCTTCACAGTCTGGTAGGCCTTCTTGCTGTTGTTCTTGTTCAGATTGTTCTCTATTTCCTGGCATTGATCTTCTATCCAGTTCTCCTTTGCTGTGCGCATGCCTTTTCGGATGTCATTGTTGATTTTTCGGTAGACATCAGCTCCCTGTGAGGTGTTCTTTTTCTTTTTTAACTCTCTTCGTTTATCACACAGATCCAAAAGTTCAGGTGTGATCCACGGCTTCTTCTTTGGTCGGTGCTTGCCAAGGATCTCAGTGGCGGCATCTGTTACAGCTGAGTTGAAGGTATTGGTCATGGTGTTGACATCTACTTCGCCTGCCCCCAAAATAAGCAGTGGTGCAAATTTCCCTCGAATTGTGGCCTGAAATATTTTTGCCACCTCCGGGTCTTGCAGTTTGTCCAGGTCGAACTTCAGCCTAAGGCACTTTGCTGTATTTACTCTCTTCAAATGGAGCCGGAAAGACATCATCACGAGATCGTGGTCACTTCCAATGTCTGCTCCTGGAAAAGTGCGTGTCCTGCCAATGTTGATGCTTGATCTGAAGCGTTTCTTGACCATGATGTAGTCGATCTGGTTGTGATGTTCCCCGCCGGGACTGTGCCATGTCCATCGTCTGGATTTTTTGTGGAGACCAAGCGTGTTTGCCAGTACCAGATTGTTGTATCTGGCAAACTCCAATAGCCTCAGACCCCTGTCATTTGTCTCGTTGTTGCAGTGGGGTCCGCATGTGTCTCCCCAGTTGTGGTGCGCATCTTGGCCAACCTTGGCATTCCAGTCGCCTTGCACTATGACTATGTCCTTCTTCGGCACTTGGTCAAGGACCGCCTGTAGGGGGACACCTGATATAAATTAAATTCACAATATTAGTGAAACATTTTGTTATTGTGCTTTATTGTGATTAATTGATTGAATGACAGAGCTCTCTCTTCCCCAACCCCCCCTCTCTCTCTCTCTCTCTCTCTCTCTCTCTCTCACGATTACGGAATTACACAGTTTCGGATAAATGAAACAGTCTGTCATGCATATTTTAATTTTAAAATATTTGTCGTTGATTAAAAAATAATAAATTCCAGGGCAGAAAACGAACCTATGACATACACACATAAGCAGCATAAAAGCACATAATAAATATCAATAAGTAAGCATAAAAAAAAAAGACAGCAGTAGCGGAATGTTAATAATAATGATGGTTAAAAGTTTGGTTTTTGCAAACGTTGCCATAAAAATGTTCTTTTGTAATGGCATAGGCTCAATAAGTTACTACGCACAGATCATTCATATAGCAAATGATGAAATATAGCCAGCCCGAGCAAAGGGAAATAATCCGTGAGAGCGTCTCGCATTTTTGTATAGGACATAATGGAAGTTCCCCCTCTTTCCGTAATAAGCTCTTTGGTATACCGTTGCGAAATGCTTATCTGTGTAAATCGAAAAGTATTAGAAGCAACAGCGATCATTTTTAATGTTTAACTAGTCATAGTCATGCTAGCATCCTTTCGTAAAATATCGGACCGCTTCGTTCGACTTCGGCGATTGTCTTTTTCGGCGAATGACTGGAACTAGTTTGCAAAAACCAAGTTCGCCGAGCGAGCTAAACTGTTCGACTTACAGACGGCGTCCTTAAAGAGCAACCAATCAACAGCTGTCTGAGGGTTAACATTTTATCTCTTCGTGGAAAGAACATGTCGTCAATTTTGATTAAGCTTACCAGCTTCGCTATTGATTATGAATATGGCCTGATCACGTGGCGGTTTAGCCCAGTCACGTGGCGGTTTAGTACGCAGAAACAGACAAAAGCGCACTATTTCTCTCTGTCTCTCGTGTGTGCCTGCTATATTTACACGGATCTGTTAAAATCAACGAAATATTTCCACCGGAATGTACTCCGACGTGCACAGTGCAGATCTGACGAACATGCGTAATATTATACTTCAGATGTCAGCTTAATCCTGCTGGTGCTGATGCATATAAGGTAGCGGAGACTATTGTCTTTATGTTATTATTCTTTTATAGCACTGTATCAGCTCAAGACGCAGGCCGTTACAGGATCTAACCAGACAGCTGTCTGATCTAACTAAAGCCGATCGAGGCGCCCACCTGCTGCCTTGGTACACAGTCTGACGCTTCGACGACTGAGCACAATCCTAAGCGACAGGGGATGGGAGAGAAACAACTGAAACAACCATCACACTAGCAACAGTAAGATGGCCAGTGCCCAGCCGATGTTTATATCCGGGCCACCGGGAATCGAACCCGCAACCTTTAGAAGATGACGAAAAAGATCATCATCATCGTCATCATCATCATCATCATCATCATCATCATGACGATCATGATGATGTGTTTCAGGCTGTGATGGTGATGACTTACGCCAATGCTGAGATCCCTACGTACAAAGATGGGACTTCTTTTGGCCCTAGTGTCATGGTTGTGTGCTGGATGGTCTACATCGGTGTTTTGTGCCCAATACCGATCTGGTTTCTCCTTCATCTAAGAGCAGTCCTTAATGAACATGGCACTTCGCAGGTAATAAGTAGAGAAATGCTTTGTAAAACTTCTGAAGGTTATTATTATTTATTTCTCTGATATTGCCATGCCATGTTCCGCATAACCCGCTCCTCCTTTGGATGAGAGTATAAACCGAGGTCTAATCTGTGTACACACGCATTCCATCGCATGGACTTTAAAGATCCTGACGCTCATGTCCTAGACGGGTGAGTGCCGACTATACACATACACTCGCCACGCACAAGGTCCCTTACCCCTCACCCCCGGCCGCACAGGATTGTGCTCAGTAGTCTGGCGTCAAACAATGCGCCCAGGGGCTGCAACTGGAAGCCTCGAGCTGCCTGAGTTGGATCCTGTATCGGTCCGCGCACTGAGGTATTCGACAATGGATGGAGACACGCGCGTTATAAATGGACATCATCATCATCAACATCATCATCATCACGCACTTTCTCTCTCACTGTTTTATGCAGGCTGTCGAGCCGATTTCTCTCTCTCTCTCTCTCTCTCTCTCTCTCTCTCTCTCTCTCTCTCTCTCTCTCTCTCTCTCTCTCTCTCTCTCTCTCTCTCTCTCTCCCTCCCTCCCTCTCTCTCTCTCTCTCTGAAATTATGAAATGATGATATTAGTAATAAGGTCTTGAAACTTTCTTTGCCTTATATTGTGACTTCCTTTTTATTATTATTATTTTTTTAATTTTAACATCTTTATTATCACTGAGGTGAAATTCGGGCACTTTCATTTTTCGAAAGTACAGCAGCCCCAAGTGAAGCGCTTTACCCAAGGTACATGCTGGGTGTGTTCTTGTTACCGGCACTCACCGGTCTAGGACATGAGCGTCAGGATCTTTAAAGTCCGTTATGATGGAATGCATGCGACACAGACTAGACCTCGGTTTATACTCTCATCGTTTTCGTTTCCATCCACATGGAAACAAGCTAAGGTTATTCCCCATCCTAAATCAAAAGTACGTTCTGATCGTAATATCTTGTCACAGCTGAGTTGAAGGTGGTGGTCATGGTGTTGACATCTACTTCACCAGCTACCAAAATAACCAGTGGTGCAAATTTCCCTCCAATTGTGGCTTGGAATATTTCCGCCACCTCCGGGTCCAGGTCGAACTTCAGTCAGGTGCATTTTGCCGTGTTTACTCTCTTCAAATGGAGCCGGAAAGAAATCATCACGAGATCGTGATCATTTCCGATATCTGCTCTGGGAAAAGTGCGTATCCTGCCAATGTTGACGCTTGGTCTGAAGCCCTTCTTGACCATAATGTAGTCAATCTAGTTATGATGCTCCACACAGGGACTCTGCCAGGTCCATCGTCTCGATTTTTTGGAGACCAAGCGTGTTTGCCAGTATCAGATTGTTGTATCGGGAAACGTTGGGTCTATTCTATTCAGTGCCCGAAACCCAAAGTCAAAAGTAAATTCTTATATGAAATATCGGCCAATATCTCTGTTGTCTACACTTTCGGAGATACTAGAGCAACACATTCACACTCACCTAACAAAATATATAGAGGATCTTGATCTTTTTCATTCCCTACAATCTGGTTTTCATAGTCACCATTCTTGATCCACTGCACTAGCTCTTTTAACTAACAAATGGCTTTCTGCAATGAATAACTACGTTGTCAGGAACTGTTTATCTGGATTTTCCAAAACGTTTGATCTCGTTAATCACTACATACTGCTCCAAAAGCTTGAACTGTATCTCAGCGGCTCTGTTTCCTTGGATTTTTTTCATTCATATCTTAGTCAACGGACGCAATTCGTACATCTCAATGGTACAAATTCCTCTGTAGGCCATATCAACATGGGGTTCCTCAAGGATCTGTTTTAGGTCATGTTTTATTTTGTATTTAAATTAACGACTTACCTTTACATATCTCAGATAATTCTGTTGAATGTCATAGGTTAGCCGACGATACAACATTACAAAATCAAGGCAGTAACATAGCTGAAATTCAGCAATCTCTTCAAGGTGCCTTTAACAATGTTGCTGACTGGTGCAGTTTAAATCATGTCACCGAATCCAGACAAATCAAGAACTATGTTAATAATTAGACAACAGCATCAACGGGCTCCGCTTTCTCTTTATTGTGAATGGAAAAAAATTATCAAACAGTTTGAAAGTCATAAACGTTTAGACGTAATCATAGATAACAAACTCGGTTGGTATTCACAAATTGAAAGTTTTTGTAAAACTCTCTCAACAAAATTATTATTGTCTAAGCTTCAATCTATCATAACTGAAGATGCTAAAAAACTTTTTTTTTAATAATGCTCATATTAAATTTTGCATCAACAATATGGGACGGCTGCAGTGATGCCTTGTTCAGAAAAATTAATTCTATTCACCGCAGAGCTGCAAAATTAGTTATCCTTAACACTTCCATCACCTATCCTATCCTATCCCGTAACTCGGTGGTCGTAGGGGCACCACATATGATCGTTTAACCAACGTATTCTATCTTTCTCTGTCCTCAGCAACCCTCTTGGCTTCGCTCAGTCCTTTCTCGAATGTTGTCCTCTCACCTCTTTTTCGGTCTCCCTCTTCTTCTACCTTCTTGCACTGCGCCTTGCAGGATGGTCTTTGCAAGGCCTGATGCTCTGGTGAAGTGGCCATACCATCGGAGTTTCCGTTTTTTCACCACTGTGAGCAGGTCATCGTGTTGTCCAATGGCTTGAGTGATGGTCTGTCGGACTTCGTCGTTGGTGATGTGCTGGGTATAGGAAATGCCCAGAAGTCTTCTGTAGCACCCCATATCCATGCTTTGTATTCTTCGCTGTAGATCTGCTGTGAGAGTCCATGTTTCGCAAGCGTATAGGAAGATTGAGATGAAAAGAGAGCGCAGCAGCCTTACATTGGAATGTAGACTGATGGTCCTGTCTTACCAAATGGGCTTCAACCTTTGCCAGGGCAGCAGTTGTTTGTGCGATCCTGGAGAGGACTTCCTGTCGGGACCCATTGTCTGATACAATGGCTCCTAAATATTTGAAGCTATGCACTGTGTTGAGGGATTGGCCTTGGACTTTGATGTCCACCGATTCAAAACTAAAAATAGCTAGCATACTCCCCCTTAACAAACACCTACATTACAATAAAGCCGTTTTAATTTACAAAATAATTAATAGTAGCGCTCCTTATTAAAAAGCACTTTTTAGCAAATCATCATCTCGTTATTCATCTTTCCGACATAATTTGACATTTCCAAGACCATGCTTAGACATATTTAAAACATCTCGGTCCTATTCTGTGGTCCAACGTGTGGAATTCTCTACTAGAAGAGGTCAAGGAAAGTACATCATTACCGTATGTTAAAACAAGACGCCATAAATATTTATGCTCCTTTTGCTCTTAATAATTAAGATGATTGTATACCTCTTTGTGCCCCGACACTCTTTAAATGACTGAAAATGTGTGAATTTACATGCGTGTGTGTGCGCGCACGATTGTGAGTGGAGAAGAGTGGGAGTATGTGTATTAAAATGCATTAATTTGCTTAGTGGTATTACCGTAGTTAAGGAATGTTTGTTTCAAATTATTTTACGTTAATTATTTTCTTTGTTCTCCATTGTTTATTAAGGACCAGCTGTAAGACAGGTCCATAGGACCTATTAAAGGTTTCGACTTCGACTTCTCTCTCTGTCTTTCTCTTTCTCTTTCTCTGTCTGTCTGTCTGTCTGTCTGTCTGTCTGTCTGTCTGTCTGTCTCTCTCTCTCTCTCTCTCTCTCTCTCTCTCTCTCTCTCTCTCTCTCTCTCTCTCTCTCTCTCTCTCATTTATTTACCAATACCAATTCAGATTTGTATTGTGTGAGTGTGTAGCTGTGGCACAACCTGACGAAGTCTTCAGAGCGCTGGGGTCCAGCGGACGGGACGATGCCGTACCGTAGGGCTCGGTCGGTGTTGTTGGACGTTGTGGACTGGGACTGCTTGAAGAGAACAGACGATGAAGAAGTGGTGGAGCCCCTCCCTACAGTGAGGGATATAAAAGGTACATTACATAATATGTTGTGTGCTGTCTGTTTGGGATGCAGTCTAAATAGCATTTCAAACTTTAAACTTAATTTTCTTTCAATTTTCTATATTAGCATTTTCTTTTCTTTTTTAACCGCTTTGTGCCGAGGTCGATCGAAGACAAAGTGCGTATATAACATACAATGATGATGATGATGATGATGATGATGGTGATGATGATGTGAGACTTACGTTTTACGGCTTTTGCATTGGGTTATGAGATTTTTCACTGACCGGAATTTCGACAGATGGCCACACATTATGAATTTAGTAGCATTGGCTTACGTTTTACGGCTTATGCACTGGGTCAGAGGTAGTGGCGCTATGTTTGTCACCACCCGGTTCGAATTTATAAACGTGTATAGATGTGTAATTTCACTACAACAAGGTACTTTTTATGACGATGTTGTTAACGATTTGACTATAATACAAAACAACTTTACTAAGATCCACACGCAACAAGTGAATTCAATTGCCTTAGTTCGCCAAGTCGTGTGTAGTAGTCAACCTGTGTTGCGTGTAATAATACAAGGCAGGAGTTTAAATTGGTCCTCGTAAGCCCGGCTTATGTATTTTTGCATTAGAAATTAAAAAAATGCGCTATCGTACGCAAGAAATACATAAAGAATTCCTAAGCGTAACACAAGTGTGGTTGGGTGCTACAAGTCAATGTAGCCTGGCCTTTACGTGGAAGTGTGCAGGTGGGTAACATGCAGGGAGTTCAGCTTCTTGACGTTGTGCGCTATATAAATACTATTTTATTGACTCGCATGCTCGTAACAGTGTGAATCTATGTACAGTACTTATATAAGTATAAGTCTATTATTATTTTAGCAAATTTGTGCGAAATGAATCCTATATATAAAATTTTAAAAATAAAAAAAAGTAAAGTGTCCATCCGCCGTCCGTCTGTGCAAAACTTGCAAGTGGCACAATTTCTCAGAAACTATTTCATCTATTGTTGTCAAACTTAGTTGGAAGGTGTATACCAATGAAATCCCAAAAATGATCAGTGAAAGACTTCACTTCAAGGTCAAGGTCACAGGTTCAGCAAGTTTTTGTCCCCAAAATTTAAAACTTTGACGGAATTTCACTTTCCCCCTGTTATTCATATTGAACTTGTGATTCTTTGATGCATGGTAAATATTAATGAAAGGCACATGCCATGCAAATTTGGTCAACCTCGCTCTAAAGTCAAGTTCACTGGAACTGTCCAATGTTGGTTCATATGGGTACTTTGAAGTGACCTTGACCCTATACTATTAGAGATCAAAAGTCAGAAATTGTTATTTATAGAGATAATAGATTGTTTGTTTGTTTATCTATTCCTGTTTTAGAATTGATCTTAAAGATTAAGGTCATTTGGGGCTTTAACCCTCCCCCCCTCTCACCCCTCTCCCTCCCAATTTTTTTTAAAATGTGTCATCGTGCAGAGGAATGGATGTATTTTTACCCATCGTGTGCATCAATGTAACGTATAGATATTTGGATGGGTGCCTGTTTATAATAGATAAGTGAATGCAAAATATAATTGACTCCTAGATCAAAATAAAGTGTGCGTGCAAGTCTCTCTATTAACTACCACACCCACAAATTCACAGATTCTCACTGACACAGGCAAACACCGACACAAAATATAAGCTCCACGCTCTAAATATTTTATATAAATAAACAACAATGTTTTACACCAATCTTTTACACTAATCGTTTACACTAATCTCTCACACCTCACTGTCCAGTTTGAGTATCTGCGAAACTCACCCGGTCTGCATTCGCATGTCCTGAGCCAAATCAAAAGAAACTCGTTACCTGTGGAAACGCAGGGAGTCCGCGCACGAGTAAGGGTACGTTCATGCTAAACCCGGCAATTTGACGTCGGCTGCCGCCGGCCACTGGTTGGAATCTGTGGTTATGCCCTTTTCTTCTTTCCCACCATGAAAACCGGCGATGCACGTTCATGCTGCAGCCATTTGCCGTCAGCCAGCAAAATGCTTTGTCGCATGTCACAAAAAGAACGGCTGGCTGGTCAAAGCGCCATCTTTGTATACAAAGTAAAGTGTGGCAGCAATTCGCCGGACAGCAACTTCGGGCTCTACCGTGAACACTGGTGACGGCAACTGGCTGACGGCAACTTGCCGGGCTTAGCATGAACGTAGCCTTACTTTGTATACAAAGATGGCGCTTTGACCAGCCAGCCGTTTTTTTTGTGACATGCGACAAAGCATTTTGCTGGCTGACGGCAACTGGCTGCAGCATGAACGTGCATCGCCGGTTTTCATGGTGGGAAAGAAGAAAAGGGCATAACCACAGATTCCAACCAGTGGCCGGCGGCAGCCGACGTCAAATTGCCGGGTTTAGCATGAACATACCCTAAGCCTGGTTGAACCGTTGATGTTGTAGACAGGCTGATGAACGAACAGTGATGTTGTAGACAGGCAGATGAACGAGCAGTGATGTTGTAGACAGGCAGATGAACGAGCAGTGATGTTTGTAGACAGGCCGATGAAGGAGCAGTGATGTTGTAGACAGGCAGATGGATGAACAGTGATGTTGTAGACAGGCAGATGAACGAGCAGTGATGTTGTAGACAGGCAGATGGATGAACATGATGTTGCAGACAGGCAGATGAACGAGCAGTGATGTTGTAGACAGGCAGATGGGCACGCCTGCCCTATCTGTCTGAGGAAGAAAACGCGTCGTGGTCAGGAATAAGAAGTACGGCTGACCGCCGATGTTCCTCGAGTCGCCCTTTCTCCGTTGTCCGAGACAACGCCGTGTGTCCAGGTGTTTGAAGCTAGCACTAGCTTCCCGTAGGCAGCTACCCCCAAAAAACAAAAATATAGATAGATAGATAGATAGATAGATAGATAGATAGATAGATAGATAGATAGATAGATAGATAGATAGATAGATAGATAGATAGATAGATAGATAGATAGATAGATAGATAGATAGATAGATAGATAGATAGATAGATAGATAGATAGATAGATAGATAGATAGATAGATAGATAGATAGATAGATAGATAGATAGATAGATAGATAGATAGATAGATAGATAGATAGATAGATAGATAGATAGATAGATAGATAGATAGATAGATAGATAGATAGATAGATAGATAGATAGATAGATAGATAGATAGATAGATAGATAGATAGATAGATAGATAGATAGATAGATAGATAGATAGATAGATAGATAGATAGATAGATAGATAGATAGATAGATAGATAGATAGATAGATAGATAGATAGATAGATAGATAGATAGATAGATAGATAGATAGATAGATAGATACACACACATACGTCAATGCTCTGGCTTTTATAATCAAATTGTTCTTTGTTTCATCCTTGCTCATCTCCATTAGTTTCTTCACTTCCAATTCCATTCCATATGTGATCGTTTCTTTCCTTCTCCCACAATGTTATCCATATCCATGTATAATTATTTTATGCTCACACCTTCCATTCATATCACATTATCTACCACTCTATAATTATAGCCCCATGTAATTAATAATATTATTACATCAATGAAAATTATATTCCACCTTAGTGGACAACAGCTCACCATCTCTCAACACAATAAATCCAATGCAAAAATATACCTCTCCAACATTTCACGATCATGAAAAACATTATAAGTACCTGTAATCTTTATAGCACAATATACCATCCACTTTCAGAGAGAAAGTCCACCGAACCGATACACCCTGATAAGTTCTCAATCTAACTCCCTTAATATTCACAACAATCTTTATTTTCCTTTCTTTATCTTTTTTTTCCTGTCTTGACACAATGACTTGACACTCCATCACATTTTGGAATACACAAATCAAGTGAGTTCCAATTGCCCTGACCGCCAGCTAATCATTATCCTATTGGCTCAACATTTTCAGCCAATGGAAATAATAGCATAAGACACATTTATTTTGAAACAATTACTCACATGCTAAAAATAAAACTATTATTGAGAACCGGACAATTCACGTTCTCTACAATCAACATCGGGCTGTTTGATCATACATGAGCATCCGAGGTCATGTGAAGGTCAAGGTCTGCTCAAGGTCACTGTTCTTGGCATAATACTACTGTCGCTGTAGTACATTGGATTGTACATGAGTGTCTATTTGGAACCGGATGCCAAGGAAAAGATCACAGTCAGTGTTATTTTGCATTTTAATGCCACCGTTTCGTTTCAGTTTTTCTATGCACTTATTTTCATGTAGAATTTGCAAATTCAATAAAGATAATTGAATCACGCGGGCTTTGTCCTTTGAATTCTATCCTATTCTATCCCTTAACTCAATAGTCGTTGGGGAACCACAGATGATCGTTTAACCAACGTATTCCATCTTTCTCTGTCCTCAGCAACCCTCTTGGTTTCGCTCAGTGTCAAGCCAGTCCATTCTTGAATGTTGTCTTCCCACCTCTTTTTCTATCTCCGTTTTCTTCTGCCTCCTTGCACCGTGCCTTGCAGGATGGTCTTTGCAAAGCCTGATGCTGTGGTGACGTGGCCATACCATCGGAATTTCCGTTTCTTGACCACTGTGAGCATGTCCTCGTGCTGCTCAATGGCTTGTGCGATGGTCTGTCGGACTTCGTAGTTTGTAATGTGCTGGGTATAGGAAATGCCCAGAAGTCTTTTGTAGCACTTAATCTCCATGCTTTGTATTCTTCGTTGTAGGTCTGCGGTACGGTATTATTATTATTATTATTATTATTATTATTATTATTATTATTATTATTATTATTATTATTATTATTATTATTATTATTATTGTTGTTGTTTTTGCTGATACTATTATTGTCTATGTACTCACCCCCAAAGAAAACATTTTCCAGATTTTTGCAAACTGTGCAAAATAAGTCCTAAATAGTCCAAAAATGACATCGAAAAATAAAGTCCGTCCGTCCGTCTGTCTGTCCGCTGTCTGCCGTCTACGTCTGTCTGTGCAAAAACTTGAAAGTGGCTAAGAACTCAGAACCTATTTCAACTATCACAATCAAACTTGGTAAGATGGTGTTGTCACGAATATAGGGGGTTGGGGGGATGAGGATCAGCAATTATTCCCCCGCGCTGTGTTGCCTCCCTTGACTAGGCCAACTTGCGGCGACATTCAGGGAAATAATGCTAGGAGTACTAAAGAATGATAGACAGTTGAAAGGCCAGACGAGAAGAATACAAGCTAAACTAGTGGAGAATTTGAACAAGGGGAAGTCGGATGTTATAATATAATACTAGACAATTTATTAAATAGATGTAGGTCAGGCGGAGGAGGTAGGCTATACGGCTGAGTCACTATAGAGGGTCTGTTAACGTCCAGAGTATCGTGGAGTTATTCTGGGTTAGCTGTCTGGGGGTTACTGGGGCGATTGTGGACTGATATCATCATAAGGCAAAGGGGTATCTGGCTGCTTTAGCGTGGTAAGCCAGATGTTCCGAGAATTGTGGTGTGCGCTGGGTGCTCACTTAGCTGCTATGCGTGTAGGCGGTGGTTGCCTCAGGATTCTGGATGGCGATTGCGCAAGGGTCCAGTCGCGAGCGTCAGTCTTCAAATCCAGGTCACTGGGTCGAATTCTTGGGTAATAGGGGCGGTGGTGCAATCAGTCTACATAGCTGACCGGTTGCTGTAATTCTGCTTTCAACGCTTCACGGTGTCAACCAGGAGATCTGGGTTGCACGCAGCGGGTCTTGAGTCTCGTAGCAGCCCGGTATAAGGGCCCGTTCTGGAACGAAGTATTGACTCAGGATCAGAGGTGCACACACACTCTGGATGCCGCGCCGGTTAGCGCGCATGCCAGTCAGATTTTCGAATTTGGACGCACCGGCCAAGACTTGACCGGTTCGTTCCAACTGTCCAACAATTTCAGCAATGGCTATTGGGCTTGGTGGAGTTTACTGGCGGCCGCTAATAGATAATAACTTCGGCGCCAAAGATGGGGGTATGGACAGCAGGGGTGGATATTTACACAACAAGATCAGTGTAGGAAGCAAACGGGATAAATACAGGACAATGGGGGTTATAGGCAAGGGTGCTTTACTGGGGGACTTTAATCTAAGTAACAGGGCAACATGGCATGGGGGATTTATACAAGAGTCTAGGCAGGGGAATATACAGGTATAAATACAAGCATGGCATGAACAGCAATCAAAATACAGATAGTGGATACAAGGAATAAAATGCATATCACGATCACCACATCAAGACAAACCACAGACATGGACGTAAATATCTACAAGACATACGAACATGTTGGGAAATCCACGGGTGATGGGAATGCTAAATGAAATGAAATAAGACTCCACTCTTACCTTGACCAAGGAACGGGTAGAAACACAAGAATATTGTCGGAGCTCAGCGGTCGCAACGAAGGTGCGGACGTGTCTCGGAGCAGTGTGTTTACTCGGGCTGCTGGAATTAGACTGACGCCTGAGTCTAACTATTCTGGGGCTCCAAGGGGCTATCCTGAGGGGCGGGGCGAAAGTGGCTTGGCCAGCGGGCAAGTAAGTAGAAACTGGACGCGAGCAGCGCCAGGGGTAATCGTACGCTTGTGACAGGTGTATACCAAGGCAAAGCAAGGAAAGGCAACAGTTTAATTCCAGGCCCTTCGGAGTGGGAAAGAGGGGGGGGGGGTAGGGGGAAGGATAAGGAGGGGAAAGAGTGAGAGGAAGAGGGGGGGAAGCAAACGGATAAAAATAAATCACACAAGAAAATTAATGACAAAGCGACAATCGAAAAGGAAAGCAAAATACCATGAATAATGAAATCTCACAATACTTTAAAACCAAATAAACAAACTAAAACAAATATAGGACAGTGTGTGTGTGTGTGTGTGTGTGTGTGTGTGTGTGTGTGTGTGTGTATGTGTGTGTGTGTGTGAGACTTCAAGACTTCAAGAATTTATTCAAATATAAGGCCTACGCCCCTGATTGAAGGGGAGTGTACAAAGGTACATATCATGCAAATGTTCAACGTAATGCCAGAGAACAAAACATAAACAAAACAAAGACAAAATTTTCATTCCATTGCAGTTTCTCGCGCCTTGAATGCTTTATACAGAAATATACATACTTTTCTAACGCACTCTTCATTACCCGACGCCATCAACACGGAAAAACGAGACATGTTGGGTATTCTACAATATTTCTGCGGAATAAATTGGTTTCGTAGATCTTCAAAGAAAGGACAACACAGCAAAAAATGAATTTCGTTTTCTACAGAATCTTTACACAATGTACATAACAAATTGCGAGGTTCATAATTCCTATATCTATAGAAATGTACAAACAAATCAGAAATTCCAAAACGAAATTTAGTCATCAGATATCTCAAATGGTTATCCATATTCATTCGTAAATAAGTAGGTATGCATCGTATCGCAGTAGGGCCACAAAACCTTCTATACACACTAAATCTGTCACTATTCTCAATATGATCATTCCACTCTTGCCATCTACAGTCAATTAACCGAGTCTTGAACGCTCGCAAAAATTCATTCACTCTACCAACTCCTCGGTTTAACCAAACAAAACCAAATCCATAACGATACAAGTATATGCGAACATTTGACACCCAATTTATTTTACCCCTACAATCCAAATTATGCAACATTAAATATGCTTTCTTAGGTAATCTCTCTTCATCCATCTGCAAAACTTTCAACCAATAACGAATACATTTCACAGCAAAATTAATGGTGATTGGGAATCTATTCATTTCTCTATATACCAAATCGTTAGGTGTGCGCATTTCCACATGTAAGAATTTCTTAAGAGCAAACAAATGAACTTTTTCACAATGTTGTACTGCTTTGTCCAAGCCCCATATCTCACAAACATAACTCATAACAGGCTGCACTTGTGCATCAAAAAGCTTTAGAAAAACGTCAACAGAGTAATTATTAAACATACGCAGTCTTTGCATAATACACAGAAGAGCTTTTTTTTAGCCCTACTTGCAAGATCTCTGCATGTTGCAACATAACTTAGTCTAGTAGAAAAACAAACACCCAAATACTTATAAGCGTTTCCCACCTGCATAGCCCTTCCATCAAAATTCCACCTTTCTCTAATACCCAACTATCCTCCTTTTCTAAACACAACAATATCACTCTTAGACAAGTTAACTTTCAGACCAAGTGCATAAGAGGCTCTTTGCAGACTATTTAACTGTGTCTGCAAACCAACAACAGTTTCTGAGACAAGAACAACATCATCTGCCAACAAAAGAATGAACAACTCAAAAGCATCTAGCAAAAATGTTACACCATGCCTACCATTATTTATGACTTCCAATGCTAGTTCATTAATAAACAGAGAATAAAATTGGACTGCACACATCTCCTTGTTTTACTCCGGTAGAACAATTAATATACTCTGTTAGACTGACACCACATTTTACTCTAGCCTTCACATTGTTATACATACTTTTAACGCAGCGAAAAAGTTTACCCTTAATACCATTCTTTAACAAAACAGGCCAAAGCAAGTTTCTATTTATGGAATCGAAACATTTATCAAAATCAATAAATGCAACATACAACTTACGATTAAAGCACAATTGTTTCTGTACACAAGCCATCAACGTAAACATGTGATCAACAGTTGACTATCCTCTTTTAAACCCAGCCTGAAACTCCCCAGTGGAATTATTTTCTTCAACCCAGTCTTGCAAGCGCCTATTTATAACTGAACTATATACTTTACTACTAACATCACACAGACTAATGCCGCGGTAGTTACCAGGATTATTAACATCACCTTTCTTGAACAATGGCAAAATAATAGACTCAGTCCAATTTACTGGGAAAATTCCTTTATCAAAAAGCACATTAAAAAATTTTTCAAAAAAAGGGACAACAAGTTCACCATCAATTTTTTATAGTTATTAATATCAAACTTTGATTCCTTGATGCATGATAGATATCAATAAAATGCACATTATATACACATTTGGTTAACCTCACTCCAAGGTCAAGGTCACTGGAGCTTTCCAAAGTCGGTTAGCATAGGCATTTTGAAGTGACCTTGACCCTAAACTATGAGAGATATAAAGTCCAAACTTGTATTTAGAGATGATAGATTGCTCTTTTATATTTGTTTGGTTTTGCGTTGATTTTGATTTTAGACCGTGTAAAAACATATTAAAAAATAGGTCAACATACATGGAATGGCTGTTTATTTAACCCATAGTATGCAACAATATTGGGTTATTTGACCAGACATGCATGAGAGGTCACGTAAAGATCAAAGTCATGTAGGGTCAAGGTCACTGAAGCTCAGCGTTCTCCCAAGGTCATATTTTTTTTAAATAATACAATTATAGCTGTAGTTTATTTGAAAGTACATGAGTGCTGTGTATTTGGAGCCGGAGGTCAAGATCATCTCAAGCTCAAGAGCATAGAAAGATCAAAGTCGGTATTACTTTGCATTTTAATGCCACCGTTTTATTTTGCTGTGTTTTTTTTCTGTGCACTCATATTCATGTTAAACATTGCGAGTTCCATAATAAGCATGTGGTTCATATGGGTTTTGCCCTTCTAATTATTATTATTATTATTATTATTATTATTATTATTATTATTATTATTATTATTATTATTATTATTATTATTATATGGTTGTTGGCGTTGGTGGTGCTGATGATGCTACTTCCACTACTATTACTACTACTGCTATTACTACTACTGCTATTACTACTACTACTACTACTACTACTACTACTACTACTACTACTACTACTACTACTACTACTACTACTACCACCTTGTTGCAGTGGAATTTCCCAAGGCGACGGCCGATATAATAGCGGACACTGGCAGGAAAGGCAGCTCGCCTGTTGACTTCATGACGCAGGTGCCCGAACACTACACATTGCAATCCACCTTACAGCCCCTAGAGGACAGCTCCAGACTCTCCAGCACCTCCGGCAGAGTTCCTGGTAGCTCCAGAGGCGGTAGCGCCGGAAGTTCGGTTAAACTCGGCACTGATGAGCGGGAGCAGCAGGGATCGAGATACACCGCGCCTTCCGAGTCCACCTCTTCCACCAGCGGGCCCAATATCAACATTGCTTACGCTGCTGCCGAGTACAAACCTTAAATGAATCCAGTCTGATACAGAGAGACTGACAAAAAGACAGGCGCAGATACTGACAGTCACCTAGACAAGTATTTAGGCAGGCAGTCGCATGCATGGTCTCAACGTAATATATCACTACTGGTTGTCACGACGAAAGTCGCGCCATACAATCCGTTTGGTTCTGTTGATCACAGTGATTTCCATTTTATCATTTAGAAAACGAATGGCTTCCTTTTCATCGCCACATTCGACGAAGACGAGCCTGAATATGGATGATAACGTTTTGAGGACCGTTATACAATGTTTTCAAATAATTGAACATAGAACCATTTCTTTCCTTAATGAATGTTCGGTAATCATACAAGGGTAAGGATTACGCTGGTTACTTTACTTGACTGGCCTAATGTCTCGACACATTGATTGTTTGACGGAGTAGAGTACATGTCAACGAACAAAATAATTACTTTCAGTAAATATGTCTTCTCAACATAGAATAAATTTGTCTGTATAGATGGAAATATGCCTCACGTTTCGATTGTATAAATGTAATACTATGGTAGTACAAGTAGTTTAGGGTTTGGTAAAGCCTGTTTGAATATGCTTTCTTGCATTATGGTATTTTGGGATCTGTTTAGTATGCAATTACCCCAGTTGGAGTGCCGGGGGTTTCAGTATAAATAGTATCCCCACTTTCTGGAAATTTAGTGCTTTAAATTCCCACTGTCGCTGTCTTTCTCATTTGCTCTTTCTCATTCCTGCTTTGTTCTATCCATCTGCTATACTATCGTCTTCTTCGCTAGACCAGTCTCCTACCTTTTTTCTTGAAAACTCTTCCGGGACAAGACTCCTTGTTTGTGTATGAGGTCTGTTGGATCAGCTTGGGAATATTGGACGCTTTCTGCCAGGTGGTCACTAGGGTTATTTAGCAATGTAGGCATTTTATATGTATGTGTTTTGTTGATAATTTATAATGATGTTTGTATTCTATTTTGTTTTTGTAAACGGGGGTTCGATAAGTTGGGGTGAAGCCTCAGCCGTCTCTTGCGTGGGATGTCTTTATTGTAAAGTGACTGGCTGGTGGAGGGCATTCAGTTTTCCCACTAGGGTTGTTTCAGCAGATATTTTATGCGGATTGGGGGTTGTCCGGTCCTGATTTGGCTCGGAAGAGTCCGCTGGACCTAAAGCAACAATTATGTAATGTAATGTAATGTAGTATGCAATTTTTCCAACACTTCATCCATTATGGCCATAGGATATATAAAATAAGGTTGGTTAGTTTTTCCAACTGGTTCTCAACGTATTTATAGTAGATGTCTTATAACGAAGCTTTTTGCTATGCTTGTGGATTTTGTTGTGATTGTGATAACTTGTTTGCAGAAGGTTAATTTTATGAATTGTCTGATTTTGCATGTGGGTTTTGTCATTGTATAATTTCTAATTCAATATTGTAAGTTGTTTCATGTTTGTTTCTTTCTTTTTATGTAAAGCGCTATGCGCTTGTCTATAAAAAGACAGGTAATAGCGCTATATAAATGTCCATTATTATTAGTAGTAAACGTACATATATACATACATAGCCTACACACATAAGCTTACATACATACATACATCCTATCCTATCCTGCCCCGTAACTCGATAGTCATTAGGGCCGCAGATGATCGTTTAACCAGCGTACTCCATCTTTCTCTGTCCTCGGCAGTCCTTATGGCTTCATACATACTATAATTATTTAAAATAAAAAAAGAATGTCAAATGAGACTGTATCACTAGTCGTCTTCCATGTAATATAGAACAGGAGCGTGGAAGCAAAATAAACAAATACACTAAAAAAAATACTCAATTTCTACATTTAATTAAGTGCATCAAGACATGTTTAATCACACACTGAAAATGTTACAGGTCGTTCGATATAAACTACACCATACACTAACACGCACGGACACGCACATCATTAGCAATACACAATAAACAATACACACATACAAGACAAATAAACAAATAAAATAATAAATAAATAAAGAAAAACGTGTGATACAATCTTTGGCACCTTTTTATATAAAAACAAAATAATTGTGAATAGTGAATAATCTCCGACAACTTCTCCCTTCTCTCCCCTAACCACCCCACACCCTTACCACTTGGTCCCACCCACCCACCCACCTCTCTGTCCTCTCTCCTCCTCATATCTCTCTATATCTCTTCTTCCGTCCGCCGTCTCCCTCTCTCCTTCCTCTCTCTCTCTCTCTCTCTCTCTCTCTCTCTCTCTCTCTCTCTCTCTCTCTCTCTCTCTCTCTCTCTCTCTCTCTCTCTCTCTCTCTCTCTTTCTTTCTCCCTCTTTCACTGTCTTCTTCCACTCGATTCTTTCTTCCCCCCACCCTCCCCTCTCTCTCCTCTCTCTCTCTCTCTCTCTCTCTCTCTCTCTCTCTCTCTCTCTCTCTCTCTCTCTCTCTCTCTCTCTCTCTCTCTCTCTCCTACCATCTCCTTTGCTTTACGAAAGTGATAAATGCGCATATACTGACCATACAAATCATACACGATTTCCTATCAAGCTCATAAACAACGATCATCTTAGGTGGTTCCAGCGGTGAAAATTGTGGACTCATTGTCGCAGGGCTACGATTATCAGTCCTTATCGTTAATCGTCGCAACAAGTTAATGGTCGGCCTCTGACGTCATTCTCACACGTTGCTCCTGGTATGACGTCATTCGCCGCTTCACAGCTACGCATGCAGACTCCGCCCATTCGCCGGCAAGGGGCAGGATTGGGATTCGCTGAAAATCAAAGACCACAAATTGCAGACGGTTGCTTTGTTGCTGTTGTTTGGATGTGGTGGTTGTGGCGATTACGATGATGAGGAGGAGGAAGAGGAGAATTATGACGAAAACGAAGATTATAATTATGATGTGTACAAGTTGTTGTTTTTTTGCAAATATATAAAATAAAATAAAATATGTCAATTGTCTACTAATTTCAAAGTGCCATCAATCCAATGTTTGAGTTACAGCTTTCCTATTTAAACAAGTATCAATCCATAAAATAGCAACACTAATAAGTACAACAATAAATAAAATACTAATAATAAATAGAGAGACAGACATATAGATAATAGATAGAGATACAGACAGATAATAGGTAGATAGATAGATAGATAGATAGATAGATAGATAGATAGATAGATAGATAGATAGATAGATAGATAGATAGATAGATAGATATTATATATATCGGCATTTTTATTTAGACATTAGACTCACTTTAAGGTTATTTGGTAAATCAAAACACAGAATACAAAATTCCACTTACCAGATGATGGAACAGCAATTTCTTCTGATTCTGCTGACGCTGGTTCTGGTTCCTCTGGTTTTTCTATCTCAGGTTCTTCTATCTCGGATTCTTCTGTCGCTTGTGGTTCTTCTGTCGCTTGTGGTTCTTCTGTCGCTTCTGGTTCCTCTGTCGACTGTGGTTCTTCTGTCGCCTCTGGTTCTTCTGTCGCTTCTGGTTCTTCTGTCGCTTCTGGTTCCTCTGTAGCTTCTGGTTCTTCTGTTGCTTCTGGTTCTTCTGTCGCTTGTGGTTCTTCTGTGGCTTCTGGTTCCTCTGTCGACTGTGGTTCTTCTGTCGCCTCCGGTTCTTCTGTCGCTTCTGGTTCTTCTGTAGCTTCTGGTTCTTCTGTTGCTTCTGGTTCTTCTGTAGCTTCTGGTTCTTCTGTTGCTTCTACAGGCTCTGGTACATCTGTAGTGATTACTGGTTCCACTGTTATATTCATCAGTGCTTCTGTTGCTTCTAGGGGCTTTGGCATTTCTGTCGGTTCTGGAGCTTCTGTCACTTCTAGTTCTTCTGTAGTAACCACCGATTCGGTTATAGAATTTAAGGGCGCTTCGGTCACCGTAATTTTTGAGGGGAAAATTCCTTCATTTCCTGTTTGCACGTGTTCCATAGAAATAATACGAAAGCCTATGCTAGGTGGAGTTGAAGGCTCGCTATTTCCTCGCATGGTTGCAAGTGGCGTTGTGGACGAAGGAAATGACGTAGTTGTTGGTGTTTGCGGTTCCGCATCTCCATATCCATTTGTAGAAGTAGGCTTAATTGGAACCGTAGTTGTTGTCTGGGGCGGCACCGTATGGTTGACCACGTTAATTTTATGCCGTCTCCAAAGGTTTTGTAGGATAGCTTCGTATCGAGGGTGGTTCTGAGCCAGAAAGACGAGCACGCGTAGCGTGGATTGCTCACGCGGCGGAAGTGACGCCAGAAGCTCTTGTGACGTCAGCAATGACGCGGTCGATGCTGACTGTGGCCAAAACCTGTTCCATCGTTGCAAAGGGAAGGCCTCGCTGCTTTGCACACAAACTGTCAGTAGAACAAATATTGCGACAGCCGCCCACCGATATGGCAGGGCACGTTTGGAAGTTTTGGCAGCCATTGTCTATTTCAACAATAGTATTCAAGTTTAGTGGGTTTTTTTTTGTTCCGCGTGAAGACTTCCAACGTATGGGAAAATATGTATTGTCAAGTACAGTGGCCGCTACGCAATGAAAATACGACAAAATCCACAGATAATTAGTGTCAAGATTCGGTTGATTGATCAAGATAAGCTCTTTAAATTTTCGAAGTTAATGTTTAGACACACAATGTTTACCTTCAGTTGTAGAAAAATAGTCGATTTTTCTAAATAAATCTGCAGGTTGCGTGCTATTGTTCTCAAATTCTTTGATGATCAGGCTTGAGCTTGAAACAATATTTTAAAACATCGATCGTCAAGTTTCAATTGTACAGTGTGGAAGTAGGCCTAATGTCAGAATCGGTTTTTCAGATGTTTTATTACTTAGCAATACACAGAAGTTCACAAAGCAGTGTACATCAAGCCTAACGTGGCTCTATGAATTCAAAGTTTATTATTATTATTATTATTATTATTATTATTATTATTATTATTATTATTATTATTACAGGGGCGTCGCACGGTCCAAAATATTGGGGGGGCAACCCTGTCGACGGGGAGGTGGGGGGTGGGGGGGGGGCTGACAAGCGGGACGCACCCTGTAATATATCCTCGTACCTTCATCCAACTGAAAGACTGAGAGTAAAAACATTTAATTATTTATGTTCTTCTTTACTGAAAATACAAGATTCATTTCCAGAAACTACAAATACATGATCAGCGATATGTGATAATGATTAAAACCAGGAAACACGAACATTAATTAGTACAGATTTTTGCGCTTAGGTGAAAAAAAAACACCTACATTATATCTCTTGAGTCGGTCCACAAACGTTCGAAGAGCCGGCTTTACATGAAGAAAAAGTGCGGTTTATATTTTAACCCTTCGACTTGAGAAATTTTTGGGAAGTTTGTTTAATAGCCACTAATAACTCATAAACAAAATCTCTGCTTAGTCGATCAACAAACCCCAGAGCATCAATTTCCGAGAAAAGGTCCAAGGTCAAGTTTTGACCTTTATCACCTAGCTGTAAACTTGAACTATTGTGAGGATGGTGCCACGAGTTCTAGTAACCCTTACACAAAAACCTCACGTCATTCGGTCTACAAACACCAGAGATCTTTTTACAGACCAAAAAAGGAGCCAAAGGTCAGGTTTTGACCTTTTTGACCTAGCTGTGACCTTGGATTTTGGGAAGGATCGAGATGATCTTACTAGTAGTCCATGAACAAAATCTCAGCTAGTTCAGTCCACAAACATCGGAGATCTATTCGCGGACACATAAACAAACAAAACAAACAAACAAACAAACAAACCAAGTGAAACCTATAATGGGGGCTGGGGGGGTGGGGGTGGTGGTGTAATAATCAAAGCAGTCAAGCCCACGTTATCTGTCCCCAGAAAAGCGAACGGGTCCTTTTTTTCCCCTTTTGCGATCAAAGCACGTGCACGTGTAGGCCTATCAACAAACTAAATCTAAATTAAAAAATATCGCGCACCTCAACTATTTATTGACACTTGCACATTCACCCTTGCCTTACTAATTTTACAGACTAAAGTAAATAATTGATATTAACAAACCTGGAAAACAGACGATTCCATTGTTTTGTTAATTTTGCTCTTTGCGTGATGAAATAACACTTCTTTCAAACAGCGAAAGCCAGCTCTGCTGCCCGGTGATTGCGTTAGCGCCACGAAATATTTTGTTGTGAAACACAGGCACATGCTAATAGATTATTGTAATATTATTTCGTACGTTAGCACTTTACACTACGGTTTAAAAATATGGTGATTTTTTTAATTATTGATTCTTCCTGCCTTCCTCTATCGTTTGAAATCTTCTTCTTCTTCTTCTTCTTTTCTTCTCTCTCTCTCTCTCTCTCTCTCTCTCTTTTTTTTTTTTTTGCCAAATTATTGGGGGGGCAGGTGCCCCCCCTGCCCCCCCGGGTGCGACGCCCCTGTATTATTATTATTATTATTATTATTATTATTATTATTATTATTAAGGAATTCTTCTAAATAGAAATAGTATACGTAGTACTTCTGCAATTAGTACGCTCTAAAACTAAAAGGTTCAATAGGCTGCTGTTATATAGGGCAGTGAAGGTACACCTATTGTGCGTCAGCAATGGCAACCAGATATCCAGCTATTAATTCACAACATTAAGCGTAACCGTACTGTCGAATATGAATTACCGACGAGTAGGATAACACGACAACCAGAGGAGCAAGTCAAATTTCATTCTTTCTATATATATTACGCAATTCATTCTTCGTATAGTAATAATCAAACACTTTAAAGATCGTAAAGAATGTAAAGCTTAAAAAAAATCTCTTTTTGAGCGAACAGGATATCAACCGGGTGAACATTTATAGTTTCGCCGGGCAAATAGAAATATATTGAAAGAAAGGAGTACCTGCGATTAGGATAGAGAGGCGCACCATAGACGTCAACGTCGTCATTCGGGGAAGTTGCGGTGTCTTATGCGTCGTCACTATTAGGTCATGTTGATGAGGAAAAAAGATGAGGGTAAGGAGTGGGAAGCTGGGGTGAGGCGTGGGAGTACTTGAGGGTGGGGTGGGGGTGGTGAGGTGGTGGACGGAGGCAGAGGATGATAGTAATTAGGGATTGATCAAACACAGTGATGAGAGTGGGAGAAAGAAGAAATGGTGATTGTATCTAAATGGGGTTGGCTGTAGACTAATCATCATCATCATCATCATCATCATCATCATCATCATCATCATCATCATCATCATCATCATCATCATCATCATCATCATCATCATCATCATCATCATCGTCACCATCATCATCATCATCATCATCATTATCGTCATCATCATCATCATCATAATCATCATCATCCATCACCATAACCATTATTATGGTCACAATAGGCTAATTAGACCCTGCACTATGGCTTCACGCCTTAAATAGTTCAGCCTGCTGTAGCCTTTGTAAATTAAAGTAGCTGCCTAGCAGACGACACAAGTCAGTTGTGTGCTAAGCATAGGTAGGCAGTGACCTCATCCTGCCACCCCCGCTAGAGTGCGCCACAGGTTTCGGAAGATATTTTTGCTGGCTGTGGCTGACCGCAAGGCTAGGTAGTCATTCTTTGTCTGAACATCGCAGGAGAAGGAGCTACGCTCTGAAAAATCTCTCTCAGAAAGACTAAGCAGGTGACGGGTGAAATTCATTCATCGCAGTATAGCCACAGCCTGACATTGTCAAAAAGATAAATGATCAATCATTTGTTTCATCGCAATTTATTGCTAATATTTTTGGATTATGTTTGTGAAGTCTTGCCATGTTTTATGATTGTGAATGTTAGTCAAACTTTGCTTGACCACGTGGCGGACACGCGACCGGTTTCGGCACCACGGGGTAGCCTCTACTGTCCAATTGTTGTTTCTCCTATGTGTATTATTGCAGACCAATGGCTGTACCGGGGAATGTGTATATTGTTAATTACTTCTCCACGTGTTTAGTTTATGATATGTATGTGTATAGGAATTATGTTGGAGATCCCAGTGGACCATGGACATAGAAGATTGTTTGTCCCTTTTTTGTATAAGTGGATGCGATCTCAACTGAGGGTTGTTTCTGCCATCAGTGAGACGCTCTACACCTTTGTATAGATCTACAAGGCGTTGCAGAAACTCGTCTTATGTTTTGCAGACGAGCAGGCTAGTTGGTCCGAGGCAGGGATAAACAACTAAGAGTCAACCCTGACATTCGGCCTGCAGGGGAACATCGAGCACTGAGCTCCGATAGCCCAATAGTCAACAATAAGGAGACACCATCAACACACCTCAACGATCCCGCTAAGTGCCACATAAAACGTGCACACACACTGATCTAGAAGGACTGTGCGGTAGTCCACTCTCCTGAAAACAAACATTAGGCCAACCAGAACAAATAGCCCAATGATGAGACAGTAGCAACTATCAAGAACAGTAGCAGCATATACCCATCAAGGAGCGAACTATTCGAAGTGAATTTGGACATTTAAGTTAATAGAGTGTTTGGAGAATTATGTATAGAATAGAGAAAATAAATGTGTGATATTTACTGCTAACAAGTGGCTAGACTATGTATGTTTCATAGCCATGTGAGAGAAAGTGTGCCAGTGAATCTTTGTCCATTTTCTCCCTATCTCTATAACCCTATCCGCACACAGACCGAGCTAAACATATAAATGTATTAAGATTAGTCACTGGGTGATTATACTAGCCGATCCCCGCAGACAAAGACGAGTGGGTAATAGCATTCCACTGTGCAGAGCCCAGTAACAATAGACCCACCGTTGCAATCATCATCATCATATAGGATACCATTCACGCCTTTTTTTTCTAAATAAGACTCGCGGTCTGTAGACAACATACATGCACGAAGGTTTCCCACACTCTCGCGTACCCAACAAACACACATTCAGCACTGAAATATGTGGTGTAAAGGCTAGTCGCTATTATAAGACGGAAAGGAAATCACATCTTAGTTTTGAAATGTTAGATAGCATCCAATACCATTATTGAAGGGAAGGAGGAAATCAGAGTACACGGAGAAAACCCTCGATGACCTGAAAGTCTCGAACCCGCAACCGTCAGCATAGGAAACAGGCGACTAAACCAACAGTGTCCCCAGACCATCCCTGTTAATTGTTGACTAGTGCAGAGGTAGAGCGCCAGTCCCCAATGGCGCGGTTTCCAATATCGAAGGATGCGCCTAGGTATCAAGTATTTAAAATAGGTATGACACTTATTAAGTCACCAAGGGCCGTGGGTTATCTCCCGATACGGCGGTTTCTCCCTCCCGCAATAATGACATTAGATGCAAGTCAATCTAAACTGTGAAAAATACTAAACTAATTAATCGTCTTCGTCAAAAGCAGTCTTTCTGACTTTAAACCGCATGTTTGAGTGATGAATGGGTATATTACGTGTAGTATTATATTGTATAACATGTTAGCCTGCACGTTGGTTACAGATCGCCGCGCTTTTAGTTACTGTGATTTTGGAGAAAAACGCATATATAGCATGTAGAATTCGTCATCCCGTCCACTTTGTTCCTTTGTGGTCGTTGTTGTTGTTATTGTTGTTGTTGTTGTTGTTGTTGTTGTTGTTGTTCTTCTTCTTCTTCTTCTTCTTCTCTGCTCTCCTCGGTCAATAGGGAAAATGCAGTTATTGTTTGTTCAGGTCTCACGAGAAGGAGAAAAAGAAAAAGAATAATAATAATGAGAAAACAACAACAACAACAACAACAACAACAACAACAACAACAACAACAACAACAACAACAACAAAGAACAGACCAGACGAAGAAGAACAAGAAGAAGTTAGAAGAAGAAGATCCGGTTCTGCCTTTTTCCCCTCCTTTCTTTCAAATAATTTGTGGTCATGATGATCAGCATAATTTTATGGGAGAGGAATTAAAAAGGGGAAGAACCGGATTTTCCTCATATAAAACTGGTTGGAGAAGAGTCACTTTCGTTATCATAATTATTATTAGACCATACCGGTATTGCAGTCATGTTTATACTGAAGTTGACATATTTATAGTCCATAGCTGATTTTCTGAACTTTTTAATTCCTTGCTAGATAGTCCTTTAGGTACAGTTTTGAAGTTTTATAATTTTCTAGTTTAATTGATATGATTCGTAAAAAAAAAAAAATCGAAATTTAATTTGGGTATAGCTGCGTTGTTCGTTTGTTTCTTAAATATGTCTATTTTTGAAACGCCGGAATAACTGCCACGAACATTTGAGTTTCGTTGTGGTTATTCAACATCAATTGTTTTTTGTGAGTGGGTGTGCGAGTGTGTCTGTGAGTGTATTTTGTGGTCGTGTGTACGTGTGAGAGAGAAGATCAGTGAGTGAGACAGATCGTCTAAATCACAAACTGTGTACAGATTATGTACAGAAGTTAAGTAAAAGAAAGAGATTACTTTTATATAGCGCACTTACAAGCTCAGAGAGCTTCTCAAAGCGCTAGCCATTAATATCCAGTAATCACAAAACAGTATGCTGAAGTCAGGATTCGAACCCACGTCGCCCGAGACGCACGTACACAAGTCATGCGCTCTGACGACTGAGCTATCCCTGCCGCCGAGTATAAGTATAAATAAATAAATAAATTAATAAATATCACTATGTTCCCGACGTTTGTCCACCACATTCATCAGTACAACCTATGTTCATCTGATGAATAAAAACAATTGATGCAACCACCACCAGCACCCACACCAATCCTTCTGACCTCATGGTCTCCATCCCTACCCCACCTTTCCGCAATGAATAAGCCCACATCACCACACACCCACACTCATACATCAATTAGCAAAAGGAAGAAGACTTCATTCAGCCAATCAACCAGATTTTGCACAGTAAGGATTGTTTAAAATTAATTGCTACCAGTAGGTTAGATATTAATGAACGTTGAAGCGTCATGAATCTCTCCCCGTTCCCTTCCCCTTTCCACCTCCATCCCCACTCTGAGCACTCCCACGATCTCGTGACTAGTGTAGAGAACTAAAAGAAGGAAAAGGGCGAAGTGAAGAGAGTCGCACGTTATGTACATTTGCTTACATGCTCCCAGCAGGTCAGTTATTTCTATCGTAACGGTGGAAGGACCTGCAGTTATCCCCAACCGTGGCGCGCGTGTTCCAAACTTTCAATTGACGACCTTCTGTCCATAGGTCGCGCCCCCTCGCCCCCTCTCACCCACCCACATCCACCGTCCCCTCTCTTTAAAAAAAAAAATTAATCGACTTATATGGAACGCGGAAAGCGTCAAATGCGCCCGCAATTGCACGCCCATCTAGTAGCTGATTGGTCAAAAACTTACACGCCAAACTGCGCACGCGCAATTGCACACGCAATTGCACGCGCATTTACCTACGAGTCACATTAAAACTAGGAATGGAAAATGTCCGGAAGTATGTTCGATGTATTAAAATAATTTAATGATAAATTCACAATAATTTACAATGAAATCCTCACCATCCACACACTCCCCTGCCTCAAATACTCCAAATTAAATGTTATAATAATTTGCTTATATAGTTTTTGGAACGGAAAAAGCATCGGAAAACCGGTGTAGCTATCGTAGGAGTTATCATTATTGTAGCCTTCGTCTTGATAGGTCTTAGATGCTCTCAAAATAGTAAATTGAGTAGCATAATAGGGTTATTTATCATTTAAGATTACGTCTGATCATTTTTCTAAGGAGAAAGTAGTTCGGACTTTGGGGTTAGTTATCTGGAAGTTTGTATCTAGTTTTGTAAGATTTAGTTTACATCACTGAACAATACGTCATAGCTGACTTTCGTCATCTAAAACTCTTTAGAATTTCACTACAGCTTTGTTTTGCTTCTTTTTGAGTTTTTTCATCGCTACGCTACGCTAAGTTTTCAAAGCTACGCTAAGTTTTCATCACTGTCGCGAAAATAAGAGTGTCTTCGTATCAGCAGCATGGTATGTTCGTTTTGTTTCTTGATGTTCACAATAACAATGTTAGAGAAACTACCGAAAAATCAACAATGACATCCGAAAAGGCATGCGCACAGCAAAGGATAACAGATTAGAAGAGCAATGCCAGGAAATAGAGAACAGTCTGAACAAGAACAACAGAAAGAAAGCCTACCAGACCGTAAAGCGGCTGACAAGTGTTAAACAGCCCAAGGTCTCCACGACCCAAAGCAAGTCTGCCATATGCCTTACAGAAGAACAAGAAGTCTTGGATAGATGGACAGAGTACTGCTATGACCTTTACAACCACACACCAAATGGAGACCCATCAGTTCTAGTATGTCCCCAGAACAGAGAAGAGGAAGAAATCCTCCCAATTCTCCGAGAAGAAGTTCAGGCAGCAGTGCAATCACTGAAGAAGGGGAAGTCAGCGGGAGTGGACAAGGTACCCGCGGAATTGCTTCAAGCAGGAGGAGAAGCGATGATTAACGCCATCACCAATAACTGTACCAAGATCTGGCAGAGTGGGGAGTGGCCTACACCATGGACCCAGTCGCTTGTCATCACTCTTCCCGAAAAGGGTAACCTTCAGGAGTGTGAAAATTACCGCACCATTAGCCATACCAGCAAGGTCCTCCTGAAAAAATTACTCAATTACCCAAGCTGAACAAATCATAGCTGAAGAACAAGCAGAATTCAGGGCAGGGCGAAGTACTACTGAACAGATTTTCAACCTCAGAATAATCTGCGAGAAATACCCACAGCATCAACAACATCTATATCATGTGTTTGTAGACTACAAGAGAGCGTTTGACCGAATCTGGTATGCAGGTCTGTGGCTACCATGAGATTGTCAAACATCAGTCCTAACATTATTGAAGTCATCAAAAGCCTGTATGTCAAGGCTACCAGTGCAGTCCTCCACAAGAGCGCCATCGGGAACTGGCTTGTAACAACAATCGGTGGTGCGTCAAGGATGCCTACTCTCTCCAACACTCTTGAACATCTTCCTAGAGCGCATCATGTCAGATGCCCTTGCAGATCACGAAGGCACATTCAGCATAGAGGGTAGAGCAATCTCCAACCTCCGTTTTGTGGACGACATTAATGGATTGGCTGGAGAGGAACAAAAACTTGAATAGCTGGTACAGAGGCTTGACACCACCTCTAGAGCGTATGGAATGGAAATAAGTGCAAAGAAGACCAAAATGATGACCAAGAACACCAATGGCATCAACAGGGACATCAAAGTTTAAGGCCAATCCCTCAACACAGTGCATAGCTTCAAATATTTAGGAGCCATTGTATCAGACAGTGGGTCCCGACAGGAAGTCCTATCCTATCCTATCCTATTCTATCCTATCCCGTAACTCGGAGGTAGTAGGGTCACCGCAGATGATCGTTTAACCAGCGTACTCCATCTGTCCCTGTTATCAGCAACCCTGATTGTTTCGCTCAATGTCAAACCAGTCCATTCTCGAATGTTGTCCTCCCACCTCTTTTTCTGTCTCCCTCTTCGTCTACCTCCTTGCACTGTGCCTTGCAGGATGGTCTTTGCAAGACCTGATGATCTGGTGACGTGGCCATACCATCGGAGTTTCCGTTTTTTCACCAGGATCGCACAAACAATTGCTGCCCAGACAAGGTCGAAGTCCATTTGGAAAGACAGGAACATCAATCTACAATACAAGGTAAGCCTGCTGCGATCCCTTGTCATCTCCATCTTCCTATACGCTTGCGAAACATAGACTTTCACAGCAGATGTACAACGAAGAATACAAAGCATGGAGATGAGGCGCTACCGAAGACTTCTGGCCATTTACTATACCCAGCACATCACCAACAACGAAGTCCAACAAACCATCACACAAGCCATTGGACAACACGATGACCTGCTCACACTGGTGAAGAAACTCAAACTCCGATGGTATGGCTATATCACCAAAGCATCAGGCCTTGCAAAGACCATCCTGCAAGGCACGATGCAAGGAGGCAGAAGAAGAGGGAGACAGAAAAAGAGGTGGGAGGACAACATTCGAGAATAAACTGACTTGACCCTGAGCGAAGCCAGCAGGGTTGCTGAGGACAGAGAAAGATGGAGTACGCTGGGTAAACGATCGTCTGTGGTGCCCTCAACGATCTTCGAGTTACGGGATAGAATAGGATAGGATAGGATAGAGAACCTTTAAATCTTCAATCTCGATACAATTTTATAGTCTGCGATTTTTACGTCTTCGTCTAACTGACAGACCGATTGCGTCATATAGCAAATTGATGATGAGTTTCCATAACCCTGAAACCTTGGAACCAAAACGGAAAATCTTCACTGAGAAGGGAGATTTTGACCAGGGAGGACTTCGTCAGTCATCCAACACAGCAAACGATTGCAAGGCAAGCCGTTTGTAAGACAGCCAGGAGGATACAGGGGCCTGTGACGGTGGGTCTATTGCTGCTGGGCTCTGCACAATTCAATGCTATTACCCACTCGTCTTTCGTCTGTGGAGATCGCTAGTAAATCTCCCGGTGACTAATCTTAATACATTTATTAGTTTAGCTCGGTCTGTGTTAGGCTGGGGTTACAGGCTAACTTATTTAAGACGAGAAGTCATAGTGCTGTGTAAAACTGGTCCTTTTATGACAGGGCCTACAGGCCGTACACGGACATCACGAATCACCTGAAGGCGACCTATTGCAGGGTGTCCATCTGCACTTTTCACTGCTTCGGGGTGGGGGTAAGTGACCGAAGGTCGTCGACCGTACGTTACTGAAGTTGTAGGCCATTCTTGACGAACTGTTGTGTTCAATCTTCAAGCACCATCGTGGGTATGTGTTCAGCTAGGCTAGACTGGGCAAACAGATGCCAGATATCTAGCAATATAGGCAAAAGGAACAATAATAACAATGTTTTTTACTTTAGGTTAGTTAAGTTAGTTTTGTTTTTGTGTTAAATAAGTTTCATACTTCCGTCACTGTCTATCAGCCACATCGCATCTAGGCCGATTCCTAGGTCTTTCAGACAGCATCCAGCAACATTTATTTGATCTATGTTAAGAATTCAGATCTATTTCAGAGGGTCTGGTTTGAGGAGCACTTGGCAGAAGTGTTTTATTTTTATGTCAATGTATGTAGGGAAGGCAAGTGGAAGCATGAAGAAAAGATCATCAGTCATCACATCTATCATTCATAATATAATGTTAAAGTTGTATAATATTTCAATGCCATGTATACTGGACGAAAGAGGGACCATAAACTATACATGTGTGTTGTTATGGATTTTATATCTGAGACATTAGATAACGATCTGATCGTTTCCGGCGCGACAGTACGGAGCCGCAACAGCACAGACGCCGCCACTGCACAGAAGCAGCAGTATCACAGAAATGGCCAAAACACAGAGACAGCAACAACATAAATGCAGAAGTAGCTCAGGGGCAGAGAGAGAGAGAGAGAGAGAGAGAGAGAGAGAGAGAGAGAGAGAGAGAGAGAGAGAGAGAGAGAGAGAGGTAGACAGACACGCAGCAATGGCGAGTACGTAAAATTGCCAGTGACATCATCTTTAGAAACGAGGCTAAGCCGGGTAATAGACATCAACTACGTTTATCCCCGCTTCATTACGCGAATTCAAGATAAGTAAAATATTTAATATTATCGCCAAAAGACATACCTCAGTTTCACTCGCTTGGTCTACATTGTCATCAACAAATACTGAAACAATACAAGGATCAACAAGGCTGCAGTAAATTCGATTATTTAATTATATCATCACCCATTAGTATTCACAATCATTGAATGAATAGCGAACCGCGTCATCATCAACAGCGTGTTTGAAAAAAAAAAGTGCTAGTGCGAGCGTGTTCTTGTCTTTGGTGCTGTAATTCTATCTCAACTGCACATACCTCCTATTATAAAGATCTACGAAAGCAACCGCGGCAGGTGGTGCGGCATCCCCCTGAAATCATTACGTATTTTGGGGAAAGGGCCGCACGAATATCCTCACGTGCGTTGACAATCATTGCGTTGACAATATTTGTACTCTTGTTGTTGTTCTATGGGCCACAAAGTAAAGACAGGATAGTAAATATAAATTATAACACAACATTTAATTTGGGGGTTGGAGGTTGAGGAAGGGTATTTGTGGCGAGGTTTACATTGTGAATTATTTGTCAATTTATAATAAAATTATTTTGGTGCAGAGAACTATCCGGATATTTCCCATTCCTAGTTTGAATGTGATTCGTAGATAATTGCGCGTGCAGTTGCGCGTGCAATTGCGCTTGCGCACTTTGGCGTGTAAAATTTTGACCAATCAGCTACTAGATGGGCGTGCAATTGCGTGTGCATTATCGCGTGCAATTTACACGAGCGTTTGACGCTTTCCACGCGCCATAGACTTAACTGCAGTTACATCCTCTCTCTCTCTCTCTCTCTCTCTCTCTCTCTCTCTCTCTCTCTCTCTCTCTCTCTCTCTCTCTCTCTCTCTCTCTCTCTTTCAACATTAGTGTCAAATTTCCACAAGATAATCTCCTGTCCAACTGTTGGTCATTTCCTTGTTATCTAAGTTGCTTCATCTCTCATCTTTCCCTCCCCTGTACTGCCCTTCCCCTCCCCCCTCCTCAATACCCCTCTTCTCTCCCACCCCACTCCTGCAAATGATTCATAGATCACAAGACTAGTTTGCACTTATACCACACACACACCTTCCCCTCTTCCCCCCTCCCCCCTTGAAAGAAAATCTAAAAAAAAAAAATTTGCCAGCTAGTGGTGCTTCGCTTCCAACGTCATTTATTGATGGAAATGTTGGTTGATTGATGATGTGCTCATTCTGCTTCACCAGACAGATTCAGAGATCACATTCAATAAGTTACACTTAACCCATTTTGGGGCGAACCAGCGAAGCTCCGAATCAATCAACTCAATGATTTATCGAGAGAAAAACAAGATGGTAAACCATTCCAATGTATTCCATTTCCATGTGGCCGAAAAATACGCATTTTAAAAAGTGTAATATCTTGGTGGGGTTGTGACTCGACTTTATCCTAACGAAGCAAAGGGTAAACATAGAATGATAGGTCAAGATCTTAGCTCTCTGCAATCCAACATTTTACAAAGTCAGATCAGCCAATGTTTAGCTAGAACTACAGAGCAAAACGTGTTTAGAAAGCGGTGAAGCACAATTACGTTGATCTTTGATAAAATAAAAACGCGAATGATCTCTAATAGGCTTGAGGCCAAAAGTATATTTTGAACGCACAAAAAAGTTACATTCCGAGCGACGGACCGACCGGCTGACCGACTACAGGACTGCTACTAAAGAATGAACTTCAGCCGTTTTTAATTTTTTTATTTTAAATGCGTGTTTAGCAGCAAACCGATTGACTGACTCCATTGCCACTGACCTTTGATAGAGCAAATGTGATGGCAGGGATGGCAGGCCACTGACCTAGGTAATGTTGCTATGAAGATTGGTCAAAACACCTTTTGTGGTTCTTGAAAATTGGCTTCCAAAGGACCGACAGACAATCGGGGGCGGTAATGGGGGGGGGGGAGGGGGTTAGAAGGGGTGGCCTGAGAGAGGGAAGGGGTGGACGAACACACCGACCCACAGACCAAAATTTGACTTATTGTGATTCCCGAATATTTAAAATATTTTCAGATAAGTCTAGAAATACCACACACGCACACACACACGCACGCACGACACACAAACACACACACACACACAAACACACACACAAAAATCATTATCATACAAACAAGAAACCCCAACCTAAATGATGTACTAATTCTCTTGGTAATTTGAACACGAAATAGATATCCGGCGGAACTGTGAATTACAGCATAATTTTGGGAGATAATAATATGTTTCGGAACATTATCAACATAAGGGATTGGCTTTAAAAAAGATGGCAAGCCATTCAAATGTATTACCACTCACAAAGTACATAGCCGAAAAATAAGCATTTTCAAAAGTTTCAATTTTCTTGGTGATGTTGTGACTCGACTTATCTAAATGAAGCAGAAGGAAAACATAAATTATATACACACAATATAAATTATATGCACACGCAAAAATTGTATCCAAATCGGTTGAGTGAGGTTTGAGATACAGCGCAAAAGATGTTTACAAAATGGTGAAACATAAGGTTCTTAACCTTTGAGAAGGTACAAACACAAATGAAGTAACATGCTTAGCAGTAGTGACAGTATCCACAAAGTAAAAATGATGAATTTCGGTTTAGTTATTGTTGAGATAAGGCAAATAGCGTGTTTTGAAAAAAAAAAGGGAAATTCGGATTGACCGACAACGGGACTACTACTGAAAGATGGCCCATTATTGGAATATTTGAAAAGTGAAATTCGAAAAGTGAAATTCGTAGACACCGACCGACAATCGGAATGCTACCTAAGGATAGTCAAAGTAGCCTACGTGTTTACCAAAACTCAACAAATTCGCTCAAGCCGTTTTGTGAGATATTTGAGATATCCGTGTTTATCAACAAAATAACTCCATTGGCGCTGCTCTTTGCTGTAGAGCAAATCTGATGTCTCTGGAAGTCACGCCATTGGCGCTGCTCTTTGCTGTAGAGCAAATCTGATGTCTCGGGAAGTCACGCCATTGGCGCTGCTCTTTGCTGTAGAGCAAATCTGATGTCTCGGGAAGTCACGCCATTGGCGCTGCTCTTTGCTGTAGAGCAAATCTGATGTCTCGGGAAGTCACGCCATTGGCGCTGCTCTTTGCTGTAGAGCAAATCTGATGTCTCGGGAAGTCACGCCATTGGCGCTGCTCTTTGCTGTAGAGCAAATCTGATGTCTCGGGAAGTCACGCCATTGGCGCTGCTCTTTGCTGTAGAGCAAATCTGATGTCTCGGGAAGTCACGCCATTGGCGCTGCTCTTTGCTGTAGAGCAAATCTGATGTCTCGGGAAGTCACGCCATTGGCGCTGCTCTTTGCTGTAGAGCAAATCTGATGTCTCTGGAAGTCACGCCATTGGCGCTGCTCTTTGCTGTAGAGCAAATCTGATGTCTCGGGAAGTCACGCCACTGACTAGGTAATGTTCCTCTAAACTTTGGTCAAAATCCGTTCAGTGATTCTTAATCTATGACTTTAAACGGACCAACCGAAAGCCAGACGGACGGACAGACCGAGATTTTGCTCGTTTTGCTTCCCTTCGACGATTTCAAAGTATTTCCAGATTAGTCTGGACGATGGAACTGACAGACCGACATTTGTTCGTTCTCATTCACCCCCTACCTCCTTCTCTTACACTCCCCGACGATTTGAAAGTATTTCCAAATGAATCTGACCACCCTCAATAAGATAACATTTTTGCAGGTAATCATTGTAATATCTATAAAAGCAAACGGTTAATAACCTTCAACTATTCGGCTCTCAACAGTAAATCAACACATAGTGCCACACCGAGTAGAAATCTCTCTCTCTCTCTCTCTCTCTCTCTCTCTCTCTCTCTCTCTCTCTCTCTCTGTGTCTCTCTCCCTCTCTCTCTCTATATCTCTCTCTGTGTCTTTCTTTCTCCCTCTCTCCCTATGTATCTTTTTCCGTCTCTTGGTATCTCTCTCTCTCTCTCTCTCTCTCTCTCTCTCTCTCTCTCTCTCTCTCTCTCCCTCTCTGTGTCTCTCTCCCTCTCTATATATATCTCTCTGTGTGTCTTTCTTTCTCCCTCTCTCCCTATGTATCTTTTTCCCTCTCTTGGTATCTCTCTCTCCTTCTGTCTCTCTCTCTGTCTCGGTATCTCTCTCTGTCTCTCTCCCTCTCTCTCTCTCTCTCTCTCTCTCTCTCTCCCTCTCTGTGTCTCTCTCCCTCTCTCTATATATCTCTCTCTGTGTCTTTCTTTCTCCCTCTCTCCCTATGTATCTTTTTCCCTCTCTTGGTATCTCTCTCTCCTTCTCTCTCTCTCTCTCTCTCTCTCTCTCTCTCTCTCTCTCTCTTTCTCGTGTGCACTTTTTTCGTGTGATCTGAGAGCACGATACGAGCTGAATAAAAAATATTAAAGTTGTATACAATCAGTTACATATCACATGCACATCATATTAGGCTACAAATATATTCCATCCCATTCCACAGGCTCTGGAGGTGGTGTCAAGCCTCTGTACCAGCTGTTTAAGTTCTTGTTCCTCTCCAGCCAATCCATCAATGTCATCCGCAAAACGAAGATTGGAGATTGCTCTACCCCCTATGCTGACTGTGCCTTCGTGATCTGCAAGGGCATGATGCGCTCTAGGAAGATGTTGGAGAGTGTTCGATAGAGTAGGCATCCTTGACGCACACCGATTGTTTTTCTGAGCAAGTATTCCATGGCGCTGTTATGGGGGACTACACTGGTAGCCTTGTCATGCAGGCTTTTGATGATTTCAATAATTTTTGGGCTGATATTGTACACTCTCAAGTTTGCCCACAGAGCTGAATGCCAGACCCGATCAAACGTCCTCTTGAAGTCTACGAACACATGATAAAGATGTTGCTGCTGTAGGTATTTCTCGCAGATTATTCTAAGGTTGAAAATCTGTTCAGTGGTATATCGCCCTGCCCTGAATCCTGCTTGTTCTTCAGCTATGACTTGTTCAGCTTGGGGTTTTAACCTCTTGAGTATTATTTTCAGGAGGACCTTGCCGGGGTGGCTGATGAGGCTGATGGTGCGGTAATTGTCACACTCCTGAAGGTTATCTTTTTTGGGAAGAGTGATGACAAGCGACTGGGTCCATGGTGTAGACCACTCCCCTCTCTGGGATGGAATGGAAATAAGTGCAGAACATACCAAAATGATGATCAACAGCACCAATGGCATCAACACGGACATCAAAGTCCAAGGCCAATCCCTCAACACAGTGCTAAGCTTCAAATATTTAGGAGCCATTGTATCAGACAATGGGTCCCGACAGGAAGTCCTCTCCAAGATCGCACAAACAACTGCTGCCCTGGCAAGGTTGAAGCCCATTTGGAAAGACAGGACCATCATTCTACATTACAAAGTGAGGCTGCTGCGTTCGCTTTTCATCTCCATCTTTTTATACGCTTGCGAAACATGGACTCTCACAGCAGATGTACAACGAAGAATACAAAGCATGGAGATGAGGTGCTACAGAAGACTTCTGAGCATTTCCTATACCCAGCACATCACCAACGACGAAGTCCGACAGACCATCACACAAGCCATTGGACAACACGATGACCTGCTCACAGTGGTGAAGAAACTGACACTCCGATGGTACGGCCACGTGGCCAGATCATCAGGCCTTGCAAAGACCGTCCTGCAAGGCACAATGCAAGGAGGTAGAAGAAGAAGGAGACCGAAAAAGAGGTGGGAAGACAAAATTCGAGAATGGACTGGCTTGACATGGAGCGAAGCCATCAGGGTTGCTGAGGACAGAGAAAAATGGAGTATGTTGAATAAACGATCATCTGTGGTACCCAAACGACCTCAGAGTTATGGGATAGGATAGGATAGGATAGGATAGGATAGGATAGGATAGGATAGGATAGGATAGGATAGGATAGGATAAGACACAAATATATGCAAATCTCTCTAAAAGAGTACATCACATTTAATAAATTTATTACATTCATACAAGTCACTAACAACATGTACCAATCTTTCATTAAAACAACAACATCATATCATGTGTTCGCAGACTTCAAGAAGGCGTTTGACCGGGTCTGGCATGCAGCTCTGTGGGCAGCCATGAGAGTGTACAACATCAGCCCAAAAATTATTGAAGTCATCAAACGCCTGTATGACAGGGCTACCAGTGAAGTCCTCCATAACAGCGCTATCCGAAACTGGTTCAGAAACAATCAGTGTGCGTTCAAGGATGCCTACTCTCTCCAACACTCTCCAACATCTTCCTAGAGCTCATCATGTGAGATGCCCTTGCAGATCACGAAAGCACAGTCAGCATAGGGGGTAGAGCAATCTCCAATCTTCGTTTTGTGGATGACATTGAGGCTTGACACCACCTCCAGAGCCTATGGAATGAAAATAGGTGCAGAGAAGATTAAAATTATGACCAACAACACCAATGGCATCAACATGGATATGAAAGTCCCTCAACACAGTTAATAGCTTCACATATTTAGGAGCCATTGGATCAGACAGTGGGTACCGACAGGAAGTCCTCTCCAGGATCGCAAAACAATTGCTGCCCTGGCGAGGTTGAAGCCCGTTTGGAAAGGCAAAACCATCAGTTTACATTCCAAGATAAGGCTGCTGCGCTCTTTTCATCTCCATCTTCCTATACACTTGCGAAACATGAACTCTCACAACAGATCTACAACGAAGAATATACAGCATGGAGATGAGGTGCTACAGAAGACTTCTGGGCATTTCCTATACCCAGCACTGTAGCTGGAGAAGATGTGATTAGGGTGGAAAAGATTGGGGATGGAAATACAGGGCGGAAATGTCCGGGGAGGAAGAGACGGGGTAGTGAGGGGAGGTAGGGATGGAGTGGGAGTGGGAAGTGACCGGACACCTGGCCGAGTACCTCTCGCAAGTGGACAGACCAGCGTAAACCTCGGCAAGTCTCAGCTATGCAGTGTGCATATAATGAATATTTTGAACGAGCTTCTGGGGGGTGATGACAAATCAAAATAATTCTAGTGAATTCTTCTTTTGTGTGTGTTTGTGTAATTCAACTTATCTGGAAGTACGTTGAAACAGTCGAGGGGAATCAGAACAAGCCCCCAAATATGGGTCTGTCCGTTGGTCAATCCGTCTGGCGGTCGTTCCATTGGAAGCCATATATCAGGAGCCACTGATGGGATTTGAACCAAACTTCATCGGAACATTACCTAGGTTAGTGGCATTCTTTCCCGTGCTCCACAGCTATAATTATTTGCTCTACAGCAAAGGTCGAGGTCACTGGAGCCATTTAGTTGCTCACTACATTTTGTTCAATATCTTTTTTTAAAACACGGCTAAAACGCTTTTGTTGATTTTTGGTAAACAGGTACTTCAAATCATGGGCCGTCAGTCAGTAGCAGTCCAATTGTCAGTCAGTTTTTGTCGGTCCATCACTCCGAATGTCACTTTTTCGTTGAAAACACGTTTTTGGCTTAAAGAATAACTGAACCGAAAACCATCATTTTTACTTTGTGGACCATATCTACTGCTAGGTATGTTAAATCATTTGTATTTGTATTTTATCAACAGTCAACATAACTACGCTTCACCATTTTCTAAACACGCTTTGCGCTGTTTCTATAAATGGCTGAGCCCAATTTGATTTTAAAAAAAAGATGCTTCCATATAGTTGAGGTAATGGGCTATAAGTCCATATTTCTCTTTTGCCACGTTAGGATAAAACCGAGTCATAACACCACCAAACAATTAACACTCTTAAAAATGTTTATTTTTCAAATATGTGTATGAGTGCCATTTGAATGGCTTGCCATCGTTTTTGTTTGTTTGTTTGTTTGCTGTTGTTATTTTTGCTGTTGTTGAAATATTTTAACTTGAAACCTTCTTTGCCTGATTGGGTTTGGATGATTGCTCCTTTGTCGGGATCTCGCAATTTAAGAACGCCTGGTCTTCTAACTTCACACTGAAGATGCGTAGTCTCAACGTGTTCTATACTAGGTAAACATACCATTTCAATAAAAATGGATTTTCTTTTGTTTTGTTTTGTCATCGCTCTTCAATATGCTCAAAGAATGTACAGCTTCACATTCTTTGATATGCTTAACAACAATATTTCAGATTAGGCCGGTCCCAACAGTAGCGCCGTTGCGCACACACGCGCACACGGACACACGCACTGACACGCACACAGATTTATGCACACAAACACGCACACAGAATATACACCCAAACGCGCGCGCACATGCACATATAATACTTGGAAATGTAACTGGGGATCGAGTAAGGGACGGGGAGAGGATGAAGGAAAGCTAGGAATGGGGGATGTGTAACCAGACAAGCCATCAGATGTCGAGAAGGGAGGTAAAAAAAATAAAATAAAGAAGTGAGATAGAGATGACAGCTTGAGCAGCGGTAGTAAGGGAGGGAGGCAGTGGACGAGGTTTTGTTGGTGGGAGGGGAGAAGGAGGTTGAACGTTTAAAGGGAATGTAGGGCGGTGGTGGTGAAGGAGAGGGTGCTTGTGTAGGGGTAGTGGGGGTTGGGGCAGAAGAATAATCTGTCGGGATTGTTACCTTGCCAGATCTACTTACCTGTCCAACAATGCGGAGAAGGACAGAATCCTGTTTGACATGCAACTGATTTCTGACACTTCCTTTTAACTTCTCCACACCTAGAGGGTAGCAATGAGTTAATATGAGGCAATCACATTTATTAATCAGCATTATAATCACAATTATTATTTTAGAGGATTTCTGTTCTCGGAGTTTTGTTTTTATGTCTATTGTATATGTGTATTCCATTTTAACATTCATGACTTCTTACTGAAGAAGTTAAATGCAAAAATTTGAAAAATAAAAGGGGGAAAATAAAAATATACAGCTAGTCTGGTGTTTTTTCCTCTTTAACTAGACAAATTTACTTTATTTAAACTCTCTCTCTGTCTCTTTCTCTTTCTCTCTCAATATATATATATATTAAAAAAAAAGACCGAGAGATGGCATATATTGAAAAAGCTGGGGAGATAACTAAAATTTTAAAAAGCTGAGGAGATAGCATATATTGAAAAGGTTGAGGAGATCGCATATATTTCAGAAATTGGGGAGTTCACATGCATTCAAGTAACTAGGTACGCTATACCTGGGATCAGTTTCAATACTCAGACTTTTGGATGCATCTGCCACGTCGCCTGTTGGTAGAATGTTGAAAGTAGTTTTGTTGCAATTGTGCTATTATGACATATTTGTGTAAACAGACAACAAATGGCCGCCAGGAAGAGTGAAAAGAATAGATCCACTTAGTATAGTATATAATAATGCAGTCTTAATTATGAATGAGCTGAACCACAAGGGCATAACACGTTGGGCGAATCCTCGATGGCGCAGCAGTAGATAGCACACAACCTTCGTATTATAAATAGAAGAGGACCAACTGAGTCTCGCTTTGGCGAAAGTAATGCGCTGCACTGCAGGGCTAATAATAATAAAATAACTTTCTTAAATTCAGTCCTTGTCATAGTAGCAAGCTGCACACACATCAGTGGTCATACACGTTACCAGTATTACGTAACAATAAAAGTATATCGTACCAGTTAATGTTTTTCATCTTTGAAGTTGAAAAGCTATCGGTACTCTACTTTCGTTCTCGCTGCTGGACTGTTATATTAGGTCTGGTATTATTTTACTGATGTATATATATATATTCACACGCGTAATTCTATACAGCATATTACAAACAAATATATAGCAAACAAGCAAATAAACTCGTAACTTGGTTTGAAGGCTAGCTTTAGCGATCTTTTTTCGATAGGTTAAGGATGTTCCAAGGCTAAGTAGAGTTATTACGGCTTATTGATTTCTCCATTGAAAAAGTCATCCTGTTCTCACTTTAGTGGTGCAAAGATTGTAATTTTGTGCTATTAATTCTTCTTTTTATGCATTTGTTGTCACACGTGTTTGCATAAGTTTCTTGTGAAAGCATGCAAATTGCGACTCGTGTCTTGTCGAGCACTAATTTGGCGTGTCATAAATAATGTGTATCGGCTAATAGTGAAATAACAATCGCCATCATCATCATTTAGGCAGGAAACGTCCTTCGATTCACCCCCCCCCCCCCCCCCCCCCCTGAATTTGTTACCTTTATCATTTGTCATTACAATTGTTGCAAATACCTTCATCATTGTTTTCTACATAGAGTGACATCTGCGCGTTGGCATCATTATCATCATCGACAGCTAAATAGTATTATTTGCCATCGTCGTCGTCGTCATTTGCAAAAAAAAAATTCGTTGTCTAAGTACTCCTGCACATTTACGTTTGCGTCGTCAAAATCATCATCATCATCATCATCATCATCATCATCATCATCATCATCATCATCATCATCATCATCATCATCATCATCATCATCATCATCATCATCATCATCATCATCATCATCATCTTCTTCTTCTTCTTCTTCTTCTTCTTCTTCTTCTTCTTCTTCTTCTTCTTCTTCTTCTTCTTCTTCTTCTTCTTCATCATTACCACCATCATTATCCTCATCATCATCATCAACATCATCATCATCAGCATCATCATCATCATCATCACCACTACCACCTCCACTACCACCACCACTCCAACCAGCATCATGTCCCGCTGGTTACGGTAACGTGAAGTGATGTCATCTGTGCACGTGTGTGTGTGTGTGTGTGTGTGTGTGTGTGTGTGTTTGTATGTGTTTTTGCGTGAGTGTGCGTGTTTGTGTGAATGAGTAATGTAAATGTATTTTCAGCTGATGTGGTGTTTAAACCACGGAACGTCATACGGGAGGAGAGAGAGAGAGAGAGAGAGAGAGAGAGAGAGAGAGAGAGAGAGAGAGAGAGAGACAGACAGACAGAGACAGAGACAGAGAGAGACAGAGACAGAGAGAGAAAGAGAAACAATACAGTCAAGACAGGAATACGGATTCAACTTGACTCTGAAGCACTGATGCAAGTTGTATTGTCTCAATCACTGGGCCAAGTCACCATCCCATAGATAGCTAGAAGGGTGAGTAACAACTATATAAATCCCCCCCAGCAAGCTCTCGGTAGTCTCTTCTTCCTTGTCTCTGGTCGCCCAGGTTTGTGCACAGTGGTAGGTGTTCCAGCTCCTCGGGCGGCTATTCGTTTAAAATCGCAAACCCAAACGTTTAGGGGCCATTGTATCAGACAATGGGTCCCGACAGGAAGTCCTCTCTAGAATCGCACAAACAACTGGGGCCTTGGCAAGGTTGAAGCCCATTTGGAAAGACAAGACATCAGTCTACATTCCAAGATAAGGCTGCTGCGCTCCCTTGTCATCCCCATCTTCTTATACGCTTGCGAAACATGGACCCTTACAGCAGATCTACAACGAAGAATACAAAGCAGAGAGATGAAGTGCTACAGAAGACTTCTGGGCATTTCCTATACCTAGCACATCACCAACAACTAAGTCCGACATACCGTCACACAAGCCTTTGACCAACACGATGACATGCTCACAGTGGTAACGAAACGCAAACTCCGATAGTATGGCCACGTCAGCAGAGCATCAAGCCTTGCAAAGGCCATCCTGCAAGGCACGGTGCGAGGAGGCAGAAGAAGAGAGAGACAGAAAAAGAGTTGGGAGGACAACATTCGAGAATGGACTGGCTTGACACTGAACGAAGCCATGAGGGTTGCTTAGGAAAGAGAAAGATGGAGTACGCTGCTTAAACGATCATCTGTGGTGCCCCAAAGACCTTCGAGTTACAGGATAGGGTAGGATAGGAAGGGATAGAACCGTTGAAACTCAGCTCTGCTTTAGTATGACCATGCAATCCATTTTTTATATTAAATCAACTGTAGTTAAACATATCGTAAAGTAGCCATGCGACTCATATCTCTTTTAATCTACTCGGCGTTCCGTCCCTGACACGCGAAGTTAAGAAGTAACCGATAGGGGCTCAAAACCAGGAAAGGAGAGCAGAATTTCCAAAAGAAGATTTATGTAGTCGTGAGAAAGAGGCGAGAACCGCGAGAATTAAATCATTGGTCAGAGATGAGGTAGAGACCCCTGTATATCCCTGTATACGCAGATTTAGCTAGTCAGTCGAATACGAAGTGTGGAGCCACGAGGGTCAAAAAGGAGCAAACTGAAGTGAACGATTATCCTCGGCCATCACCTAGAAAGTGATAGACTAGAGACGGTTTCACGATTCCCAGAGACTAGAAGTAAGTTAACACCAGTAGTTTTTAGCGCATATATATTTTTATATTATATTGATTGCCATGTATAAGTATGTTCATGTTATATGTATTTATGTTGTGCATGTTGCTCGATATATCTTAGCCTTAAGATTGGGATCGTAATATGCATATGGGAAACTCGGCTCCTTACAGAGGGCACCACACCTCTATATATTTGAATAGAATATTGTAGCCAGAGTTCTGGATTTTACAGTTCAGCTCTGAGACGGTTTGTGGAGTCAACGCATGACGCTTGCTCCCGTGGAAAAGAAGGAGATCATCTAGATTCTACCTCGCCACGTCCGGCCCCATAGCTACCCGACTCGCCCGATCAACCTGAGAGCGACCAGACTCCCTCAGGGTGACCACCAGACTCAAGCACTCGCTGACGCAGAAAAGCAGCCAAGTCCCTCTCAACTGCAACTGAACAATATTAGACCACCAGAACAATATTAGACCATCAAACCATAGAACTGCTTAGCAAATGATGAAGAAGAACTGCTAAAGAAATTGCCCAGCACATTGACAGTTACAGTTATTAATTTACATTTAATTGAAGTCTTGTTAAATTTGTTTTGAGCATATAAAAGTTGAAATCACATACATATACGACTGGTGTCATTCTATTTGTATTGTTGTGTGTTCACTAGCTCTTCTTCTCTGGAGACCAAGTAAACTAGTCCTTTGATTAGTTAAAAGCAT
>CM072524.1:22420184-22435184 GCA_036898135.1 Oncomelania hupensis | reverse complement strand
TATACTTAACATGGTTTAGTTGTGTGGATGTGTCACTGTGAGTGTGCGTATTGAACTAAAAGAACAACAAATAATTGTGTAGTCGGGCATTCATTTATTCATGTTTACAACCAGCTGCAATTTCAATGCTGAATGACAATTTAGTCAATTCGTGTATTGACCAGAGCATTTTTTAAGACAATACACGTATTGACTGGAAATTTTAGTCATTACATGTATTGGCTAGTAGTGGTCACAGTCAAAACACGAACTGACTGATTTTTTTACGCGTATTGACTGAGTACGCAGATTGCCGGTAACACACACACACACACACACACACACACACACACACACACACACACACACACACACACACACACACACATATATATATATATACATATATATATATATATATATATATATATATATATATATATATATATATATATATATATATATATATATATATATATATATATATATATATATATATATATATATATATATATATATATATATATATATATATATATATATATATATATATATATATATATATATATATCGCAAAGAAATCGTGAAATTGACGTATTCGTAAAATCGGCAGCTGATTTGCCGATTTAGTGAAATTGGCAATCGCTGGCAGAGGACGTAAATTCGGCAGGCTGTTGCCGAAATAGTGAAAAGACTTTTCAAAGATGATACATTCGTAAAATGGGCAACCGATTTCACGAAAACGGATGTCGATGTAATGAAATCGACGTTTTTGCCATTTTCACGAGGTCAGCAACAACGAACGATGTACAAGTTTTGATACAATGTCTGACATCATAAAAATTACGTGATGGACGGTATCTGTTCGTATCTTTACAAGTATCCACTTGGTGTCTGATCAACTTTTTATCGTGACAACTGAGTTACTGGTTTCCGAATACATTTCCAAACTCTGCCTTTTTCATACATTTGTCAACTTTGAAAATCTTTTTCACTATTTCGGCAACAGCCTGCCGAATTCGCATTCTCGACAAGCGATTGCCAATTTCATGAGATTTCACAAAATCGGCAATTTCACGACTTCGTTACGACATACACTTAACAATCTATAATTATGTATACAGATAGATACATACTTCTTGGTTACTGCCCCTGCGATCGACCCCCCCCCCCCGTGGGGGTGCCAGGGGTTTTAGTATAAATAGATCCCCGCTTTCTATAAATTTTTTTTTGTTAATCAATCAGAGTCTCCTCTCTGAAAATCCTTACGGGAAGAGAGGGGACTATAAACTGATAAACATAAATTTTTTTGAGGGGCCGGGTAGCTCAGTTGGTAAGAGCGTCTTGCTAGTAACCGAAAGGTCGCTGGTTCGAATCCCGGATTGGTCAACGTGTGATCATATTATTTTCCCCTTTACCAACAACTGGCCCGCTGGTGTCAGTATAAATCGGTCCAGTAGTCACCTATATGCGAAAGTGTCGTGTGACTAAAATCTACAAACAACATATAAATTTTAAACCGTCCCCTATACGCTTAACGTGTCCGGGGACGTAAATTTTACTTTAAAAAATTTTTTTTTAGAGCCACTGTCCCCTATACGCTCAATGTGTCCGGGGACATTAATTTAATTAAGAAGAAGAAGAAGATAAATTTAGTGATTTTAATTCCCACTGTCGCTGTCTTTGTTGTAAAGTGACCGGCTGGTGAAGTACCTTCAGTGTTACCACTAGGGTTGTTTCGGCGGATCTTTAATGCCGATCAGGGGCGAGTCCTCTTTCAGCGAAGTTGTGGTCTTAATTTTGTGGTCCTGATTCGGCTCTTTGCAGTCCGCTGGACCCTGTAAGCAATGGATAAATAACTAACTAACCCTGTGATCGGACACACACACACACACACGCACACACACACACACCCACACGCACTCACACACACAAATTGTATAACTGTATTATCAGGTAGTCTCTTATAGTGAAGGAGACATTTTATATTTTAAGAGCACTTTCGCGTTTTGATCAAAGCAAGATTGTTATTTACTAAACTCGCACGATTGACGGATTGACCCGGTTCTCTATAGTGCGTTGAATCATCGGCCTTTATAATCAACAAACATTTATCAGCACATTGGCGCCGTGTTCTTCTGTTGTTCTGGAGAAGTGTAAACAAAGAAAATGTTTTCACACAGCCCTGTAGTTGTCGGTGAAAAACAACATTTCAGTAACAAAAACAGCGATCAGATTATGCAACTATTACATTCAGGGAGTAGGGGGGAAGGGACGCAACTCGCGCGCGTGTGTGTGTATGTGTGCGTGTGCGTGTGTGTGTGTTTGTGTATGTGTATGGGGGGGAGTGTGTGTGTGTGTGCGTGTGTGTGTGTGTGTGCGTGTGTGTGTGGCTAGGTAGAAACGCCTTTATTCTGACATACACTTGAACCTCTACGTAAGCCCTACTTTCTTTTGAAGGACATCGTTATTTTGACGTCAAAACAGTGTTCCGTAAGGGTTAGGGCTGTGTTAGGCTTAGGGTTAGGTTAAGGGTTAGGGTTAGAGTTAGGGTTAGGGTTAACTTTAAAAAATGGACAAATTTGTAAAAATGTCAAAGTAACATATGCAGAGTTTCATGAAAGTCATCACAACAGCGTTTCTACACGGTTGTGTGTGTGTGTGTGTGTGTGTGTGTGCGCGCGTGTGGGCACACTTACACGGTGTTATCTGGACAAACCAGTGAACAGCTACGTATAACTTGTTTTGACAGACCTACTTGTTTTGACGTCAGAACAATGATCCGTTAGGTTAGGGCTGGGTTTGGGTTAGGGTTCGAACACTTAAAAGTACTTAAAAAGGTGGACAAAATATGACCCATTGTCTGCACAACGTATATGGCGTTTCAGGAAAGTCATGATAATACTGTGTACCCTCGGCTGTTTGTGTGTGTGCGTGCGTGTGTGTGTGTATGGGTGTGTGAGTGTGTGCGTGCTTCCGAGTGTTTGTGTGTGTCTATCTCAATTCATTGTAACTTTTTGTATGTCATATCATCATCATCATCATCATCATCATCATCATCATCATCATCATCATCATCATCATCATCATCATCATCATCATCATCATCATCATCAACAACAACAACAACAACAACAACAACAACAACAACAACAACATAGTCGTCGTCGTCATAATCCTACTCTATATTAACATGCACAGCATAGAATACTGAATAGTGAGATGGATGCATGACCGCGCGCAAAACAACAACGCCATTGATTCTCCATAAACACTTCCATACAATCTCTAGCATTAAATTCCACCGGGTGCTTCCACATGCCACTGGGTGAACAAGGTAGGGAGGATTTGGAGTTTATCCCGGATTGAATTGCTTTTCAATCTTGTCCGCAAATGAAAACAGCTTAGGGAGAGCTCTTTATTGAATTAAAATCAAAACGCATCTTCAATTAGAATGCTGGCGTTGTTTGATCGGCGTTGGGTTCTGAGCTGACAGGGGTGGTCAAAATCCGTACTAGGCTTGAATGGCGCGAAACGGATCAAAGTTCGATTCATGATCGTGACATATGTATTATCCGTAATACGTCTTCTTTTCGAATGTCCAGATTTTTCTGAAAATACTTTGATATAGTCGGGAATCAAAGCGAGCCAAAAGTCGGTGTGTGAGGAAAACAACCACACACATTGTCGTAAAAAAACAAACACACCGCTCACTGGCAGTGTCATTTATTTATTTTATTTATTTAATACAATTTTAAATTGTGCTTTTCCAGCTCAAGATCTGCTCAAGGCGCTGGCCGATACAAGATCTAACTCCAGCCGCCCGATGCGCCCGCTTGCAGTCTTTGGGCGCATAGTCTGACGCCCAGACAACTGAGCACAATCCCAGCGACCGTGGATGGGGAAAATGGACCTAGTGCATGCTGGGTGTATTTGTGTAGCCGGCACTCACCCCTCTAGGACATGAGCGTCAGGATCTTTCAAGTCCGTGCGATTGAATTCGTGCGTACACAGACTAGACCTCGGTTTATACTCTCATCCGAAGGAGTAGGGACAATGTGTCTCAGGGTATTTATTATTATTATTTTTTAAACTCCCGGTAACGGACTTTGAACTGCTGCCTGTACAGGCTGCAATGTTATCGCCTGACTTTGGAGTAGCTGGCGTACATCACTGAGCTAACTGTACAGGCTGCAACGTTATCGCCTGACTTTGGAGTAGCTGGCGTACATCACTGAGCTAACTGTACAGGCTGCAACGTTTTCGCCTGACTTTGGAGTAGCTGGCGTACATCACTGAGCTAACTGTACAGGCTGCAACGTTATCGCCTGACTTTGGAGTAGCTGGCGTACATCACTGAGCTAACTGTACAGGCTGCAACGTTATCGCCTGACTTTGGAGTAGCTGGCGTACATCACTGAGCTAACTGTACAGGCTGCAACGTTTTCGCCTGACTTTGGAGTAGCTGGCGTACATCACTGAGCTAACTGTACAGGCTGCAACGTTATCGCCTGACTTTGGAGTAGCTGGCGTACATCACTGAGCTAACTGTACAGGCTGCAACGTTATCGCCTGACTTTGGAGTAGCTGGCGTACATCACTGAGCTAACTGTACAGGCTGCAACGTTTTCGCCTGACTTTGGAGTAGCTGGCGTACATCACTGAGCTAACTGTACAGGCTGCAACGTTATCGCCTGACTTTGGAGTAGCTGGCGTACATCACTGAGCTAACTGTACAGGCTGCAACGTTATCGCCTGACTTTGGAGTAGCTGGCGTACATCACTGAGCTAACTGTACAGGCTGCAACGTTATCGCCTGACTTTGGAGTAGCTGGCGTACATCACTGAGCTAACTGTACAGGCTGCAACGTTTTCGCCTGACTTTGGAGTAGCTGGCGTACATCACTGAGCTAACTGTACAGGCTGCAACGTTATCGCCTGACTTTGGAGTAGCTGGCGTACATCACTGAGCTAACTGTACAGGCTGCAACGTTATCGCCTGACTTTGGAGTAGCTGGCGTACATCACTGAGCTAACTGTACAGGCTGCAACGTTTTCGCCTGACTTTGGAGTAGCTGGCGTACATCACTGAGCTAACTGTACAGGCTGCAACGTTATCGCCTGACTTTGGAGTAGCTGGCGTACATCACTGAGCTAACTGTACAGGCTGCAACGTTATCGCCTGACTTTGCAGTAGCTGGCGTACATCACTGAGCTAACTGTACAGGCTGCAATGTTATCGCCTGACTTTGCAGTAGCTGGCGTACATCACTGAGCTAACTGTACAGGCCGCAATGTTATCGCCTGACTTTGGAGTAGCTGGCGTACATCACTGAGCTAACTGCGCTTTCAGAAGGATTGCCTAGGAAGAAAACACTCCTCTTGGTCAATAGGAGTAAACTGTTGGTCGGTCAGTGTAGGTCCCATATTTTACTTCTGTGTTCCAAGCACGTTTTGTGCATTGACTCAAATATGAAATGTTACTATGCAGATACTTAAAATATTACTCTGCCTTTTATATTATGCACATTTGCACTTTCTTAAAGAAGAATGTCGTTGAGGTCCATCATTTTCTAAGCACGTTCTGCGCTCAGAATTACCAAAAGCAGATTTGAGTTAAATGTAGCTTGCAGATTAGTTCAAAGAGCGGTCAATTGTTCCACATTTTCAGTTTGAAGTTGTAGGATAAAACCGAGACAGAAAAGGCCTGCAAAAATTAGCACTTTTGAAAACGCTTTTTTATTTATTTAATTTTTTTGTAAATCCCCCTATAATTATGTTAGTGAGGGTCTGGAAATAGAGTTGAAAGCCTTACGCCATCGTGTTCATTTTTATCAGATATAATATTATACATAATAATTATACTACAGCAGTTCCGTTGGAAAATCATCGCGTTAATCTACCAGCATCAGATAGTTGATGACCTAATGACAGGTTCAGGATGTTTGCCCAGTGGCACGTAAAAGTGTCCGATCCAATCCAAGAATCATTTGTATAGTGCGAGGTGTGAAGCTCGGGGCGCTGATTTATAGACTAGTTAGACCTACTGAGGTGAAAGGGAAAGACATTTGGAGTTTTCCACGAAATAACTGCACAAACCTTCGAGAGTTTTTCATGAGAATATTGGATCCAACATGACACGTGGAATATGACGCTAATTGTATGAGGTGTTGATCACATCTCGCCAGATTTAAACGTCAAACGAGTCAAGTATGCAGTAGGCTGTTTGCACCATTCTCATGAGCGTTCATCTGGCACCCCATCGCCCATTAGTGCGACGTAACACGTTAACTTGCCACAAACTCTATTGCTAGCTTCCATCACTAATTGTTCACCGTATGCGCTTTTCAACCCCAATCGTCTGCATTCATGCTGTCTCCGTGACACTAAAAATGAAACCAATCAAAGCGAGGTGCGTAGCGGGATCGGAGATCACTGTCAATCGTCACTTTGCAAAACGAGGCTGTTGAATGCCTATTCTGCGAAGTTTTACTATTGGTGCGTAACGCGTGCCCGAGGTTGAGTTGAGAGTGCATGGTGTGTGTGGGGGGGGGGGGGGGGGAGGTGGGAGAAAAAGGAGATGAATGGGAAGGAGGGTGAACGCATGCATTCTGTGCTTTTGTGTGTTATTTTCGTAGGCCTGTTGCAATTTTAAATGTTTTTGTATTTAGACTACTTGTTAATTTATTGGCTTTCTGTGATGTTGCCCCGGGTATCAAAGTCCAGTTTCCTTGAAAGCTTTACCTGGGCAACAATTGATCGTATCGTATCGCATCGTAACCGCACAAGTAGCAATACCGTGATGGGCAGAGAAAAAGTGGCAATTTTCACTGTCCGTCATTGCTGTACGATTGCTCTGGTGGCTCAAAGTTTATTTAGGTCCTATGCTCATTTTTCCCCTGAGATGGTTATCTCGGTGTGCCGTGTTGCCAATGGTGGGTGCAGACGTTAACACTTTATTGTGCAGTCATATTTCTGTTTGCATTGACACTAAGCTTAATGTACCTTTATTTATTTATTTATTTAGTTATGATATCATTCCTATATAGCGCCTTTCGAGCTGGAGAGCGGCTGGTGGCGTTGACCAATACAGGATCTAACTCGAGCATCCCGAGGCTTCCCACTTGCTTCCTTTGGAGGCATAGTCTGACGTCCAGACGGCTGAGCACAAATCCTGGGCCACCGGGGATAGAGGAGAAAGGGACCTAGTGCCTGCTGGATACATTTGTGTAGCCGGTACTCACCCGTCTAGGACATAAGCGTCAGGATCTTTAACGTTCGTGCAATGGATGCGTGCGTCCGCAGACACGACTAAACCACAGTTTATACTCTCATACGATGACGTAACCCCCGTTGGGGCGCCGGGGGTTTCAGTATAAATAGTATCCCCACTTTCTGTCAGATACTAGAGACCCCTTTCGGGTCACTGCGTGGGCTGCTGCGATCTGATGGCGTTCAGCTGAACTTGGAAGGCCTCTGGGGCCTGGTCGAGAGGGATGGGAGGAGCCTGCTGGTCCATGTCGCACGTTTAATTATTGATTCTGAAGTTTTTTCCCTGCTGTAATCAATTGTTTGTGTGGACCACAGCAGCCCCTTTATTGCATGTAATTGGTACCTTTGTGGCCCGTCGTGTTTAGTTGTAAATAGCCTCTTTTGCTGTGGAACATTCCTGGCGGGTCGCATATGGCCATAGTTGCCGTTAATGCTATTGCCGCTAACGCTTTGGCTTTAATTGCTATATAACATATTGTGTTGGCATGGCTTTAATTGCTATATAACATATATTGTTGGCATGGCTTAATTGCTATATAACATATTGTGTTGGCATGGCTTTAATTGCTATATAACATATATTGTTGGCATGGCTTAATTGCTATATAACATATTTTGTTGGCATGGCTTAATTGCTATATAACATATTTTGTTGGCATGGCTTAATTGCTATATAACACGCTCTGTTGCTTGTTGCGGCTTTGGCTGTTATGAATTAAAAATTAAAAATTAAAAATTGTTACTGCCACCCTACAGCACAAGGTTTAGTTATATGTAATTATTGATTTGTTTATTGGATCATTTATGAATATCATGAAGGTTTTATTTGATTAGTTTAATATATATTTGTAGATCGTTGGTCATTCTCGGATGCCCATTGATTATTTGTTTTTATATTTATTCCTGATCTTTTAACATGATCCATGGCTGGTGGCCGGGCTGGTGGCTGATGGCTGGTGGCCGGGCGGGAGTTTTCCTTCCCCGCTATCTGCCTTTGGAAATCTATATTTGATTATGTTGGGCTTGTGTGACTGTTCACCGCGTCCCCCTCTTCACGCGTGTTGAGCGTGTCGGCCTATATTTTATTTTTTGCATTTTATACCATGATGGTATAACTGTATGTATGTAATGATATTGTTAGTCGGTGGACATTTGCATGTCCGCTGAGTTTTAAAGACTTTTTATAATTTTTAGCCCATTTGGGCGATTTCATGCTGGGATATGCTTTTACCTATTACCTTTTATTTTTCCTTTAGCAGGATTCACGGTCGTTGGCGGGGCGGAGGTTCTTTTCCCTGCCATCTGCCTTAGAATCTTCGTTTGGATACGATGTTGGGCCGTCGAGAGCTCCCATCATGTACCTCCGATATGTGTTATAAACGTGTTGGTTCCAATAGGTGTTTTAGAGTAATGCGTGGGCACATATTGGCTACGGCTTATATGCCCTTTTAACTTTTTATCGTTTTTTTTAATTACGGGGGCATTGTGGGCTTTGTCCCACCTGCCCTTTTCATTCTTATGCCTTATAAGCGTTTTATAACTTTTAGGTCATTGTTGAATGGATGGATGAGTGTTTGCCAACATGTTTTAAATTTGTGATTTTAGTTAAGTCCCATATATGCGCAAGTGTCCGGGGACTATAATCTAATTAACGAACGAACAATGGAAATTTAGTGCTTTAAATTCCCACTGTCGCTGTCTTTCTCATTTGCTCTTTCTCATTCCTGCTCTGTTCTATCAATCTGCTATACTATCTACTTCTTCGCTAGACCAGTCACCTACATTTTTTTCTTGAAAACTCTTCCGGGACAGGGCTCCTTATTTGTGTATGAGGTCTGTTGGATCAGCTTGGGAATATTGGACGCTTTCTGCCAGGTGGTCACTAGGGCTTCCTATGATGTTATTATTTAGCAATGTAGGCATTTTATATGTATGTGTTTTGTTGATAATTTATAATGATGTTTGTATTCTATTTTGTTTTTGTAAACGGGGGTTCGATAAATTAGAGTACAGCCTCAGCGTCCCTTGCGTGGGATGTCTTTATTGTAAAGTGACTGGCTGGTGGAGAGCTTTCAGTTTTACCACTAGGGATGTTTCAGCAGATCTTTTATGCAGATCAGGGGTTGTCCGGTCCTGATTTGGCTCGGAAGAGTCCGCTGGACCTAAAGCAATAATAATGTAATGTAATACGATGGAGTAGGAGTGCAGTGTCTCAATCATTTTCATGTTTATTTATTTATTTATTTACTGCAGGCCGTGAACGGATTTGAAGCACTTCCTGTACAGACTGCAACATTATCGCTTGACATTCAATACTTACTTGTTGTGGCCTGTTTGGCTACACCATTCAACCAACTGTGTCATGTCATTCTTGTTTGGGCGCTCCAGGCCTAAGTAGCATGAACTATATCTACTCTATGCCAAGAACTTCCACTACTATCGAAAGCCCTGGAAGTTGTAGCTATACAGTGCATATTGATATTGAATAGATACAATGTGCAATATTTGTGATTATGTCAATGTGTGTGTTGTGTTGGGTATGATGGAATGGTGTCATGTGTGTGTATGTGTGTGTGTTTGTATGTGTGCGAGAGTGTGTGTGAGTGAGAGAGAGAAGTATACTGTATACAGAGAGATAGAGAGAAGAGAGAGAGACAGAGATAATTAGAAGAAATATATATACAAAGAGACAGAGAGAAAGAGGAAAGAGGGGTGGGGGGTGACAGAGAGAAATAGAGGAGAGGGAGACAGAGACAGTGGCAGAGAATATATATAGCCTACTATATACAGAGAAAGAGATAGACAGAGAAAGACAGACAGACATATAGACAGACATACAGCTGGATCGACAGACAGACAGACAGACAGACAGACGGACTATATCACAAACATAAGAACACACTCGCTTAAATATTTGCACTCTTTATTTCATCTGCCTTTGGCCATGTCATTTGTTTTGCAGTTTGGCAAATTACAAATTGGATTTCCTGTTAAACATAAATTGATGAGTAGTTATTGATTTTCCAGTGAATATAAATGGGAAACGATACACTGTGCGTAAATCAAGTAGAGTAATTTCTATGGGCTTATCTGCTGCCCTCAAACTAAACTCACAAAATAATGCTAACAAACGTTACTTAAAAATTAGAAAAACAGGGAGTTAAATTGATTGAATTGATTGTGAGGTGTGAAGCGGACGTGGATACGTCAGTCTTGGATTCCACCCTATTATCTCATAAAAGTGAGAGAGGTGAGACAGAGAGAGAGAGAGAGAGAGATAGAGAGAGAGAGAGAGAGAGAGAGAGAGAGAGAGTCGTGTCTTGAACTCTCTGAGCTATCAGAAATCCAAACATTGTGGACTGGGAAGGCGTGTGGAAGGGTGACGGAGGAGAAGAGGGATTGGCACTGACAAAGAAAATAAAAGAGGGGAGGAGGAGAAGGATCTAGAAGTGGAGGGAGTTCAGGCTATCGAAATAAGTCTGAGAGGGTTACGGGGTTGTAAAAGGGCCGGAGGAGCGCTGACAGCTGTGAGAATTAAAACGCTTAAATAAAAAGAAAGCAGGCGTGGTTGGTGATAGGGATGAAAGCCATGAGCGTGCGGGCGGAAGGGGGGGGGGGGGAGAAATGGAGATGGAAACTTGAACCTTACAGCTTTGGAGCAAAGAGCTTTAATTTCAGTGGAAGTCCCAAGCTTCTAAAATTTAAACAACCTCAACCTTTTGTAACAAGCTTTTTAGCAGGTAAATACATACAAATAGATAACATTCACGTACCAAAACAACAACAACAACAACAACAACAAACAAACGTCACAAATTTCTTCATTTTGAGATAAATGTTTAGCAACATAATTATTAATTAATGTGATATTTTGTTTGACGGAGATTGTAGAAAGCTATCATTACATAAAGTAAATGTCCACTAATAGGCATAATATAAAGGGATCTGAGTGTGTAGATTGAGATTTGTTTGTTTTTAGATGCAGACCTAAAATCATCGTTTTATAAATTGTTACCGTATTAACAAGGCGTAAGGAGAACACAAAATAATTATTAGAAAACAACCCAACTGATAACTAATAGCGCCAATGCTGCAAATAACTTTGTGATTTGCAAGTAGTTTTGAAACAAATGAACACAGTTCCCAACATGTCCAGATTTCTTACAACAGCTGTCATTAATTGTGGAAAACCACACTATTTGTCATATCAGCTTGTGATAGGAAACCTGGGCACGTGCTTTTGTGGATTGTTCCCCCTGCCACAGTTTCCGTTAACATTCTTTTGCAAATAATCATTTTCTTCTAGGAGTGACGTCAGTCCATGGATGACGTCATTCAATGAGTTCAATGATGTCAGTTGTTGTTGGAGGTTTCTCGCTTGGTGACGAGCCAAGGGGCAGCCGGGCAGACCTTCCACAAACAAAGGGCCATGTTACCTGCACACACATAAGCGATTATTTCATGAAAAGTTCTTAATAAGTTTTTAATCCATTGCTCTTATATAATTATTACGCTTTGCCAGCTTCAAGAGCAGTTCGATGTTATGGTTTCCCCTTGTAAAACAGTTAGTTGCCACTTTTCTCGGTGTTTTTGTATTTTTAAAAAACCACTTTTAGCTAAATAATATTTATGTAGAAGCATATTTTCTAAATAATCATTTTTTTACACTAAGATTTCCCTAAATAATATATTTTGTCGATAAATAACTTATTATTTACCTAAACAATACATTGCATTGTGCATGTAAATAAATCATAATATAGGTAAATAAGGCATTGTTGGGAATTAATTACCTATATAATGCATTATTTAGGGAGATTGTTTGAAATAATGGATTATTTAGAAAAAAAAAGTTTCTAAATAATGATTCGTTTACCTATATGATGCATTATTTAGCAGAATTTGCTAAATAATGTATTATTTAGTTCGTGTTCTAATGTTGTTTATATTCTTTTTCTTTTGTTGTTGTAGACGGGGGATCAATAAATTAGAGTAAAGCTTCAGCGTCCCCTGCATAGGGTGCCTTTATTGTAAAGTGACCGGCTGGTGGAGTGCCTTTGGTGTTAGCATTAGGGTTGTTTCAACGGATCTTTTATACGGATCACGGGTGAGCCCTCTTTTAACCAAGTTGTGATCCTGATTTGGCTCTTTGCAGTACTGTAACCTTTGGCTGTTGGCCACAGGAGTGCTGAGCTGAGCAATGCTTGACTACAGTTAGCATTGGCAAAGAGAGAACGGAATGTTTATGTAGTTGTACACACGGTGTGGTCAAGAGGTTATGCCAGACATATTTACTGCAAGCTGAAGAACGGAATGTTTATGTAGTTGATACCACCTGCTGCCAGACATGTTTACTGCAAGCTGAAGCGAATGGTATTGGTAAACTAAAATGCGGTAAGCGGTACCTAAGGTCCAGCAAGGGGATGGTATTGGTAAACTAAAATGCGGTAAGCGGTACCTAAGGTCCAGCAAGGGGATGGTATTGGTAAACTAAAATGCGGTAAGCGGTACCTAAGGTCCAGCAAGGGGATGGTATTGGTAAACTAAAATGCAGAAAGCGGTACCTAGGATCCAGCAAGACTTGCCCTTGAGCCTGCAGCATGCAGGTAGGGGACAGGTGCAAACTGCTAGACAAAGAAACTGGTCAGTGACGTAGGCTAGGTGGATTGCCTTTTGTGGAGAGGGCAGTGACCACTGGTAGCATGTGTTTGGACCATGGAGCAAGGTAGGTTAGGGTTATAAAAGAGCCATGAAAACTGCCAACCGGTTGTCCCCTATACGCATTGTGTCCGGGGATGTTAATTTATCCACTGAACTGAACATCCTACCGTGCAAGTCTGAAAAATGCAATCCTACTGGGGTCCCAGCCTCCCGGGTCCAGCCTGGGTTCAGCTGAAGGTATGTCAGAGGCCTGGCAGTGTTCTAATGCTGATTTCTAAGTTTTATTTTAACGCGTTAATGTAATGGTAGGTCCTTCAAGAAGTGAAGTGAACGTAGCTAGACTTCGAAGATGAGGTAAGAGCAAACCTTATTGAAACTTCTTTCTTTTATTGGTTATATATGCATGCAAATTTTATGTTTGATGATTGTAGTGTATTCAGTATATATTATTAAAAGACAGTCAAAATGAATGCATTATGGAACTGAATTTTGTTTTTGTTTTTTGTTAAATGGTAGTGTCTTTGGATGGCAGTGAGACCTGTTCTGTTTTGTGCGTTTTATAGACTATGATTGTTTTTAGTTAAGGCCCGATCCTCGTACAGATAGAAACGTAGTTTAGTTAGTTTAGCTCTCACAAGTTAACGCTCTGTGGAAAATAATAAGGAAGTCCCATCCACAGTGCGCGTTACATTGGTGGACTGGCGGGATATTTAAATTCTACTAAATTTTAATTAATTAACCAATTAAAGAGAAAGTTAGTATAGATATAAATAATGGAGGAAGACTGGGATATCCCAGCACCAGAAATAATAGCCCCGACCACTCCAGGCTAAAGGGATTTTTAAAAACAATATCTCGCGCGTTACAGTACGCTATCCAATAAACAATGACTAACTAACTAAGCTTTGGGTACAGTTTTAGTTTGTTAATATCTCTGCTTCTAATAACAATTCATAAATGGGTTTAATATCACTGGAATCAGCCAAAACAGACCTGATGAAATATTGCATTATCATTTTGTGTACAGAACCAAAAAAGTATAGTCAGACCATTTATTTATTCCTTTATTTTCTATATAAGCTATACAGAGACACATACTTATGTACAAAACCCAACATTTTTTTTTTACATTTCTTTATGTTAGTTTGACGAATTCATTAACGTATCTCTCTTTGTTAAATACAAAATTTTCAATTGTAAGAGCGTATAGGCTTACTTTGCACCTTTTTTTTCTATACCAGTAGTCTTCTTTTTTCTTGGTGTAGGTCTTCAGATCTAATATCAAAAGTAGGCCTACATTTTCGATTGTGAAGCATTGAGTTTAAAGCGAATCAGACACTTTTCCCCCCTAAACAATTCATAATTTTACGTAAGCTGATGTCATAAACATAAAATACTTGTCGAGAGGACTAAAGGACGTTTATGCAGCACTAAATGTTATTCCTGTACAGCCGACAAATCACAAACTGCCGTCATTTGAATATCATGCAAAAAGTTAAAGGAGTGAAAAAATGAGTTTGAACTTTTATCGCACAGAAGACGCCAGTTTGGAATACATACTGATAGTAAGTATCTGCTGAAATGGCGCAATAGAAAAATAATAAATTACCAAATTATTATTATTATTATTATTATTATTATTATTATTATTATTATTATTATTATTATTATTATTATTATTATTATTATTATTATTATATAGCGGTTAGAAGAAAACCTTCAGTTTATTTCTTAGTGCCAACTGCATCTGCAGATTTAAGAGGGGGTCGTTCGGCATTGCCTTCCTGCCCTTAACATCTTCTTTAAAATAAATAAATAAATAAATAAATAAAATCATAGACCACAAAATGTGTGGTCTATGATAAAATCCGCTAGTACACTTTGCACTGGTAAACGGATGTGAAAGCGACGCCAAGGGATATAACCATACCGTAGTAATAAGATACATCTTTCAACCGCAAACATCCATAGGCTTTTTTATGTTTGTGGTAGACATTGTCGCGTAAGATAACACAATGAGACAGAACAACAAAAAAAAGTTTTAATTTCTTTTTATCAATTGTATTTAATTTTCTAACTTTTTTTTTT
>CM072524.1:22412684-22415184 GCA_036898135.1 Oncomelania hupensis | reverse complement strand
GGTCTTTGCAAGACCTGATGATCTGGTGACGTGGCCATACCATCGGAGTTTCCGTTTTTTCACCACTGTGAGCAGGTCATCGTGTTGTCCAATGGCTTGTGTGATGGTCTGTCGGCCTTCGTCGTTGATGGTGTGCTGGGTATAGGAAATGCCCAGAAGTCTTCTGTAGCACCTCATCTCCTTGCTTTGTATTCTTCGTTCGAGATCTGCTGTTAGGGTCCATGTTTCGCAAGCATATAGGAAGATGGAGATGACAAGGGAGCTCAGCAGCCTTAACTTGGAATGTAGACTGATGGTCCTGTCTTTTCAAAAGACTCTGAAGATGGGTGGCTATCGGCAGATATCAATAGGCACGAAAACCACGGCTGCCATTAATAGTACGCTCTGTTTTATTTGTGGGGCCAACACTCGCTATGGATGTTAAAAGAATCTGTCGGGTGGATCCATTTAATCATGCATACAAAACACTTAAACAGACACACTCTCTTAGATTTACAACAGGAAGTACCTTTCACTGGCCCCTAGCTTATGCTACGATTTGTGCCGTGTAATCATAGCCCGGTTGATTAGAAAATCACTGAAACAAGTACACTAAACTCTTATTATTTGCTTACATTTGATTTATTTTATTTTATGACTTTTATATAGCGCTTTACCATCTCAGTAGCTGCTCAAGGCGATGGCCGATCCAGGATCTAATTCAAGCCACCCGAGGCGCCCACTTGCAACCTTTGGGCGCATAGTCTGACGCCCAGACGGCTGAGCACAAGCCAGGGCGACCGGGGATTCGGAGAGGCTGGGTGTATTAGTGTAGCTGACAGACCCGCCAGCTACATGGGCGTCAGGATCTTTAAAATCCGGTGCGGTGGAATGCGTGCGTGCACAGACTAGACTTCGGTTTATACTCTCATCCGAAGGAGTAGGAGCGCAGTGTCTCGGTCATTTAAAAAAAAAACCTGCAAGCTGTTAACGGGCCATGAAATGCTTGTTCACGCTGCCATGTCATCGCCTGAAATGTTCCTGAACATTGCGTACACCACTGAGCCAGCTGCGCTCCTTAAACACATTATTAATTACATATCACAGCAACAACAACTACAAACAAAGTAGTCTCCCCTATAATGTTATTCAAATCCCGGTTACATACAAAATATTACACAGACACATTCTCTTACCTTTCTATTGTGTACTTAGATTAAACAGAATTAATTGCACAGACTCCTATTGGTAGACTTTTATAGTTTGGTGTTAAATCCTTCTTCGCCTTTCATTCCATTTTGTTACAATGTTTCTTAATTGTGATTTTATTTATATTGTTGTTGTTCTTAATTAATGTCTAATATCACCTGAATGTGTGAACAGACAATAAATGAAATATTGATTGATTTTTAAACAGAAGGAGATAAGACATAACACATGCCCAGAGCAATGCTACGATTGCTGCCTTTGTTTGATGACCATTATAATTATACATTATTTTAAAACAACAAAAAAAGTTAAACAGCAACATTTTTTTGGCCTTTGTTTGATGACCCATTATATACATTATTTTAAAATAACAAAAAAGTAAAGTAAACAGCAACATTTTTCTAACTCTCTCTTATAAATGAGTTTGATTATTTCTATTAAAAAAAAAGACTTAATAAAACAACCAACCAATTAACCATACATGATTTCTTTAGGTTAAAACAACGACAACAACCCAGCACACACGGCACCGGGTCCTAGGTAATTTAACCATTGGTACCATAATACTCATGACCCAATTGCATGGAAAAACACGTACACAGACCCATCCTCTTACACAGATCCACCCTCTTCACTCTTTGACTTGCTTAGCAGCTTGAGAGGTAATTGATTTAGGCTTAGCAGGCATCCATCCAACACTGCGTCTGTGCACACCAAACTAGATTCGCAAGTCGCAGATGCTGAATATGCATGATGACAATTTTCCACGCCAGAAGGGTTCAGGTATAGGTTCTCTTTTGCCCTTTAGTCGGATGCGCTAATCCGGAGGCAGTTTCAGTGATCGTGGTGCAAATGAGACGAATACGAATTAATGCAGTGACTGTAACGTAATTTTTGCCCTGGCATTTTCTCTTCTTCTTTTTTCCCTCTCTGTTTTCCGGTTCTGTTTGATGCTCTTCAGTTGTGAGAAAACTAGAGTTGTAGAGCAACAGACACGGAGTTATTGTGTTGTTAACTCTTTGGGGTAGCTTGTTAGCGCAGCTGGTCAGTCACCGGTTTCTTATGCCAAAGATCGCTTGTTTGAACTCCGCAAGGGGCGATGAATTAACTTATGTGACTTAGGTAGGCTTACAACAATTTTCAGGTCAAAGAGGGTTTTCACCGGGTACTCCGGGTTCCTCCATCCCATTAGTAATAACATTGGATGCAGTCAATCTGAAATTTCCCATTAAAAACTTCTGATTTCATCTACCTCCCCCCTTTATATTTTAATAGCAATCTCTCTGTTTGCACATCACATGTGATGAATGGA
>CM072524.1:22320184-22410184 GCA_036898135.1 Oncomelania hupensis | reverse complement strand
TTGGGTGTGTAGGTGTGGGTGTGTGGGTGTGTGTGTGTGTGTGACGGAATGGGAGACGACTGGTTCAAGCTTGGGAAAGAGGTTGTCTACCTTCCATTTGTTGGTAGACTATATAAAACATCACCGCCACCCCCAGCCCCAACCACACACACATGCACACGACATGGAAAACAGGGCAACCACATAGGAACAACCTACAGCAGCAAATGATTCAAAGTTTTGATCGTGGCTGCTCAACCCAAGAAGAGGAGGAATCACACACTCTGCTTGGGCTGCCATTTTTGTCGGAAACAACTTGAAAATGCATAAAATGACACTTTCTTCCTGTTATAAAAGTATGGGTCGTGGAAAATCGCTTGCAGAATAAACAACTCAAGGGCCATAATTATAAAACATATGGGTCGCGGAAGACCCGTATCATCGGTGGAAGAATATACAGGTTTAGGGCTCTATAAAACGCATAGGTCGACGACGACCCGCATCGTCGGTTATGCAAAGTAAAATGCTGGGTCGGGCGAAGGTTAATATTAGTTGTGTTTTTTTAATTTTGCTAAACCGGAGTACCAGGAGAAAATCCCCGAGACGTTGCCCGAGTCGAAAGTAAATAATATTCGGAGAAACATAACGTCTAGATGCAGATAGCAGATTATTCCTTTATTGAAGGGAAATGGGGAAAGGAGTGGGTGTAATTTGTTTGCATTTCCTTACAATCCAAAATACAAATTCCGATAACCTAGTGCAATAACTGTTGACGATCCGAACAATGTTGGCGACTGTTGAAGCATCTTACCAGAACAAAACAATATATCAAAAATATAAATAAACATAATATAAAACAAATGGTGACGACCAGCATTAATTATGTAAAATAAAAATAAAAAACACAACATGTTTTATGATGGTTGGACGATTAGTGACATTTTCAATAGCTATTTTTGACAGTTATTGATTTTGAGTTCAATGGGAATGAATGATGGAAAAATGTTATGTAGTCGCCGCATGTGGAAACAGTTAAGCTGGGACATAGTTTCTCACAATTGTTTCTATCTCAACTGCAAAAAAACAACTATCATCCGATCTCAATAAACACGATACAGTTTAGTTCTTATGTGATGTCAACAACGATACTCGTTACCAAAATATGGAAATATTGAATACTGATCATGAAGCGAATATGAAATCGTAATTATTTCATCAAAATAGAATTGAGAAATGAAAAATAAGCGACATAAAAACACGAAGTAACAAACTATTTTACATTTATAACGATTGCATTTTTATTATTACAAAATTATTTGAAACATATTCAGTAACAGTATTTTAAAAAAATGTAAATAATGGTATTTGAAGAACTGTTTTTAACTTAACACTAGTGGGAGCATGAAAATGTCCCCTGGTCTATGTTCCTTGAGCTCTGACTCCCTTAGGTCCATGTCCCTCCAGGTCTGTGTTCCTTGAGCTCTGTTTCCTTAGGTCTATGTTCTCCCAGATCCGTGTTCCTTAAGCTCTGTTTCCTTAGGTCCATGTCCCCAGATCTACATTCCTTGAGCACTGTTTCCTTAGGTCCATGTCTCCCCAGATTTATGTTCCTTGAGCTCTGTTTCATTAGGTCCATGTTACCACAGGTCTATGTTCCTTGAGCTCTGTTTCCTTAGGTTCATGTTTCCCAGTGCCTATGTTCCTTGAGCTGTTTCCTTTAGTCTATGTTCCCCAGGTCTATGTTCCTTGAGCTATGTTTCCTTGGGTCCATGTTCACCTGGTCTGTGTTCCTTGAGCTATGTTTCCTTAGGTCCATGTCCCTCCAGGTCTGTGTTCCTTGAGCTCTGTTTCCTTAGGTCCACGTTCCCTCAGGTCTATGTTCCTTGAGCTGTTTCCTTAGGTCCATGTGCCCCCAGGTCTGTGTTCCTTTAGCTCTGTTTCCTTCGGTCCATGTCCCCCAGGTCTGTGTTCCTTGAGCTCTGTTTCCTTAGGTCCATGTCCCCCAGGTCTATGTTCCCCCATGTCTGATGCTCTAAGAATAATGGCAGTTCGAGTGGTTAGCAAAACAATCATGCGGATGTATGATTTTAGGGTCCACAAACTACGTTTTCAGCTCACGATACCAAGACAATTGTCCACAGTAATAAGCAACACCTATACATAACTAACTACACTGAATGCATTTTTCTGCGTGTTGTAAGTTGGCAGTCCATACTATACCAAATATATAGCGAGGGGGCGGGGAGAATGGGGGATATAATGGCTATTTATCAAATAAAGGCTGTAAACTCCATAGTTCCTGTTCAAGCAGAAAAATGGGTTGGTTCGCTTGCATGGAACTAAACCTCCTCCCTCTCACTCCTCACCACTCCCTCCCGAAATTAATTCAAAACTTACGAGTTACAGTAGCGTTCCAATTGCCGTCACTGGCCTAAAAATAATAAATAATCATAAAAATAATTAATACAAAAAATTACGTGACTCTCGAGATAGCGTTGACCAATATGCAAGTGATGCGAAGGTAACTGTTGAAATTCCGTCCTTGTGTTTGTAATCGTAACATCCTTAATATCCTTACTCTTCGTATTCTCTCTCTCAGTCTCTCTCTCTCTGTCTCTCTTTCTCTTTTTATATGTACAATGTGACAAGTTTAAATGAGTACATAAATGTATTATGAAAAAGCATATGGGCCTGAAACAAGAAATAATTGTAAGAATAAGCGGTAAGCTGAAAAGTATTTGTAATACAAATTTAAATCCTAGAACTCTCTCTCTCTCTCTCTCTCTCTCTCTCTCTCTCTCTCTCTCTCTCTCTCTCTCTCTCTCTCTCTCTCTCTCTCTCTCTCTCTCTCTCTCTCTCTATTTCTCTCTTTATATGTACAATGTGACAAGTTTAAATGAGTACATAAATGTATTATGAAAAAGTATGTGGGCCTGAAACAAGAAATAATTGTAAGAATAAGCGGTAAGCTGAAAAGTATTTGTAATAATTAAAGCCTAGAACTCTCTCTCTCTCTCTCTCTCTCTCTCTCTCTCTCTCTCTCTCTCTCTCTCTCTCTCTCTCTCTCTCTCTCTCTCTCTCTCTCCCCATCTCTCTCATTCTTTTTTTCCCCTGTGGTCTTTTTTTTCGCTTTTTTTCCATGTATTCTTATGCATCCTGTCATTGATACAAACGCACCCCATTTTTTTTATTTATTTTCTCTGTCAACATTTCCTTCTGCCTTCTGTGGACCTCACTTAATAAAAACAACAACACTACCTTCCTGCTCCTATTAGTAGATGTCACCGCCGTTGTTTTTTGCAATCTTCTTCTGTTTTCTATCTTTTAGTCTAAATATTCTCTTTTTTCTTCCCTCCCTACTACCACACTTTCTGTCCTCTCCCCCATCACTTCCGCAGTTTTCGTGTAAGATGTCGATGTTCTTGGTTTATTTTATTTCTTTTGCAAATGTAAAAATAACACCCTCTTTTCCTTGTGCCCTCATTCCTTTTCAGCAAGTTTTTCCACTTTCAGACAGGCTTTACATCTCGTTTCTCCTTTTTCTGTATCATCATCATCATCATCATCATCATCATCATCATCATCATCATCATCATCATCATCATCATCATCATCATCATCATCATCATCATCATCATCATCATCTTCTTCTTCTTCTCCTCCTCCTCTTCCTCTTCCTCCTTCTGCTCCTCCTCTTTCTTCTTCTTGTTCCCTTCGTCTTCTTCCAGCCAATTATTTTCTTCTTGTTATTCTATGTTTGTTTTCTAAGCTCCCCTTCTGCATCTTCTCTCCCTTCTTTTTCATCATAACCACCACCACCATCATCATCATCATCATCATCATCATCATCATCATCATCATCATCATCATCATCATCATCATCATCATCATCATCATCATCGTAATCTTCTTCTTCTTTTTCTTCTTCTTCTTCTTCTGTCCTCTGGCCCGTGAGTTTCTATTGTTCTTTTAATGCACGCTTCCACTGGCTCGCCGCCGTTTCATTACCTATTAGTAAATGTACTTGGATTATAGTAGTGGTGGATGATATGTACTCGCATTTTTTTTCAGTTAACCAATCAGGATCAAAGCGCGGGGATCTGTACCGCTCACATGTGGCTCACGTTCTCACATACACTAAACTAACATTCACCACTCAAACCTGTGGTACAATTCTTTACCGGAGTATCGCATGCATAGCACCTGCGTACGCGCTGTAGCGTTTTATTATATTGGCCAACGTCTGTACGTGCTGTAGGTGATTGGCTGTTGCTGTTCTTAGAAATAAGCAACAACGTACCGTTAAAACAAGCGGAGACAATGGATTCGTAGACTGCCCCTTTCTATTCTTTATTCTTTTATTTATTTTCTCTCTGTCTCCACCCGGTACACATTGGTCGAAGGCTGCCAGAAGCATGTTTTACTTGTCGCCTCAACAGGCGATAAAGCATGCTCTCGTGCTTCAGAGCACTGCTTCCTACACGCTTCAAGCGCTATAGTGACGGAAAAAGCGCAATTTCACTGTAAATATATACAGAATGTTGCTCTACAACATTCCGCTCTTTCCGTCTCAAAAACCCAATTGCCTTGTTGGATTCTTAAATTGCATGAAACCAAGTGAGGACACTATCTGGCGTCAACAAACGGTTCAAAAACATTGTCAAACGGTTCGTAAAAAACAGTTGACCTAGTAACTAATACAGTTTGACCTAATTCGTCCCCTAGAGGAGACGAAACTTACATTTTTTTATTTTCATGAGTTCACTGCAGTGAAATTGCGCTTTTTCCGTGACTATAGAGCTTGAAGCGTATAGAAAGCAGTGCTCTGAAGCATGGGAGCATGCATTATAGCCTGTTGAGGCGACTAAAAACGCATGCTTCTGGTAGCGTTCGACCAATGTGTATCGGGTGCTGTCTCTGTCTCCCTTTCTTCTTCTTCTTCTTCTTCTTCTTCTTCTTCTTCTTCTTCTTCTTCTTCTTCTTCTTCTTCTTCTTCTTCTTCTTCTTCTTCTTCTTCTCTTCTTCAACTTCTGATAATGATTAGAACATACCTATTCTTGTTCTCCTCCCACCTTTCCTGTATCCTCCTGTCACCCTTCTTGTTTACTGCTCTGTGTTGTCTTCATGATTAGAGCAGGCTTATGTTGTTCTTCATTAGCAATAGACCCAGCATGTACTTAAGCACGCGCCAAGCCGGGGGAGGTATCGTTGCGCCGTCTGTATCGTACAAACAGCAACATTGGAAGCATCCATCGTCGTCTGGAAAAGGTCACTGTACTGACTATTGTCCGAACGCCAATTCGGAAACTGAACAAAACGCAGACGAGGAGGTTTTGTTTGTCAAGGGACGGTTACCGGTATTTGGTAGCAGAATCACAGTGACATGCAGAGGAACGGCTTTGATCTTTGAGCACCTGGTATGTGCGCTGTTCAACAACAATAGGCATTGTTCTTAATTCACAAACAAGCGAGTTACTTCTCTTGTCTGATAGAGGACCCGATACGCATTTGTCGAAGGTCGCCTCAACAGGCCATAAAGCATGCTTCAGAGCACCGTTTCCTATACTCTTCAAGCCCTAGGAGCATTGACCAATCAACTCATGAAAATAGAAAATGTAAGTTTTGTTTCCTCTATGGGACGAATTAGGTCAAACTGTATTTGTTTCTAGGTCAACTGTCTTTTACGAATCGTTTGAGAATGTTTTTGAACCGTTTGTTGACGCCGGATAGTGTCCTCATTTGGTTTCATACAATTTAAGAATCAAAGAAGGCAAATGGGTTTATGAGTCGGAAAGAGCGGAATGTTGTCGAGAAACATTCTGTATATATTTACAGTGAAATTGCGCTTTTTTCGTCACTATAGAGCTTGAAGAGTATAGGAAGCAGTGCTCTGAAGCATGAAAGCATGCTTTAGTTGAGGCGACTACTAAAGCATGCTTCTGGTAGCCTTCGACCAATGTGTACCGGGTGGATAGAGCAAGCAGTTTGAACTGGTGAGCGAATGCATAGGCTGGTATGTGAACGTACGAAATTTGCACAATCCTCTCGGAAACCCCTCTTTGAGGCAAATCCATCTGCCCCTGACGAGAATCGTCACGGATTGACTTTTAAACAATGAAATCGGTTAATCGGATGCTTTTCATCTATGATAGATAACTTGCAAATATGAAGCTTATCGGCGATCGTTTTGTGGGATTTTGATGTATTTCATTATTTATTTATTATTCTTATATAGCGCTTTGTCAGCCCAATAGTTGCTCAAAGCGCTGGACGATGCAAGATATCTAACTCAAGGCGCCCGAAACGCTCACTTCCTCGCACAGTCTGACGTTCAACCATCACACTAATAGCAACTATATTATGCCCAGTGCTCACAGCCAATGTTTATGTCCGGACCACCGGGAATCGACCCCGCAACCTTTGTAACACGAGCTCGTCGCTCTACCAACCGAGCTATCCAGCTTTTCGACAGGCAGCCGACTATCACTGTCATAGTTCCGAACTGAATCTTTTACTTTATTCTAATTTTATTTTGATTAAATCAAATTAATGGTGTTCGCTGAAATCCAAAATAAACTCCCAACTGAAAGAGTAACTTGAAGTGAGTTGCGTTTTTGTTAATAGAATATGGAATTCCCTTTGTAAAATATTTATTTGCATCAGTCAGCTAAATAATCTTTGTTTAGAAGCACATTTTCTAAATAATCATTTGTTTACAAACAATGTAAGATTTGTCTAAATAATATATTGTTTAGGTAAATAAATCATGATATAGGTAAATAAGTCATTGTTGCTAAATAAGGAATTATTTACCTATAATAATGCATTATTTAGCAGATTGTGTTAAATATTATTTAGACATGTTTCTAAATAATGATTTATTTACCTATTATAATGCATTATTTAGCCGAATTTGCTAAATAATGTGTTATTTAGAAGATGTTGCTAAATAATATCTTATTTACGTAAACAATTCATTGTTTGAGGACTGCAATTTTCATTATTTAAGGAAATCACAGATACATGTCATATTACTGTGAGGTAATGTGGAAGTGAGAAAGAAATTTGCAAAATATTGATTTTACGCTGTTTTGCGATTTGAAATGAGGCGCTGCAACTGCTTTATTTCACTCTTATTTTTTTTATCTGTTCGCAACAGTATACGAAACTGCAACGGTAACGGCTCCGGAAAAAGAGGGATCCACCATTATTTCTGCATTGGCGTCATTGCCTTCAGAGTTATTTCGCCATGTTTCTTGCCAGTCCGACCTGCAAATCCCTTGTACTTTCGAATAAGCTGAAACTTTCCGTTTGATTAATTCAACTCAAAAGAACAAATGGAAGCACAGTCTCAACACAGTTTTGGATAAATAACTACAAAAAGAAAGCATACCTTTTTCTTCTGACAGATACTCAAAACACTGACATCTCCCGCACAAAACTGACCTTTACATTTCGTCTGCATTCGGGAGATTAACAACGTTTTATCTTAGAATTAGTGGAGTGATTTATGTTGAAAAATAAATACTTAACACTTACACACAATTTGGATGCACATTCTTTGGAAAGATCTTGCATTTAATGATAGAGTGCAATCGAATTATAAAAACCAAGTTTTCTAGCGAATCCTGGAATCCCCTAAATAATGAAAATTGACGTCCCCAAACAATGAATTGTTTATGTAAATAATGCCATATTTAACAACATTTTCTAAATAATAAATTCTTTAGCAAATTTGACTAAATAATAAATTATATAGGTAAATAAATAATTATTTATAAACGCTTCTAAATAATACAATATTTAAATGCAATCTGCTAAACAATGCATTATATTGGTAAATAATTCGTTATTTAGCAACAATTACCTGTTTCATGATTTATTTACCTAAACGATGTATTGTTTAAATAAATAATAAGTTATTTACAGAGAAAATATATTATTTATAGAAATCTCACACTGTTTGTAAACAAATGATAATTAGAAAATAAGCTTCTATGTAAAGATTATTTAGCTAAAGTTTTTAAAAAACACTGAAAAAAATCGCTAATAGATATTTTGCTAATGGAATTCCGTAATAAGAGTATCTGCATCAAGAAAAATCGAAAACGAATCAAATCTTAAACCACATCAAGTATCATGTCCACCTACTTTCATGCTTCCATAAATACTTCGCTAAAGATTAACATCGATATTGCTGCAAATGATTGTACTTCGAGCTTTTGACGGTTTTCACGCTCAGTTACAATAAATAAATAAATTAAATGTTTAAAAAAAATTGTAATGCTTAGTTGTTCGGCATGCCTTGATCCACTTCAGGCATCAGTCTAGATGATAATTACACTTTCCAGGCTTCACTAATGGAATAAACTTTATACCTGTAAATCTTTAAGAATAACTGGAGTCAGTTTTGCATAGTTGCCATACACAACGCACTGCATCCTTGGCGCAAGGCAGAATGTAGCCGAGTCGCCAAGTTTGTTCTACAAACCAAGAGAAGTAAGACTATCGAGCAAGGACTAGGCCTATTTAAGGAATTATAACTGTTTAGATATGGGACCGAAGGGAACGTGACATCTAAGAATATTGTTCTCGCCCTGTAGGGCTTTTTCTTTCGTTCGTGCTTTTTCCCCATGCAAAACGGAACCTCACAATTTGTAGGGCTTCTGAGCACCCTCTCAATCTAAACATCGTGCGCAAGTTGTTTTATCTTATATTATCTGAGTTTGCGTATAGTAACGTAAATATAATAATAATTGACCATGAAGAAAACTATTAGCAGGGTGTGCATATTTGTGCGTACTAGAGAGAGAGAGAGAGAGAGAGGTGCGTGTGTGTGTGTGTGTGTGTGTGTGTGTGGGTGTGTGTGTGTGTGTGTGATGGTGTGTTTATGTGTATGTAAGCACGTGTTACACGGTTGTTATTTTTATCAGTAGTTCATTCAGCCACGATGCTTAAATCTTGATAAGTGTAACTCAGATTCGTTTATCCACGCAACCTGTTCACTCAGCAACAAAGCAGGAGTCCGTCGTAAGAAAGTTCTCCAACTTTATTCAGCGTACATCAACAACTGCATACAAGATCACTTTCCGAAAATCACTTCAAAGATTAGCATAAAAAATCATCACAAATCTCTAACAATTACTTTTTCACTTTCTACGCAGACACAGTGCACCACTTATATAGTCTCCCTACAATCGAGAGAATGGTCGAACATTCCAGCATGACGCAATAACACCCAATCAAAATAAAACTCGTCACCGGAACTATACACTTTCTTACGTCATATAACCTTTTTTAGATTAGAAGAATCTCTTTTCTATTAGTAGATTTATCCAGATGCTTCGGTCGAAAGTAAACAAGTCATTCTAGAACATTCTCCAATAATATCGACCAACGAAAATAATCCTCATTATACAAAGCTTCTTCTAACAACAACGCAAAATCAAAGGTAAATGCACTCTGTTATTGCATGCTTTGCAAAACAAAACGATCGGATCTATCGTGCGCGTCTCAAACGTAAGAGCACGCGCGTGTGCATGTTTGTATTCAAGAGCGCGCGCGCATTTGTGTGGTATGTGTGGGTGGGTGTGTATGTGTGTGTGTGTGTGTGTGTGAGAGAGAGAGAGAGATAGAGAGAGAGAGAGAGAGAGAGAGAGAGATGTATGTCTCATTTTAATTATGCATCAACTGTTTGGTGTAATGCAAGTGACGCGCAAATTAAACCGCTAAACAGTCTTCATAAAAAAGCAATCAAGATACTCTATAAGTCTTATAATATAAATACAGATATTCCAACTACTGAGAAATACAAAGAACTCCGAATACTCCCACTTCAAAAACAATTTGTATTTAATACAGCTATCCTTAGTTATGTTCAAAATCACACATGGAAAAACACCAGCATATCTTGATATATTTTTTACTAAGCCAATTGTTGGGCATAGACTTTATAATTATAAACTACCCCTCCCTCGCATTGATTTATACAAAAATAGCCTATCATTTAATGGAGCTGCTGTATGGAACTCTCTTCCTCTGGAGTGTAAACATTGCACTACAATATTTTCTTTCAAAAATAACCTATGCAAACATCTGCAAAATTAATTATAAAACTGATATTTTTTATATGATAACACAGTTTTTCATGACATTGTAGTATGATAGTAATAGTAATGATGATGATAATAATACTATTAATTATAATTATTATTATTATTGTTGTTATTATTACTGTTATTATCATTGTTGTTATGATTATTGTTATTTGTATTATTATTATGAGGGTGAGGGATAGGAAGGGTGGTGGTTGCCTAACATTGTTTAAAGATCATGATGAAGATGTTGGTGTGATTGTGTGTGCATGTGTGTGAGTGCATGTGTGTGTGTGATTTCTATGATTTCCAAGTTAATGTTAAAGGTTATTTATTATGTTAATTTGTTAAGGGACAGATTGGAAGATTAGACTTCTTATTAGTCTAAAATCTTTATCCCTAATAAAAAAGTTTCAAAAAAAAAAGTTTCAAGTTTCTCTCTCCTCCGCTTCTTTACGAGTAATACGACAGCAAAGCGGTATATAAGGTACAACCCTACAATACATAGTGGGTGTGGGGCCGGGTAGCTCAGTTGGTAAGAGCGTCTTGCTAGTAACCGAAAGGTCGCTGGTTCGAATCCCGGATTGGTCAACGTGTGATCATATTATTTTCCCCTTTACCAACAACTGGCCCGCTGGTGTCAGTATAAATCGGTCCAGTAGTCACCTATATGCGAAAGTGTCGTGTGACTATAATCTACAAACAACTACATAGTGGGGCAGGGTATTTCAGTTGTAGAGCGGCTTACTTGTAACCGAAAGGTCCCTGGGTCGAATCCCGGATTGGCCAACGTGTGACCATATTATTTTCCCCTTACCCTCAACTGGTTCGCTGGTGACAGAATACTGTGACCAGTAGTGGTCTATACGCTCCGGTGTGGTTTGACTATCATCTACACTTAACGATACATAGGGCTGTACGCTATCTACACTTAACGATACATTGGGATGTACGCTATCTACACTTAACGAACATAGCGCTGTACGCTATCTACACTTAACGATACATAGGTCTGTACGCTATCTATCGAGTAACCCCCGTTGGGGTGCCGGGGGTTTCAGTATAAATAGTATCCCCACTTTCTGGAAATTTAGTGCTTTAAATTCCCACTGTCGCTGTCTTTCTCATTTGCTCTTTCTCATTCCTGCTCTGTTCTATCAATCTGCTATAATATCTTCTTCTTCACTAGACCTTTTTTCTTGAAAACTCTTCCGGGACAAGACTCCTTATTTGTGTATGAGGTCTGTTGGATCAGCTTGGGAATATTGGACGCTTTCTGCCATGTGGTCACTAGGGCTTCCTATGATGTTATTATTTAGCAATGTAGGCATTTTATATGTATGTGTTTTGTTGATAATTTATAATGATGTTTGTATTCTATTTTGTTTTTGTAAACGGGGGTTCGATAAATTACAGTACAGCCTCAGCGTCCCCTGCGTGGGATGTCTTTATTGTAAAGTGACTGGCTGGTGGAGAGCTTTCAGTTTTACCACTAGGGTTGTTTCAGCAGATCTTTTATGCGGATCAGGGGTTGTCCGGTCCTGATTTGACTCAATAGAGTCCGCTGGACCTAAAGCGATAATCATCTATATAATGTAATCTATCGAGTATCCATTTTTGAGGTGTGCTGTCCTTGTGACCTGAATGCATTAAATGGTACTAAAAAAAATCGTCCTAGACAATAACAATATAATTGTCCCACTTTAATTCTCCAAAACGTTTTGTAATGGATGGCTTTACCCCTCACGTTTGATTATTGTTGTCCTAAGTAGGCCTACTTGTTTTTATATAATAACATGTAGGACTACACTAAATTGTATCAAGTAATGCAAGGAGATCGAATCTGTGACGAAATGAATGAGAAAACACTATGGAAACAACCTGTAGAATCTAAAGAATGGATTGCTACCTTTGAATCGCTAACTCATTCTGGTTCTTTGAAATCGTGATCTACGATACTTTGTCGCACCATCTTTCTTTGTCTGTCTGAGTTTTTGTCGTTCTCTTTATATTAAACACATTTCTTCATTTGAAAAAACAACAACAAAACAGCCACACACAGCATCACATCACATACATTACAGCGTCCGCTTTAAAGAGTTCTCAACCTTGTCGTAATTGAAATTCTGTTAGTCCCACAGTTTTTCCTAAACATTCGTCACGTCGCAGGATATAGTACGCCGAGTCCCGGAAGCGAAACCGCCACGAACAGAGACATTTGCCGAGACCAATGGGATTACTAAAATATATACTGCCCAGCTGAGCAAGTAGCACAAATTGTGTAGGATCTTTCTTTATGTCTTCTTCTTTCTTTCCATATTTCTTTCATTTTTTCATTCTTTCTTTCATTTGTTTCTTTCTTTTTTTTCTCTTAATTCTTCTTTCATTTTCTTTTTTTCCTTTGTCTTCTTCTTCTTCCGTCATTTCTTTTCTTCATCCATTATTCTTTTTTTATTTCTTTCTTTCTGTCTTTCTTTCTTTCTTCCTTATTCTTCTTTCATGCATTCTTCTTTCTTTGCCTTTTCTTCTTGTTCTTCAACATTGTTCAGTTTCCACCTCCAAACCCCTTCGCGCCCCCTCTCCCCCCCCCCCCAAAAAAAAAACAAAAACAAAACAACAAAACACCATAAAAACCGTTCTTAAGATAACATAAAACGGTCGGACAGGGTTAGGTTGCTTTACAGACTAAAAAGACAAAAGATTATTGCTAAATATTATACATCATAAAAATGAAATAAGAGACTTATGCGGTACCACGTAAGGTCGGCACAACGAATTGTTATCATTGGCTTCCAATATATGTTATTGCTAAGAATTAGCTGTGATTTCAAAACGCAATTCACGTGAATTCCGTGAAGAGCAAAATAGTTTCAGTCACGTCCCAAAACGTTGTCCCTATAATAGGAATCCTTTATTTGCAAATATTATATCAGTTGCAAGAAATTGTTACCAACGAAACTAAAGTTTGCATCGCCAATAGATTAGTATAGTGTAACATCATGAGAGTGAGATTTTGAAATGTGTGGTTTTGCCCTAATTTTGTTTTTGTATTTTTTAATTAAAAAAAAAAGAAAGAAAAGGAATTGGTTAAAATGGGATCTATAATTGCACGCGCGCGTACCTCTCCTCCCCCCCCCCACACACACATACATACATTGCACACACACATTGTACACACACACGCACACACACCCACACACCGAGCACACACACACACCACACACTCACACACACATAATTATCGTTCCCTACTTTTGAAAAAAAAGGCCGCGGAGAGGTTATGGGAACGTATTTTGTTAGTGTTTTACTAGATCCATGTCCTGTAATAGCGAGGAGTGGGAGAGGATGGAGGTGTGATGGCGGGAGATAAGGGAAAGTGAGGGAAGGAGGTAAGAGATAAGAACACACACAGCAACAAAGAAAAATAAAGCGAAAATTGAAAAGAAAGAAATACGAATAGAACATACAACATAACAAATGAAAGAACATTAAAGCAAAACAAACAAACCCAACAAGATTAAAATAATTCACGTAAGCCTACATCAAAAATATAAATACACCTAGGCCTTATGAAACGCATTGTCATTTTATTAAAGGAGTTTCCTTGTTAATCCTTTCTTTCACTGTGTTTCTTTTTTTAGTTTGCTTCGTTCTCTTCTTCTTCTGTTCTATATTTAGTTCTCTTCTTCTTCTGTTCTATATTTCGTTCTCTTCTTCTTCTATTCTATATTTCGTTCTCTTCTTCTTCTATTCTATATTTCGCTGACCTCTTTTTCTGTTCTATATTTCGTTCTCTTCTTCTTCTGTTCTATATTTCGTTGACGTCATTTTCTGTTCTATATTTCGTTCAATTCAATTTCAATTCAATATTTTAATTTAACGTCTTTTCACAACAATGTGATTTTAGACAACCATAACAAACAAAGAAACAAACAACTAAAAATTGTTAATTATAGTAACTTAAATAAATCTGTTCCGACAATGATACGCGCGATGTCCTGTAACATCGAACTATATAAGATGACTCTAATATCGTCTTATGCACATACAATAATTCCATTTTCTTTGTACAATGCTGTTAAAATAGTACAATCAAATAAGATATGTTGTAAGGAAATAATTCCAGCACATATACAAGTAACAAGTACAAGTAACATATTTCGTTCTCTTCTTCTTCTGTTCTATATTTCGTTGACGTCTTTTTCTGTTCTATATTTCGTTCCCTTCTTCTTCTGTTCTATATTTCGTTGACGTCTTTTTCTTCGTTTCTGTTCTTTCTTTGTTTCCTTCTTTTGCTTGTTATTCTTCTTATTCTTCATGTTCTGTATTTATTTCTTTTCGCCTTTCTTTTTCTCTTCTTTCTTTCTTTCTTTCTTTCTTTCTTTCTTTCTTTCTTTCTTTCTTTCCCCTCCTCCTCTTCATCCTCCTTCGGCTACATATGATGTTTGGAGTGTACGCATGCAAAGACATGCAAAATCAGGGCACTTTATTTCTGAACACATCGAGTTCCTACATGTTTATTTGGATAACTCGTTAATCGATTTCTAAACGGACATGCCCACACTTTTCTCAACTTTATAATGGAAATCTCGTGCATTTCTATAACCACTCAGGCATTTGTATATGTTTAATTTATTGTTTCTGTAGCTTTTTTTCAATTTCAGACGTCACTGTCATAATATTGAAATGTTTCGTTGCAAAAATTTGCTGTCGAATATCAAAACACAATTTAGCCAACTAAAAGCATTAATTGTCTACGAAAACATTGTCGTGAACGTATTTCTTGCGTCGGTGCTAGAGTATTTGGAGCTGGTTAATCGGGAATAGCGTTATGTAATAGCGATGAATCTGCGTGAACGGAAGCTGCTATTGTGATTTTTTTTTTTATAAAGCGCTTTCACAGCGCAAAGCGCACGCCAAGCACAGGCGCACTAACTCGGGCGGCACAGGGTGCCTACTTGCTGCTTGTTGCGTGCCGTCTAATACCCCAGACAAATGGTAATACTGTGATGTGGGAAAAACAGCTGAAGTCCATGCAATGCGTTCTGAATGAATCTATTGCTAAAATGTTTCAGTGAAAAGGTTTAGTCTTTTTATAAACAAGCGAGACACCAGACAGAGATAGAGAGAAGAGAGAGAGAGAGAGAGAGAGAGAGAGAGAGAGAGAGAGAGAGAGAGAGAGAGAGAGAGAGAGAGAGAGAAAGAAAGAGAGAGAGAGAGAGAGAGAGAGAGAGAAAGAAAGAAAGAAAGAGAGAGAGAGAGTCTGTCGACAATAACAACGCAAGAGGATTGTTTTTGTGTGTTGTTGTTGTTTTTTTAATAGATATTAAACAGAAAGGTTTGGGTTTGACATTTAGATAGACAATCAGCAAGGTTTAAGACTTGTTCTTAGTTAGCGTCTTTTCCAGCTCAAAGAGATGCTCCAGGTGGTGGCAGAGGTTTCAAACGTCTACAACCCTACCAACTGTTCAACGCACAACCCCAAGCCAAGAAGAAAAACAGGATGAAGATGATGATGATGATGAAGATGATGTTTATGGTGATGATGATGATGGTGATGATGTTTATGGTGATGATGATGATCCTGACGCTCATGTCCTACACGGGTGAGTGCAGGATATACAAATACACCCAGCATGCACTAGGTCCCTTCTCCTCATCCCCGGTCGCCCAGGGTGTACTCAGTGGTCTGGGCGTCAGACTATGCGCCCAAATGTTGCAGGTGGGCGCCTTGGGTGGCATGAGTTAGATCCTGTTTCGACCAGCGCCTTAAGCAGCTCTTGAGCTGGAAAAAGGCTATATAAGATTGATGAAATAATTAAATAAAACAACAAGAACAAGATGATGACAATGTTGGTGATGATGAATAAGGTGAAGAAGAAGATAGATAGATAGATAGATAGATAGATAGATAGATAGATAGATAGATAGATAGATAGATAGATAGATAGATAGATAGATAGATAGATAGATAGATAGATAGATAGATAGATAGATAGATAGATAGATAAGATAAGATACGACAATGATGACGATGGCTTAAAAATGATTATGAAAAATAGAAGAAAAAAAAAAAGAAGAAGAAGAAGAAGAAGAAGAAGAAGAAGAAGAAGAAGAAGAAGAAGAAGAGGAAGAAGAAGTTGTTTATAGGGTCCAGCGGACTGCAAAGAGCCGAATCAGGACCACAACTTGGTTGAAAGTGGACTCACCCCTGATCTTTATAAAAGATCTGCAGAAACAACCCTAATGGTAATACTGAAGGCACTAACCAGCCGGTCACTTTACAATAAAGACATCCCATGCAGGGGACCCCGAGGCTTTACACTAATTTATCGAACCCCTACTTTCAAAAACAAAATAGAATATAAACATCAATATAAAATATTAACAAAACACATACCTAGAAAATGCCTATATTGCTAAATAATAATACCACAAAAATCCCAGAAAGCGTCCTATAGCCCCAATCTGACTCAACAGACCTCATACACAAATGAGAAGTGTTGGGGGAGTTTTCAAGAAAAAAGGTAGGCGATTGGTCCAGTGAAGAAGATAGTAGATTGAGAGAATAGGTTAAGAATAAAAAAGAACAATTAAGAAGAACAGAAACAGTGGTAATTTAAAGCACAAAATTTCCACAATGTGGGGATATTATTTATACAGAAACTCCCGGAACTCCCTTGGGGGATAAAGAAGAAGAAGAAGAAGAAGAAGCAGAAGAAGAAGCAGAAGAAGAAGAAGAAGAAGAAGAAGAAGAAGAAGAAGAAGAAGAAGAAGAAGAAGAAGAAGAAGAAGAAGAAGAAGAAGAAAGAAAGAAAGAAAGAAAGAAAGAAGAAGAAGAAGAAAAAGAAGAAGAAAGAAAGAAAGAAAGAAAGAAAGCAGCAAAAGAAGAAGAAGAAGAAAAAGAAGAAGAAGAAGAAGAAGAAGAAGAAAGAAAGAAAGAAAGAAATAAAGAATAATAATAAGAACAACAACAACAACAACAGCAACAACAACAACAACAACAACAACAACAACAACAACAACAACACCACCAACATAAAAAGGTAGGCAGGAGAGGACGAGAAAGAGGAAGAAATTCAGTTGATGTCATTTCAAGACGCACTCTGCCCCATAATTCAGGAGAGTTTTCAGAATTGCTCTTGAGACAGTTCCAATGTTGGACGTTGGTCTGCTTGAAGATGAATCTTTTACGGCCTCTTAGTGAAAAGGAAGAGAAGAAGAAGAAAAACAAGAAGACGAAGAAGAACAAGAATAAGAAGAAGAACAAGAAGAAAAACAAGAAGCAATGAAAGCTAACATTTAATTTTATTTCATGCCTCTCTCTCTCTCTCTCTCTCTCTCTCTCTCTCTCTCTCTCTCTCTCTCTCTCTCTCTCTCTCATTCTCTCTCTCTCTCACTCACTCTCTCTTTTCGCATTGAGCAATGTCTGTCTGTAGAGATAAAAGACACTGGCAAATAATGCTATCATTCGCCAAACCGGGATAAGTCTGCACTGCATGCACACGGTCCCACTGAAGCGTTTAATTCAGCTTTTGCGTTAAGTACCCATTGGTGTTGGAGGCTTCCATCATTATGTAAGAAATCAAAAAAGCAGCGGTACGATCACGATTAGTTCGTAGTGCAACGCTTTTAATGACTATACGTTCACATTAGGAAAAGCCAGTCGCATATTGCAAACACCCGCAATAGTCTTTATGACTACCGATGTAGTGCAATAGACTGCACTGGGTGTAGTGGAAACATTTAAAGCCAAACGTCCTCTGATGAGACCTTTAGGCAAGCAGGAGCAAGTCAACAAATCTTTATTACCCGCAATGAAGAAATCATACAGTACATTACATTTCAACAAATAAGGGATTTAAAACAAAGTAAGCTTAATACATAAATCACGCCACACGATCGAGTGATAGATGTGTGTTGGTTGTGTGTGAGAGAGAGAGAGGGAGGGTGAAATATGTGAGCGTGTATGTTGATACAGATCGCCGTTCTTTGATTGGTGATTTGGGGAAAAGCGTGTATACAGCATCCAGTATTATTGTGCTATTATTACTGCCCGGTGGCGCTGCATCGAGATTGCCACATTTGGCTGAAAAGGTCACACAGATTTCATACCTGCGTAGGTTTCCAGTATGCAGACTAAAACAGTAAAATCTACACCGGAAAGGTTAAGTGGAGTTCAGTTGATTGACACAGACGTGAACTAATACTAAACAAGCTCTCCTGAGGTTAAAATAACAGAACACACAATTGCGTTTTGCAACTCCCGATAAGGATAATTGAGTTTCATTGTGACACCAGTTTTTCAGTTATAAATGAATGAATGAATGAATGAATGAATGAATAATATCAATCTTACCTCCAGCGCGGCTTTGCCTCATGGGCCGGATTCGTTTCTGCTCTTTGAAGTATCGCCTTTCGAAGATTCCGGGGTTGGCTGCTGGGTAGGCAAAGGTGCGCTCATCAATATTTGCCCTGATTCTGGCTGGAGCCTTATCGTAGACATCAAACAGCCACCGCACGGGTCTCTGCAACACACACACACACAGAACAAATAGTAGTAGTAGTAGTAGTAGTAGTAGTAGTAGTAGTAGTAGTAGTAGTAGTAGTAGTAGTAGTAGTAGTAGTAATAGTAGTAGTCATCGTCGTCATCATCATCATCATCCATTGAAATGTGTTTCCAGACACACACATATCGCTGAAAATAAGCATTTTCAAAAAGTCTTACTTTTCTTGGTGGTGTAGTGACTGGGCTTTTTCCTAAATTCAAATAATCCTGGACGAGTAAAGGAGACATTACTGGTACAAGAATTGAAACTAGGAGAGTGGGAACTGGTCTGTTCTGTATTTGTCTGTCTACTGAATGCATTCTCTGTTGGATAGTAGGAGCTGGGAGGGTGTAGAGTATGGGGAGTGTAAGGAGTAAGGGTGTGAATGAGTCAACGGTCTGTTTGGCCGTTGCACGCCATATCTACAGAACTACTGAACGGATTTGGATCTATCTATCTATCTATCTATCTATCTATCTATCTATCTATCTATCTATCTATCTATCTATCTATCTATCTATCTATCTATCTATCTATCTATCTATCTATCTATCTATCTATCTATCTATCTATCTATCTATCTATCTATCTATCTATCTATCTATCTATCTATCTATCTATCTATCTATCTATCTATCTATCTATCTATCTATCTATCTATCTATCTATCTATCTATCTATCTATCTATCTATCTATCTATCTATCTATCTATCTATCTATCTATCTATCTATCTATCTATCTATCTATCTATCTATCTATCTATCTATCTATCTATCTATCTATCTATCTATCTATCTATCTATCTATCTATCTATCTATCTATCTATCTATCTATCTATCTATCTATCTATCTATCTATCTATCTATCTATCTATCTATCTATCTATCTATCTATCTTCTATCTATCTTTCTATCTATCTATCTATCTATCTATCTATCTATCTATCTATCTATCTATCTATCTATCTATCTATCTATCTATCTATCTATCTATCTATCTATCTATCTATCTATCTATCTATCTATCTATCTATCTATCTATCTATCTATCTATCTATCTATCTATCTATCTATCTATCTATCTATCTATCTATCTATCTATCTATCTATCTATCTATCTATCTATCTATCTATCTATCTATCTATCTATCTATCTATCTATCTATCTACAAGGATATAGTAGTTGACCTTTCGGGTCCGTGGCATATTAACTTTCGCCACACGTTGCGATTTTGAGTCTTATTTACCCATCGTGTGAAGAAAACAACCCATAGTGAAAACGAAAAGGAGTCCAAAAAGTGTGCAGTAGTCTGTCTCTTTTATGTGTGTGTGTGTGTGTGTGTGTGTGTGTGTGTGTGTGTGTGTGTGTGTGTGGCGATGTAGAAACGCCGTTATTGTTAAGCCTACACACTCTTTATACTGTACCTACGTTCTTTTGACCGCCCCGTCATTTTGACGTCAAAACAGTGTTCCGTTAGGGTTAGGTGTGTTCCTTGTGTTTTTCTTAGGGCACTGATTTACGTTTCAGCGAAATATTCCAACAAACAAGCAATTTACACATTAAAATGTGACGCACTGTGAAGTTTTCTACCCGCAACGTGTAGCGAAGGTCAATCTGTCAAAAGAGCAGATGATAGGGTCAAACACTTACACATTTAGCTCAAGCTCAGTTGTCCGAGGGTATTGGACGCATGAAGTTTTCAGTGGGCGTCTTGAGCAGCTTGTTTTAGGTCTCTTAATTTGATCAGCGCCTTAAGCAGGTCTTTGAGCTGGTGAGTGCGCTAGATAAGACCAATTCAGTTACCGAGCAAAACAAAACCTTTTGATCAGTACATGCATATATATATATATATATGGTCATTGTCGGTTCCTGGTCACGAAAGTTTAATTTACGATGAAATTAATATTGTGGATTCTAGAGCCGAGATGTGATCGTGAAGATGTCTGTAGCGCCAGCAGCAGTTCATTTGGTGAAGATGATACAAACTCTACTGACTAACAACAGTCCCGCTGCTTGTCGCAAATAGTGTTAATATCCAGTTCGTATCGTTTAAAACGCAGTAGTTACATGTCCGAATGGCCCCAGTTTTCTGTCCCATTATTTTCTTCTAATACGGTCGATATCATTCCATTATTTGTATTTCCAAAACTTATCTGGAAATACTTTGATTTAGTCGATAATCAGAACGGTCCAAATGACGGTCTGTGTGTCTGTAGTCGGTCTGTTATCGGTCTGTCTGTCAGTTGGTCTATCTGTCTGTTGGTCTGTCCATCTGTCGGTGTGTCCTTCTGCTGATCTGTCCTTTGCACGCCATATCTCAAGAATTACTGAACAGATTTTTTTCCAATTTTATTGGAACATTATTAGGTTTAGTGCCCAGCTTCTCACGCTATCGTATTTTCCTTACTTCAAAGGTCAAAGTCGCGGGTCAATTTCTCTTATCAACGCATTTTTTGGTTCAATATCTGAAAATAAATTGGGCGAAACTTATTAGAGGACCATCCTCTTTTGGGGAACTGTTTAAGCTCTACCAAATCCAAGTACAGGTCGCGCCAATCAGAAGGTCCAAAATGCAAGTAACGTCAGTATTACTCCTTTGGATAAGAGTATAAACCGAGATCTAGTTTGTGCCCGCACTAACTCCATCGCACAGACAATAAAGATCCTGACACTCATGTCCTAAACAGGTATACAAATACACACAGCAAGCACTAGGTCCATTCTCCCTCATCCCCAGTCGCCCAGCATTGTGCTCAGTCAGACGTTGCGCTCAAAGCAGGAGGTGGAGGCCATCTGCACCAGCCAGCGCCTGGCGCCGGAAAAGCGCTGTGTTGAGAACGGTTCAACAAAATGTAGGTCTTCTTCTAAACTGCTAATATAACATTTATTGGACCATAAACACATTTTTTTTAAAAGCTTGAATTTTATTTTTGTTTACTTATTTTTTACATTATTTATTCTAGTTATTGTATTTTTAATTATTTTGTTCAGTGTTTTCCCGACTAAGTGAAAAGCATAAGTTTGCATCGCATCGCTTCCCTGCTATCAGTTAACACGGTCGTCAGTTGGGAATAATAATATAATTATAATAATTTATTTGTTATAGAATAAAATTAAATGACTATTTTAGTGTGCCTGTATGCATTGTAACTCTGCTTCTCTTGCTCTGGTTTTGTCAGTTGACAAACACACACACACACACACACACACACACACACCACACACACACACACGCACACACATATATACATACGCACACTCGTACACACATTTGTCATAGAGTTCAAACAAACTGACAGAACTCACAAAGGCATCAATTTACACGAAATTGACAGACCGCCTTAAATGAAATGATAGTTATCAATAAACACTAAATGCATTAAGAGATCATCACGCACTGAGCATGTGATGCGTTTAGGTTGGCAGTCCGCTCCCACCCAATCAAAATGATGTATTATCAGCAGGCAGAGGCCGGTCAACAATTCATATTTAAACATTGGACAACATCCACAGCCATCCACATCAACTTACACGAAAGTGACATTTTACCTTAAATGAAATGACAACTATCGATTAACATTAAATGCATTAAGATATCACCACGAACTAAGCACTGGATTCGTTTAGATTAGAAGTCCACGCTCACCCATGTCAAATCGTTTATTATCAGTAGGCAGATCGACAATTCATACTAAAACATTGGAGAACATATACGGCCTTTTTGTGTACGTTTCTTATTTAATTTGTTTGGACAAATGGAAAAAAAACGTTGACAGGGTATATGGAGAGGAAGATGTCGGTTGGTTATTCTGTCACAATATCAAAATCGGCTTAGCCAAGTTGTAGATACAGCGCAAAACGTCTTTAGAAAATGGTGAAGCACAGTGACCTTGAACTTGAGACAGTACAATGATATAACATACTTAACAGTTGCTAACGTATCCGCAATGTAAAGATGATGAATTTTGGGTTCAGTTATTCTTAAAGAATGTACAAAAGTTTGTTCTGAACAAAAAGGTGAATTGGGAGCGACGGACCGACCGACTGACCGACAACCGGACTGCTGTTGAAGGATAGCCCATGATTTGAAGTACCCATGTACCAAAACTCAACCAAACTGCTTCATATAAGTCTCGAAATACATTAACAAAACCGGCGGTCGTCGTTGTAGTCATCCATTCAACTTCATTAGTAATCTAAATCTACAGTGGTCTAAACATATAATACGCGTTACTTATCAGCTTGTCACAAGGAGAGGCCAAACACTGCGTAAAGAGTCATTACAGACTGTCGACTTCTGTGAGAACTTGCAATCTCCCGTCAGCGTGGAGATTGGAACCAGAATGCCAGCGTTCAGTACTCCTTCACACAACCACAATCATGTTCCTATGTCATCTCCTAGTCTTTTTTTCACAGTGAACTGAAGCGTGGCGTATCAAATCCTTCCATCCCGTTATAAAGTGCATAGTGCACTAACAAACGACCAAACCAGACATTACAGAACAAGATTTTCATTATCTTTGATCAAGGGCGAACAAGTGGAACCGTCCGACTTGGCCTATCCCCAATTCAACCTACATGTTGGATCTTGCCGAAATCAGGTAACCAACGGAGGTGTGTTACACTAGTATCTATTGTCTCTCGCACACATTTTCTGTGTAACGATTGTTGTGGCTATGATTGTTGTGACTATGAGACTATGATTGTTGTGACTATGATTCTTGTGACTATGAGACTACGATTGTTGTGACTTTGATTCTTGTGACTATGAGACTATGATTGTTGTGACTATGATTCTTGTGACTATGAGACTATGATTGTTGTGACTATGATTCTTGTGACTATGAGACTATGATTGGTGTGGCTATGATTCTTATGACTATGAGACTATGATTGTTGTGACTATGAGACTATGATAGTTGTGACTATGATTCTTGTGACTATGAGACTATGATTGGTGTGACTATGATTCTTGTGACTATGAGACTATGATTCCTGTGACTATGAGACTATGATTCTTGTGACTATGAGAGTATGATCCTTGTGACTATGATTTTTGTGACTATGAGACTATGATTCTTGTGACTATGAGACTATGATTCTTGTGACTATATTCTTGTGACTCTGAGACTATGATTCATGTTACTATGAGACTATGATTCTTGTGACTATGAGACTATGATTCTTGTGACTTTGATTCTTGCGACTATGATTCTTGTGACTATGATTCTTGCGACTATGATTCTTGTCATAAAACAAACCTGTCTTTCCTTTATAGGCAAGACAGATTCAATGCGGCAACAGTACCCCCGTTGGAGTGCCGGGGGTTTTCAGTATAAATAGTATCCCCACTTTATGGAAATTTAGTGCTTTAAATTCCCACTGTCGCTGTCTTCCTCATTTACTCTTTCCTATTCCTGCTCTGTCCTTCACTCTGCTATACTATCTTCTTCTTCGCTAGATCAATGACCTACCTTTTTTCTTGAAAACTCTTCCTGGACAAGACTCCTTGTTTGTGTATGAGGTCTGTTGGATCAGCTTGGGAGTGTTGGACGCTTTCTGCCGGGTGGTCACTAGGGCTTCCTATGATTGTACTATTTAGCACTATAGGCATTTTATATGTATGTGTTTTTTTGATGATTTATAATGATGTTTGTATTCTATTTTGTTTTTGTAACCGGGGTGTTCGCGTAGTTGAGGTCAACCCTCAGCCGTCCCCCGCGTGGGATGTCTTTATTGTAAAGTGACTGGCCGTTGGAGGGCATTCAATTTTCCCACTGGGGTTGTTTCAGCAGATCTTTTATGCGGATCGGGGGTTGTCCGGTCCTGATTTGGCTCGGAAGAGTCCGCTGGACCTAAAGCAACAATAAATCAATCAATCAATCAATCTGTCATAAAACATCTGAGTAAGAGTAAGACGAAAGTAGTTTTTACAGTAAAATTGTGCCACGTGTTGATTTAGCCGAAGCTTAATTATTTCTCTGGTTGAATAGTTAGCAAAAACGTTTGATCACTAATAATAATAGTAATAATAATAATAATAATAATAATAATAATAATAATAATAATAATAATAATAATAATAATAATAATAATAATCATAATCATAATCATAATAATAATGTGTTTGGTTTAGCGGCCAACCAAACTTTATCCTTGCTCCAAGCGCTCGCACGCACACACACGCACACACACACACCTACACACACACACACACACACACACACACACACACACACACACACACACACACACACAAAAAGGCGTTTAAAGCGAGCGTTATGGCCAAGGGGGCTAAGGCGGGACTAACTTGCCTTGTCCACAAGCCAGAAACCAATGGCGCCTGACAGGTGTGAGTTCGATCCAGCATCTGGGCGTTATGTTTCTCTGAATATTATTTACTTTCGACTCGGGCAACACTGATTGTTCTTGATCTAAAAGTATTTGGCAAAGAGATAGTTTTTGAGATTCGTTTTGAACACAGTAAGAGACTGGGAGTGACGAACGTTGGAGAGCGCAGAGTTCCAAAGACTTGGGGCAAACACAGAGGAAGATCTCCTGTCAAAGGATTCAAGCAAATTCCTAGGAATTGAGAGGAGAGCTGAATAAGAAAGGCCTTTTGATGACCGCGTGTATACATGAAATTGGAACATTAAAACTTGTTTACAAACTAATATCCAGTTTGTAGGAATCTTCTAAGAATAAAGCTAATTATTATATAACACGCAAGGAAAAGTTTATGACAATCTTGTGAACGGCAGAAAAGTTGTGAAAGATAGGAAGGACATAAATCAGTGTATAGACAGTGAAAGCAAAGAGAAGCAACGTTTAATCGATACGAGCCTTTACAGGCAACCATGTTAGGTTTTCAGAGCGGACGTTATGCAAGAATGACGAGGTTGACGAAGGACAAGGCGAGCAGCATTGTTCTGAATGCCCAGAAGCCTGGAAAGTTTATGATCAGGAAGACCAGCCAAATATGAGTTACTGCAATCAAGTCGAAAAAGAATGAAAGAGACAGCAAGCTTGTTGGTGTCATTCATATGTAGTAACATACTGGCGTATTTTGCCCAGTCTTCAAAGGTGGAAGTTCAGAGCTTTGCACAGACTAGTTATTTGCGTTTCCATTGACAAACTTTGATCCAGATGCACACCTAGATTTCGGACAGACTTGGAAAATTAAATTTGATGATCAGAGACAGACATTGAGTGAGCTGAGGTCTCCTGCTGACTGCTTTATGAACCAATCAAGATGTGATCTGTCTTTTCGTCACCCATTTTCAGTTTGTTCGTACTCATCCAGCTGGCCGCGGAAGTGATGCACTCAAACATGTCCTGGACAACAGCAGGAACCCCGAAGGAGATAGCAGAATTATGCGACTGAGAATCATCAGCCAAAAAATGATAAAGATGTTGGGAAGCATTGATCACAGAACTGAATGGTTTAGTGTACATTGTGGACAAGACAGAGCCAAGAACTGAACCTTGTGGCACTCCATACTCCAAGGATGAGGGAGCGGACCTGACGTTGCCCACAAGGACAGATTGAGTTCGGCAGGAGAGGTAAGAACGAAACCATACTAAAACCATCCCAATGAAGCCAAAGCGCTCTTTCAGACGGGCTCACAGAATTCCATGGTCAGTGGTGTTGAACTCAGGTCAAGTAGCGATAAGATCGATACCCTATCCTGATCCGCCGCCTGATCATTGACCACACGTAGTAAAGCGGTCTCTGTACTGTGGCTTTGTCGGAAGGTTGACTGAAACGGCTCCAGCTGGCTATGTACCTCGAGATGAGGCAGAAGCTGTGCCAGAACAATGCACTCAAGAACCTTTGACGGAAAAGGCAAGTTGGAGAAAGGACAATTCTTATTTTAGAACTTCAATATCAAGGCCAGGTTTCTTCAAAAGAGGGTTGACTAGAGCATGTTTGAAGGTAGAGGGAACTGAACCACACGAGAGGGAAGTGCTCATGATAGTTGTAATGGTAATATGAGTTCGTCCACGCACTCAATAAACAGGTCGGCAGGAATGGGGTCAAGTTGGCATGATTTTTTGGGCATAGAAATAACAATCTTTCTCACTTGCTCGTCAGACATTGGTTTGAAAGCACTGAGTGGAGTTCCGGAGAAGCCCAGAGAGGACAAAGGAGTCGAGGTCGGAGTCAAGCATCTTCCTTATGTCAGCAATCTTGCCGCTAAAGTACTCGCTGAACCTCCCCGGATTGCCCAAATGAATGATATGTTATGGTAATTGTTTTGTTCCTATCATTTCCATAAAATATAAATAAACAAACAAACACATAAATAATGTGTGTCGTTGTCTCCTTTGTTTATACAATCTTCGTTACTAAAAGCAAACATACATGGAAATCGAAAAGCAAAGTCAAACCAATGTCTGCTGAGCCATTTCGGCTGAGCCGTACTGCTCGCTGTGTTCGACTAAGTAGAAATAGGCCAAATGGGAATAGATTTGAAAGAAATAGACTGAACAGGAACAGCTTGAAAGCGAAAATAGACTTATGACCGAACTGTACCAATAGCGACGGAAACTAATAGAAGGGGTAAAAAAAAGATCTTCATTATCTTTTGATAAAGTATTTCCGATCATTGATCTGATATTGCCGTATTCAATTCTACTCGGCCATTGTTCTTGAACCCGACTAAAGTTATTCGTGATTTTGACTTAACTGCCCCTCATCTAGTCTGATTTGTGCCTGGTTGGAGCTGCATATTTCCTGACGTGGTCTGAATTTGCTCTTGATGTGATCAGAATTGTTCCTGATCTGGTTTGAATAGATTCTTATTGGGACTGCGATGTTCCTGATGATGTGTTTTGTGATCTGAATTGTTCCTGAGGTGATCTGAATTGTTCCTGATCTGATGATCTGAACTTTTACTCCAAACGTCTCAAATGTCCAGTCATAATACTCCTTAAGTTTGACAGCTCCAATTGGAGAATAAACACCCAATTGGAAAAATTACTATTTTGTGAGTGCAAACATTTGCCAATAACCCTTCCCCAGCAAAAAAAAATCAGGATTTCTCCACAAGCAATCAGCGTGATAAATGCTACGCTAGTACGGCCTGCGTGAATATTATTAGAGTCCTGATGACGTTTTGTGACGGTCATTACAATAGCTGACACAATCTTTTAGAACGCTCCAAAACTACTAGATTCAATTACACAACTCAAGATACAAACAATTAAAATTACATAGTTTAATATAAATTATTGTATTTATTGTCTTATATTTGATTTTTTACTTAGAGTCAGATTCAGAATAGATTCAGAAGAAAACTGTATTATCTCACAAAAGTAACTTGCAATTGCTGTCAGTAAAAAGCAAATAAAAAGATAACAATAATATAAAATATACGCCTCACGTAAGATCTACAACGAAGAATACAAAGCATGGAGATGAGGTGCTACAGAAGACTTCTGGGCATTTCCTATACCCAGCACATCACCAACGACGAAGTCCGACGATGACCTGCTCACAGTGGTGAAGAAAAGGAAACTCCGATGGTATGGCCACGTCACCAGATCATCAGGCCTGGCAAAGATCATCCTGCAAGGCACAGTGCAAGAAGGTAGAAGAAGAGGGAGACCGAAAAAGAGGTGGGAGGACAACATTCGAGAATGGACTGGTTTGACACTGAGCGAAGCCATCAGGGTTGCTGAGGACAGAGAAAGATGGAGTACGCTGGTTAAACAATCATCTGTGGTGTCCCTACGACCTCCGAGTTACGGGATAGGATAGGAATTTAAAAAACAACATTTACAAAGATACATCATGCACTGACTCACACGAATGTACATATTAACATGAACATTTCAGACACACTGTATCCTTACATGCATATTCCACAATATTTGGAAACTAAATATCACCCTCATTACATTTCAACATCATAAACATACACACTCTTTCTCTCTCTCTCGGCCAAATCACAGGTTTGCAATTAGAAATTATGCTTCAATTAAGCACAGTCACGGAATACTGGATAGTGGTAAAATTGCTGCTTTATAAATTAAACAACTCCAATATAGTGCACATATACGCCATCCGCACACACATGCATACACCAACACACACCCAGCTTTTAATCAACACTTATTAAGAATTTGTACTGATTTGGGTACAAAATTGTTTCTAGCTCTTACTGTGGAAACCTTTGGCACTCTAAAACTGCGGCCAGAAGGAAGGAGTTGGTAGTACTGGGCTAGGATGTGAGTGGAGTCTCTTACAATCGCGCACGCTTTCTTTGTTGTTTGACTTTTGTACAACAAACACAAACTCTCCTGCCTTTCACCCACCACTCTCCCGCATACATCTACAGCTCCATTCAACACATTTGTATTCCACACGATGAGACCTCCAAACCAGCAAAGAGAACCAAAGGTCAGCACAGACTTTGTTCATAGTTGTTTTAACTATAAAGTTACCTAAAACAAACTGGTTGACTTTTAAAGAGCGCAATTTATGCAGAAAATATATTCTGGACTGACATTTCTTATGGATGGAAGTAGTGTTGGAATCAAAGTTAAGTTTATTGTCTAGTATTGTTCCTAAAGATGTGTGTTCAGTAACTCTCTCCACCTTCTCTCCATCAATCACTAAGTCAGGTAAAGCAGACGAGGTTCTTCTGAAATGATGTTTTTGCACATCTGCCGTGATTTGACAAAACCGAGTAAGTCCACCTAAGGTCGAAAATGAGTTTTTTGCGCCATCAAACTTGCAAGAAAATGACGCATCTTACCTGTAAAAATCAAATCCGAACTATGTTTAGATTTGGAGATATCATAGAGTAAGTCCTTGTTAAAAAAAATTTAAGTGGGGGAATAAACTGATAAAACCAAGCAAGTCCCCTGCGATTTTGTTTCGGCGATCCTCTGGCTGATGCTAGAGTTGGCATGATGACGTCATTTTCTACAATAACCTGACAAAGAAAAGTAAGTCCTCCCGACCAATGAGAAAGCGCCTTAAGATGAAGTGGACCAGTGAGAATCCATGTTATTGCTGCTGTGCAATATTATTTTCCTGTGAAAATGATGACGAAATTTCGGTCAGCAAAGGACGTGTTCGGCTTTTTGAAAAAGAGTTTTTTTCATGTACTTTCCTGCCCACCATGAAGGATCCTGTAGATCTTCCGCCTACGCGGCAACTTCCACGAGGTGTGGAAACAAACAAACTATCCTATCCTATCCTATCCTGTCCCGTAACCCTGAGGTCGTATGGGCACCACAGATGATCGTTTAACCAGCATACTCCATCTCTCTCTGTCCTCAGCAGCCCTGATGGCTTCGCTCAGTGTCAAACCAGTCCATTCTCGAATGTTGTCCTCCCACCTCTTTTTCGGTCTCCCTCTTCTTCTACCTCCTTGCACTGTGCCTTGCAGAATAGTCTTTGCAAGGCCTGATGATCTGGTGACGTGGCCATACCATCGGAGTTTCCGTTTCTTCACCACTGTGAGCAGGTCATCGTGTTGTCCAATGGCTTGTGTGATGGTCTGTCGGACTTCGTCGTTGGTGATGTGTTGGGTATAGGAAATGCCCAGAAGTCTTCTGTAGCACCTCATCTCCATGCTTTGTATTCTTCGTTGTAGATCTGCTGTGAAGGTCTATGCTTCGCAAGCATATATAGGAAGATGGAGATGACAAGGGAGCGCAGCAGTCTTACTTTGGAATGTAGAATGATGGTCCTGTCTTTCCAAATGGCTTCAACCTTGTCAGGGCAGCAGTTGTTTGTGCGATCCTGGAGAGGACTTCCTGTCGGGACCCATTGTCTGATACAATGGCTCCTAAATATTTGAAGCTATGCAGTGTGTTGAGGGATTGGCCTTGGACTTTGATGTCCGTGTTGATGCCATTGGTGTTGTTGGTCATTATTTCGGTCTTCTCTGCACTTATTTCAATTCCACAAGCTTTGGAGGTGGTGTCAAGCCTCTGTACCAGCTGTTCAAGTTCTTGTTCCTCTCCAGCCAATCCATCAATGTCATCCGCAAAACGAAGATTGGAGATTGCTCTACCCCCTATGCTGACTGTGCCTTCGTGATCTGCAAGAGCATCTGACATGATGCGCTCTAGGAAGATGTTGAAGGGTGTTGGAGAGAGTAGGCATCCTTGACGCACACCGATTGTTGTTCTGAACCAGTTCCCGATGGCGCTGTTGTGGAGGACTGCACTGGTAGCCTTGTCATACAGGTTTTTGATGACTTCAATAATTTTAGGTCTGATGTTGTACGCTTTCATTGTTGCCCATAGAGCTGCATGCCAGACTCGGTCAAACGTTTTCTTGAAGTCTATGAACACATGATATAGATGTTGTTGGTGCTGCAGGTATTTCTCACAGATTATTCTGAGGTTGAAAATCTGTTCAGTGGTACTTCGCCCTGCCCTGAATCCTGCTTGTTCTTCAGCTATGATTTGTTCAGCTTGGGGTTTCAACCTGTTGAGTAATATTTTCAGGAGGACCTTGCTGGGATGGATGATGAGGCTGACGGTGCGTTAATTTTCACACTCCTGGAGGTTACCTTTTTTGGGAAGAGTGATGACAAGCGACTGGGCCCATGGTATAGGCCACTCTCCACTCTGCCAGATCTTGTTACAGATAATGGTGAAGGCATCAATCATCGCTTCTCCTCCTGCTTGTAGAAGTTCCGCGGGTATGTTGTCCACTCCCGCTGACTTCCCTTTCTTTAGCGATTGCACTGCTGCCTCAACTTCTTCCCGGAGAATTGGGAGGATTTCTTCTTCTCTGTTCTCGGGACATGCTAGAACTGATGGGTCTCCATTTGGTGTATGGTTGTAAAGGTCAGAGCAGTACTCTGTCCATCTGTCCAAGACTTCTTGTTCTTCTGTAAGGCATATGCCAGACTTGCTTTGGATCGTGGAGACTTTGGGCTGTTTGACACTTGTCAGCCGCTTTACAGTCTGGTAGGCCTTCTTCCTGTTGTTCTTGTTCAGACTGTTCTCTATTTCCTGGCATTGATCTTCTATCCAGTTCTCCTTTGCTGTGCGCATGCCTTTTCGGATGTCATTGCTGATTTTTCGGTAGACATCAGCTCCCTGTGAGGTGTTCTTTTTCTTTCCTTTTTAAAATCTCTCTTCGTTTATCACACAGATCCAAAAGTTCAGGTGTGATCCAGAGCTTCTTCTTTGGTCGGTGCTTGCCAAGGATCTCAGTGGCGGCATCTGTCACAGCTGAGTTGAAGGTGGTGGTCATGGTGTTGACATCTACTTCACCAGCCCCCAAAATGAGCAGTGGTGCAAATTTCCCTTCAATTGTGGCCTGAAATAGTTCTGCCAGCTCCGGGTCTTGCAGTTTGTCCAGGTCGAACTTCAGTCAGTGCAGTATTTACTCTCTTCAAGTGGAGCCGGAAAGACGTCATCAAGAGATCGTGGTCACTTCCGATGTCTGCCCCTGGAAAAGTGCGTGTCCTGCCAATGTTGATGCTTGATCTGAAGCGTTTCTTGACCATGATGTAGTCTATTTGGTTATGATGCTCCTCCCCCCCCCCCCCTTCGGGACTGTGCCATGTCCATCTTCCGGATTTTTTGTGGAGACCAAGCGTGTTTGCCAGTACCAGATTGTTGTATCTGGCAAACTCCAAGAATCTCAGACCCCTGTCATTTGTCTCGTTGTTGCAGTGGGGTCCACATGTGTCTCCCCAGTTGTGGTGCGCATCTTGGCCAACCTTGGCATTCCAGTCGCCTTGCACTATGACTATGTCCTTCTTCGGCACTTGGTCAAGGACCGTCTCTAGATTTTCATAAAAATCCTCCACTTCGCTGTCGTCATAGTCTGATGTTGGGGCATAGGTCTGGATGATGGTGATGTTGAAAGGGGCTGCTCTCAGGCGGATGGTAATGAGTCTACTGGAGACTGGGCGGCTACCCATTGCAGTGGCTAGAATGTTCTTGTGGACCAAGAATCCAACGCCGTTCATCTCTACCGCTGAAATAGAGGTTGTGGCCTTTGTCTGTCGTTGTTTCACCTAGGCCTTTCCAGCGCAGTTCGCTAATGCCTAGAACGTTCCATCTATAGCGGTCCAACTCGTGGGCCAGTTCTTCTAATTTTCCTTCCGCAGTTAGGGTCCTGACATTCCAGGTTCCTATGACGATGTTGTTTCTCGTGCGGATCTTGCTAAATTGTCCATCAGTAGCATACTTAACACCTCCGTCCTGGTGGCCAACGGAAGGCGTGGTCCTTGAGCCGGGCGACCACCTATCCGATATGGAATTAGTGGATAGTGTCATCATGCATGTAGTGTGTCTTGGGCAAAAAAATGACCTGGCGGTGCCCAATCCTCTCCAGGCTGTTGGGCACAGCCGAAATCCACAAATACAGTGTGGCTCGCCTTGGCCCCGAGCACGTGGTCGTTGAACCTGTAGCAACGTGAGGTTCCTCGCCCTGGCCGGTGACTTCTGTGTAGAAGACTTTCGCCCAGTGATGCCGTGCTAACATTACCCCTGTTAGTCGCCTCTTACGACACGCCGCGAAACGTTGGGCCTATTCTATTCAGTGCCCGAACCCACAAACAGCAACAAATATATTACAGACACACAACAAGGGCAACAAAATACAAGACATACACGTGGTGTAAAGGCATGAAGATCGCTACAATAGGAAACTGAAAGGAAAATAGTTTTGTATTTTTAAAATTAAATTGGCTGCATCTAATATTATTTTGAAGGGAGAGCAAAAAAACCATGACTCCTGCATACCAACCCAGAAATATTAAGTGAAGAATGGCTAAAAACAATAAACAGGCACACATATACACTCACTGTAACTGCCGCACCCACATCTTACAAACCCAACTTATGTGACTCATCTCGTCAGACTTTTTAACAAAGAAACAAAACGGCCTATGGGACTTACTTGGTTTGGTGAATTTTGTAAACAAGGATTTACTTAATAATAAACTGACAAAACCAAGCGGATTTGACTTACTTGGTTTTGTGAATTTTTTTAACAAGGATTTAATTCAATAATAAACTGACAAAACCAAGCGGGTGACTTGCTTGGTTTTGTCATGTTCTCAACAAAGATCTATCTCAAGAATAATCTGACAAAACAAAGCAAGTCCACAAATAGTCTTAAAACATCAAATCTATCAAACATTTCTTTAACATTCAAGTTATGCACTCTTAAATCGAGGAATTGCATTATAATATGCCCTTAAACTTCCAAAAACGATCGCGTAATATAGCGCAACACAAAACGTCGATTTTCTCGAAAGTAGGTTTTGTGGACTTGCTCGGTTTTGTCAGTTCACGGCAGACATGCTAACAGTATCACTATCAGCCCCAGTTACCGTAAAACATTTTAGAAGCTGCAACCTCAAAGCTAAACCAATAGTCAGGCCCTTTAACGCGGTCCAATGTGAAGGATTCAGAGTGACGTATCCTTTAACAATCACAGTGAGTGTTGCTTCACTGACACGACGTTAGCTAACCACACAAATACCTATTTGAAAAGTTTATAATTATATATTCATCAATGTTCTTACTCCTTTGATTGTGTATTTCACTATTTGTTTATGGACCATTATTCTATTATGTGTGGGAATGCGTGAGATATGTGCGCTATATAAATCGATGTATTATTATAATTTATTATTATTATTATTATTATTATTATTATTATTATTATTATTATTATTATTATTATTATTATTATTATTATAGTTCTGATATAAATTATTAAATTCCCGTTTGTTTCAGCTTGCGATATATGCCTAAAACATAATATCGCTGCAAACTATTTGTAGAACGTATCACTATGCCATTTCCATGTGGCATCAACCCGTCCAATACATTTTGTAGAACATATCCCATTTCCATGTGGTATCAACACGTACGATTGATGCGCTTTGTAACGTTACGAAACCTAGGCTACGTAGAAAAGAAACCCGTTTATAAAAACTCGTTTGGTCGAATTTAAGCCACGAAACGCGCTTTACACCTTCAGATAAATATGGAAATAGGCTTACAACAAATCAAACCACCGGCAAATCCATCGTTGCCTGTTTCTATCCTTACTCTTTCATCGCCGCTTTGCGTTATCTCTCTGACCTTCCAAACGCCGTTGTACAACCTGTTTTGCACACCCATACTTTAAAGTCGCTCTGTACGGTTTAGGAGGAGTCCAAGAGTTGAAACACAATAGCAGGGATGCTTGAAATCCTATTTAGCGGTGGAGGTGAACTGTACGCCGCATGATCAAATTTACCGACTGGCGGGCATTATTGCTTACGAGCTGGCAGAGGGGGTAAGATGCTGGCAGGGCTGCTGGATTACGGCTCAGCCAGGTTTGAACTGTCCTATGTCGGTGGGATTATTCTAGATTGAAACGGCGATACATACTGGACAGCAGACAGTATGAATTTCAGTACAACTGAATTAAACAGCTTTGATTTAAAAAAAAAACAGTATCGAACAATATCAAACAATCGAATAATAGGATTTAAGTAATACGATTTCAGTAATTCAGGTTCTCTTGCGCCGTAAAGTTTGGTGATGTCTTTAGTGCATTCGGTAACAAGCGCTTGCGTAAGTACAGTAGGGTCGAGATAAATAAAGTAAACTCACTTACATGCTAGGTTCATCTTTATGCAGTTAATCAAGTGGGGAGACGCCACTATTAGCAATGTTTATTCACCTTTTTTTTCAAATATTCACTGTTTGTATTCAGAAAGGCCTGAACAGTGATGGCTTGCTAGCAGTTGAGTAACGCCAAGCTGCCGATTGGCCGAGTTCTACGTTTGCTTATAAGGGGAGCTGCGCTCCCTTGTCACCTCCATCTTCCTATACGCTTGCGAAACAAGTACCCTCACAGCAGACCTATAACGAAGAATACAAAGCATAGAGATGAGGTGCTACAGAAGACTTCTGGGCATTTCCTATACCCCAAGGCACTGTGCTATGAGGCAGAAGAAGAGGGAGACAGAAAAAGGTGGGAAGACAACATTCGAGAATGGACTGGCTTGACACTGAGCGATGCCATGAGGGTTGCTGAGGACAGAGAAAGATGAAGTACGCTGGTTAAACGATCGTCTGTGGTGCCCTAACGACTTTCGAGTTACGGGATAGGATAGGATAGGATTATACAGAAGGTTTCAGCGAGTGCGCTGTGTCGTTATGCTTGACCCCCGGGGCCAAGTTCAGGGTCATTTTAGAGGAAACCGGCCTATTGCACGAGAGTCCAAAGTCCTATTGCAGAATAACCCATGCCAACATGGAGCGCTGGAAACACCGTTATTGATGTCAACATAACGTACCAACGTATTTCATCATTTATTGTATCATATCATTTATAATTTACTTGTTTCACTTCAAGACAAAGCTTCTAAATGTGAAAAATTGGTATGTAGACAGGGCATTGAAACCGATAAACCCAGATGTAGGCAATTCATCTTCTCCTGAGCGTACCCATGAGCTTCGGGTGGAGGGAAGGTGAGGGAGGGAGGGGGGAGGGGAAGAGGGGGGGACAGATAAAGCGCTTGGCAATTACTAAACATCGGATTTTCAAGCAGATTTGTCCCGGTCGTGAACCCGTTTCGAACGTAGTTGTGTTTTTTTTTCTCTCTTGCAAACTTGCTGTGCAGATAATAATTTTGATGTCCAAGCTCGAACTGGGAACCTCGATCTCACAAAAGAAAAAATAAAATAAAAATAATGCGCAAAGTATTACAACATCTGGCATAGTTTCAATCTGCGATTGGAAGCGGTTTATCGTTGTATTTGGATGCCTAGTGCCTTAATCGTTTAGTAAAATAACGAATTTTTGTCTGAGGAATACAAATTAATGCTATGCTGGAATTCATTTCTGGTTTCTTGTGCCACCTTCTTAACACTAGGAGCTCATTCTGGCAGACAAAGACGGCGAAGAAAAAGGAGTTGTTGTTGTATCAAGTTTTATTCATCAGATTAACATAAGTTGTACTGATAAAGAAGAAGAAAAAGAAGAGGTTATGTACGGAAGAGGCTGTGTATTATAAAAAATATCATTTTCTTTCGCTAGTACTTTCTTCAGTTATTCAAAGTTAATAGAACCTATTTTTTAAAAAAACGACATTTGTATTCGGTCCCACTAGTATGATGTGCGTATGTGTTGTAGAATGCTAAACATTATTTCAGTTCAATTCAATATAGTTTATTTAATGCTATATGGTAGTAGATCATTCCAAATGTAATATTAGACCGTTCCAAATGTGATGTTATACCGTTCCAACTGTAATATTACACCAATGTACAATAACACCGTTCCAAATGTGGTAATACACTTTTCCAAATGTGATATAACACCGCTCCAAATGGGGTATTACCCAATACCAAATGTGATATTACATCGTTCCCAATGTAATATTACGCCAATTCAAAACTGAAGTTAATAATAGTTTCAACTTCACATTTGATCGGCAAGAATGTTTCCATTTATAGTTACCTTGATTAGGGTTCTGTGTGCACTTTACTTACATTTTCCCTATTTAACAGGCACTGTTGTACGTGGAAGAACAGACGGACATTACAAATAAGAAAGTAGATAATTCTGTCAGACTAAGTCGGCACTCCAGGCATTAAACCGCCACGGTAGGAACAGAGCGAACTTAATAGCCAAGTGAACTGAGCTTATCCACCACCTATCAGTTCGTCAGTTCAGCATCAGTTTGTGCTGGATCCCCAGTCATGTGGGCATTCGTGGAAACGACCTGGCAGACAGCGCGGCAAAAGTAGCGGCTACATTGCCAGAAGTGACAGAGGACATTGACTTATCTGTTTCAGTAGCTTACATTAGTTTTAAAATGTTTGTAGTACTAAATGGCGTGAACGTTTTGTCAATCTGGCTTGTGAAAAAGACTGGGTTGATTGCTATGATATAGGTAACGGTACATTCCCAAACTTACCGGTACATTTGTTGCCTATGTTTTACAGACTCCGTACAAAAGCGTTGAAATCGGAGTTTATCTCACATAAATGTATATGTAATGACGTATTTTTATTTAGTTTTGGTAATATTTTTGACTGTGAAGAAATAGTCTTTTCTTTCTGTACCGTGCGCTTGTGTGTATGAATGTGTGTGCGAGTGCATCCGCGCATATTTCCGTGTACGTGTGTATATTTGCATGTGGACGTCCTTGCATACCAATGTGTCTGTGTGTGTATGTGTGTGTGCATGTGTGTATGAGTGCGCGTGTGGGCGCACGCGCACGCACGTGAAACTGATAACACACTGAGACTGGGCCGACATCAACGTTTCGTCTGATTTCATTCCACAAATTCGAGGCACATGCGTATTTAGCCTGAGGACCAAATCAGTTGCGCAGAGATTACACCGCACGACCAAGGAAAGTGAACATCGTTATTAAAACATTCCTGCAAACTACATTTTAATGGCTGATGCCACCCTTAAGAATGCAGACTTCCGGAAAGAACGCGCTGGAAATGTCAGCACCTTCAAATTAAAGTGATTATGGCGAATGACGACGTTTTCTTAGGGAAACAACGTAAAATAAATTTCCTGAAGAATACATGAAGCTATCGTTGTGCAGAGAACGTCAAACTTGTGTCCGAGACCCGAAGCAAGCTGCAGTTCCAAATTCTCTCAGAACTGACTGCATGCACTAGGGCCTCTTTGTGGGAGGAAGAGCGCGTTCTGTGACTTAAAAGCTTTAGGACCACAATTCCAGTGCTAACTCATCATATCAACGGAAACCTTGATGCCTTTTTTCCCCGCAAAGTTTTTTCACTTTTTTTTCTTTATCTCTCTTAGCCTGTCGGGCCCTTGAGGAGATATATAAGGTGGATGTTGACGCGGAGTTGTTTTTTTTTTACGCCACTTCGGTCTGTCTGCTGCTGTTATTAGGCGTGACATTTCCAGTGCCGTCCATGGCATCAACGGAAACCTTTATGCCTTTTCGCTGAATTTTTTTTAATATATACTTTCTTCACCTTTTTCTTTCCTATAAAAACAAAAATTAAACAAGCGCGTCATTTCTGTATGTTAAAAGATCTTTAACCAAAGCAAACGATTGGAACGGTTGTAGAACATTTCCCTAAGGACCTTTGTATTATCATTTAAAGAAAACAACACCACCTTATATAACCAACGGTCAAGAACAGCGGGTAACAAACCCGCAAACAATCATTGTGTGACACCGCTAAGTGTAAGTAGTGGAATCTTAAGTAGATGCAATCAATCAACATTTCCAACAACAAAACATTGTTTTATCTTCCGCGTTCTCTTAATAGCAATGTCTTCAGATAGCCGCGCTTTGAATTCGATTGAAAAAAAAAGCGCGATATAGCATGATGTATTATTATTATTATTATTATTATTATTATTATTATTATTATTATTATTATTATTATTATTATTATTATTAAAGAAAACCCTGTCTGACACGTGAAAGCATGTCAAGTCAAGAAATTTGTATTCACAAAATACAGGGACAATTTAGCCGAGTCCTCTCTTGTGGGTGGTCATAATTGTATTGTCTGAAATTGGCCCTGAGCCAATTCATTAAAACATATCGTATCGTATCATAATCGTAATCGTGTCGTATCTCTTGTGGAATGAAGGAGAATCACATAATTATCCGTTGCATATCAACTATAACTATGTATCCTCTCTCTCTCTCTCTCTCTCTCTCTCTCTCTCTCTCTCTCTCTCTCTCTCTCTCTCTCTCTCTCTCTCTCTCTCTTTCTCTCTCTCTCTCTCTCTCTCTCCTTCTCTTGTATGATGTTTCTGCAAATCGACTAAAACGACTGTGACTTAAATAAATGCTGCCCGCCAAGGACTATAGTCCAGTCTTTAAGTCATGTTCCGAGAGAGACAGAGGTTGTTTAGAATAAAAGTTTCACTAGTCCGCCAAAGAACAGTCTACATCATCACACTGCGAAGCGGTAGAGAGTGGCGGTAAGCGCAGCCTCGGCCAGTCTCAGCTAAGCAGTGTGCCTTAATGTAATGTTCCGAGAGCGATAAGGGTTGTTTAGGATAAGGTTTCACTTCATAGGTCAAAACAAATTATTCTGTACAAAGCAGCCCCTACTCATAACAGAACATTCAACAAAGCAGCCCCTACTCATAACAGAACATTCAACAAAGCAGCCCCTACTCATAACAGAACATTCAACAAAGCAGCCCCTACTCATAACAGAACATTCAACAAAGCAGCCCCTACTCATAACAGAACATTCAACAAAGCAGCCCCTACTCATAACAGAACATTCAACAAAGCAGCCCCTACTCATAACAGAACATTCAACAAAGCAGCCCCTACTCATAACAGAACTTTCAACAAAGCAGCCCCTACTCATAACAGAACATTCAACAACCATTACATTTCAACATCTCAACGGTTAAATCTCAAATCAATCAAAAAGTTGTGAACCGACAAGTTAAAACTGAGCACCGATGCCAATTCAAGTAAGAAAGTGTGAAGCGACAATTTGTATTTTGACTGTTCTTCTATAGCGACTACCAGCTCAGGAGCTGCTTAAAGGAGTGTGAAAATTACCGCACCATCAGCCTCATCAGCCATCCCAGCAAGGTCCTCCTGAAAATAATACTCAACAGGTTGAAACCCCAAGCTGAACAAATCATAGCGGAAGAACAAGCAGGATTCAGGGCAGGGCGAAGTATCACTGAACAGATTTTCAACCTCAGAATAATCTGCGAGAAATACCTACAGCACCCAAAACATCGATATCATGTGTTTGTAGACTTCAAGAATGCGTTTGACCGAGTCTGACATGCAGCTCTGTGGGCAACCATGAGAGAGTACAACTTCAGCCCTAAAATTATTTAAGTCATCAAAGGACTGTATGACAAGGTGTAACAAGAGGCAGTTTTACACAGCACAGTTTAAGCTTTTGCCTTGTTTAGTCAGTGTAAACTAAGGTTAATGTTAGCCTGAAGCAAACGACAGAAGTTGTTCTATGGTACACATTTCTTATGCTGACGATAGCCCAGTAGGCAATGACATCATCGCAGCTTACGTTATAGCGCTTCGATTTTTCAGCCAATCAGAACAGAGAGAGAGAGAGAGAGAGAGAGAGAGAGAGAGAGAGAGAGAGAGAGAGATTAGGTAGAACCAGTTCTGCCTGGTTAGGCAACAATTGTTTGTACGATCATGGAGAGGACTTCATGTCGGGACCCATTATCTGATACAATGGCCCCTAAATATTTGAAGCTATATACCGTGTTGAGAGATTGGCTTTGGACTTTGATGTCCGTGTTGATGCCATTGGTGTTCTACACTCCAAGGTAAGGCTTATGCGCTCCATTGTCATCTCCATCTTCCGATACTCTTGCGAAACATGGACCCTCACACCAACCCTACAACGAAGAATACAAAGCATGGAGATGAGGTGCAGAAAAAAGGTGGGAGGACAACAGTCAAGAATGGACTGGCTTGACACTGAACGAAGCCATGAGGGTTGCTGAGGACAGAGAAAGATGGTTCGCTGGTTAAACGATCATCTTTGGTGCCTCAACGACTTTCGAGTTACGGGATAGGATAAGATAGGATGGGATAGCATAGCATAGCTTAAGTAGGAGTCATTTTAAAGACTCATCTGTCAGCTCACGAACAAACCGTATTTTTCTCTAGTCAGTGCATGACATATTTTATCACTTGTGTTTGTGTATGCGTGTGTATGTGCCTGTGTTTTCCGATGCGCACTCATACTGTGTGTGTGCGTGTGTGTCTGTGTGTGTGTGTGTGGGGGGGGGGTGTGTGACTGCATATTGCACAACCGTAAAATTCCCTTGTGAGACGGGACTTCTTCTTTTCTGATGAAAATGCTTCGGGCTGAGAAAGGCAATTGATTGATTCTTATTTTAATCTTATTTCCCGTAATTCTAACAAAGCGAGGAAGCCTTATGGTGCAAAAATAAAACATTTTCCAGTCAAAGACTTGTGCTACACTTGAAATTCAGTGAAAACCGATAATGTCAATTCAGCCAATAATGAAAGTTTGCTTATTTTCACACCTTTCTAGCCGTTGTGGTGTTCATTTGTCATCCACTAATAATAATACCTTGTAAGTCATTTATTTTCAAGCTCAGTGTTAACCTATTTATTTTGTTTCAACATTTTAATCGTATTCAATGATCGGACAATACAAGTATTTTTTTATAATGCTTATTGTTAATCTCTGTTGACGGAAGATCGGACATTATTATATACATTTTGTTTTAACTGTTATCATACAGCGCTTTACCAGCTCAAGAGCTGCTCAAGGCGCTGGCCTAATCAGGCTCGAACTCAAGATACCTAACGTGCCAACTTGTTACTTTATGACCATTGTCAAACGTTCCAGACAACTGAGACATCACGGACTACCGAGGCGGAACAGAACGTACATGTAGCAGCGTATGTATTTCTTTTGGGGACTGGCCCCTATTATAGGACATGAGCCTGAGGATTTTTAAAGTCTGTATGATGCAATGTATGCGTGCAGGCAAGACCTTGGTTTATACTCTAGCTCGAAGGAGCGTCCGCAAATAATGAAATGCTCTTAATGTTCCGGCCATCTCTTGTCTCCAGTGTACCTTGCCTTTGTTGCGTTGATTTTAAAGTTTAACTAAACTTTATGCATTTATCAGGATTTCATTGTAAACGACTTTAGTTTGGATACGCATTACTTAATTTGTGTTCACTTGAACTCTTGCAGTATTTTTCAGCAAAAATGTGAAGCAATCTTTTTATGGGTTTTGGTATTTGCAGATTTATCGGGAAATACTTTAAAATGGTCGGGGTGAATCAGAACGAGCTAAATATCTATCTATCTGTCGGTCAGTCCGTCCATCGGTCGGTCTGTTCGTCCGTCCGATGGTAGATAAATCTCAAAAACCACTGAACGGATTTTGATCAAACTTCATAGGAACATTACCTAGGGGAGTGGTCTGCCTTTTGTGCCATCATAGTGTCTCCACCGCAAAGGTCAAGTTCACTGAAATCTATTTGTCGCTATCAACGTTTTGTTCAAGATCTCGAAAAACGACTGAAGCGATTTGGTTGTCTATTAGTATACAGGTACTTCAAATCATGGGACATGCTTCAGTAGCTGTCCAGTTGTCGGACTCTCGGTCAGTCGGTAATCGGTCATTCGCTCCGGATTTCACATCTTTTGTCCAAAATACACCTTTTGCCTTATTTCAACAATTACTTAATCGAAACTCATCACATTTTATTTTAATTTTGCGGATACTTTTGTCATCATTTTTATTTGTACTTTCTAAAAGATCAAAGTCGTTGTGCGCTGGATCTAAAAATTGTCTCAGCCGATTTTGATATTTTGTTTGCTTGCAGATAGTTCAGACAGTGGGTTATTATTATATGTATTATTTTTGTTTCGGTATGACTGAAAATGCATATTTTTAGATGATGTGTGTGAGTTTCTGGAAATACATTTGAATGGCTTGTCATCTTGCTTAAAAATTGTTATGTACGAATTGTCCTCTAAGACCTATAACCTATAGAACTTATATCCGTTCTATTGTATTTATATACTAAAGAATTAGGTTCAGTAATTTCACCGCTTCTTTTTAATATCTTATTGTATGATTTACCAAGAGTTATAAGCAAACGAATATCGATTGTTCAATACGCTGATGATATTGCCCTTTGGATGAATGTATCTTTGAGACGGAAAACATCTCTTTATGAAATTAAACATGTTGCAAAATTATACCAACTAGAAATAAATAATATTACTTATTTTATGAATCAAAATGGATTGGAACTATCTAAAGAAAAAACTAGTATGATTTTGTTTACTAATGGTCATGAACCTAGACAACTGCCTAAAATTTACATTGAACATGAGGAATTAAAATATGTAAAAGAAGTTAAATTCCTAGGTGTCTATTTACCCATAAATTACATTGGAAAAAACATATTGAATATTTAATTCAACAAGCTGTCAAAAGTTATAATTTATTAAAAATTATCCTCAAACAACCTTGGGGACAGGACCCTAAATCTCTAGTACATTTAGCATGTGCGCTTGTTAGATCTAAATTAACGTACGGCCAAGAGGTTTATTTTTCTGCCCCTATATGCTATATTAAAAAAATACAGAGTTTAGACAGTAAGGCTATCAAATTGGCTCTTGGAGTTCCTGTACACACTAACACAATGCGAGCGTATGAAACAGCTGGAGTTATGCCTTTGGACGATTGGAGAAAATTATCATGCGCTAAGTATGTTCTAAGAGCAAAAGCAGTAGATAATATAATAGTACGCATGAGGAACTATATTTAAGATCAGATATATCTTATCCTAAACATTCACAAAAAATTAAATGTTTTCAAACGATAGCAACTTATACATATGACATAATTCCGAAACATCTTGAAAAAAACAGATTTTGTATGTAATCAGAACATAGTGTCACCAATACCTGTATGGGAACTCGAAAATGCTAACTTTGACATTCTTTTAACAAATGAAACTAAGTATAATAACCCAGGTTTAATGATAATTGATGTTCGTAATCATTTATATGAAAAGAATTCAGCACAACTTAAGATATACACTGACGGATCGGTCTTAGAAAATGGTAATGCGGGAGCAGGTTTTGTTATTCCTGACTTTAAAATTACAGAATCATTTTATTTAGGAAAAGGATATTCCATTTTCACTGCAGAATTGATAGCAATACTGATGTCTTTAAATAGAATTATAAATCTCCCATTACATGTTTCTAGTGTAGTCATCTGTGTTGATTCAAAATCAGTTTTAGAAGCTCTAAAATCTAATAACAGTAAAGAAAGAAAAGAAATTATTTTTGAAATTAAGAACTTGATTCATAGTATTATAATTAATGGAACAGAAGTTAACTTTTGTTGGGTTCCTTCTCATTGTGGTTTTCTCTTTAATGACTGGGCTGACCGAGCTGCAAAAACTGGTGCCGAAAATAATAATGCAGTAAAATTAAATATACCCCTGTCAGTTAAAGAGATGCATGTTTTAACTGAAAAGGAAGTTAAAGCTAAATGTCATTTTAATCAACTCTTTGACCAACATATTGGCATTCCCAGAACTGTTGTGACGATGGCTTATAGAATATATCTAAATTCCATCAGAACTAAATATTGTACGAACGTCAAATGTATATGTAATGAAATGTTTTCTTTGAAACATGTTTTATTTGAATGCAATCAACTGCGTAATAGTTTGCCTAATAATGTTACGTCTTTGGGCAATATTAGTTTTGGTGTATGTATTAGTTTAGCGAAGACGTTCATTGGTTCTTCAGTTAGTAAGTTTATATGAGACTCGTCGATGTTATTTGATCATAATTATGTTTTTTTTTTTGGTTTGTTTTTTTTTCCAATTTATTTTCTTTGTATTTATTTATTTTTATTTTTATTTTGTTTTCATTTGTTTTTGTTTTTGTCTTATCATTTCGGTGAAAAAGACATTAAAACAAACAACAACAACAACATCTATTGTATTTTATTTCAACATCTGCTTATATTGAACACTGTGACATTAACCCTGCAGGAAACGGCCACCTACATATTCGGTACCCTCACGTCTATTTATAGCGCATTACGAAAGCAAACATTTAGATACAGTGCAAAAGGTGTTAAGAAATGACATTGACCTTTGAGAAAGTAGGTATGAACATTTCCACCATTGCCCTACAAGACAGCTGGAAATGACCACCTATAGACTCGCACGTCTATGTTATTTTTAGCGCAATATTCTCTTAGAGAAATGTGCTGGCCTTTGAACACGTGAGGGACGAGCATTTGTTTTATATTTTGATTTCTACATTTTCTTATATTGAACGTTGCCACAATAGACCTACGGGTCAGCCGGATGTGACCATGTACAGACCCGCACGTCTGTGTTATTACAGAATACAGAATTTCTTCAGCCAAATGACGGCATACATTGCATTTGGAAATTGCTCCCATGTCACACACACATACACACTCCACGCGACACCTTTCAACACTTCAATTACAAGATCTTGCATACACAGTTGCGACATTAAGCGCAATCACAATGGACATATCTAGTATCAAGCATTAAAAATGGACATGTGTCACAGTGTTACACTCGGTTTGATGTTGTTTTTCTATCAGTATCTGATTCAGCCCCGATGCTTGAATTCCTGATAGGCGTGTGTAACTCAGATTCGTTTATCCACGCAGCCTGCTCAATCAGCATACAAGTCACTGAGTCTTCGTATGAAGTTTTCCACTTTTATTCAGCACACATCAACAACTGCATACAATCGCCTTTTCACTTTCAACTTTTTACTTTCCAACTCACTATCAACAACAATCTCTCAACAACAGTGCGGCACACAATTTTATAACCTCTCTCTCTTCCCGAATAATTTCGAACACAGTAGAAATGACGCACTACCACCAATCGAATAAAAGATCGTCATCACTGACTTACGTCATACATTATTATTTCTCCTTCCGGAACGTCCTCTTGCTTCGACATGTATCGGGAAATTTCTATCGAGAGTAAACACGCAGATCCAGAAAATTCTCCAGTAATATCGACTAACGCAAATCATCAACGTTATACAAAGCCTCTCCTAACAACAATGCAAACTCAAATCAAAGGTAAATAAACTCCATTATTGAATACTTTGCAAAACGAAACGATTAGATCTATCGCGCGCGTTTCCGACATACTACCATTGGCGTTTCAACGTAACACACAGACAAGCTTTAATCATGAAATCTAATGCACAGAGAGAGAGAGAGAGAGAGAGAGAGAGAGAGAGAGAGAGAGAGGGAGGGAGAGAGAGAGAGAGAGAGAGAGAGAGAGAGAGAGAGAGAGAGAGAGAGAGAAAGAAAATGGAAAATCGATGCATATTTAAAGAACACTGTTACATTAAAATATTTGCTCACTCGCTCCGTCTACATAAAACGAAAATTAATATTTAATGAAAAAATGTAGCAGAATGAAAATGAAAATAGTACAACATCGCATATGTAGCGCAACATCTCTTCTTCTTTAGGATACTGTGGATACTCCGACTGTTCCAAGAAAAACTCCGCAACTGTGGTTGTCTGGAAAAACATTTGAATGGCTTGCCATCTTGCTTAAAATTGTTAGTAGGATTTGTCCTCTAAGGTCTTGCACCTGCAGAACTTACGTAAAGCTGTATTCTCAAATAAATGTGCTGGACTTAGAAGCAGTTTATGGTCCAGATTTTTTAGTTTTTCATTTTTATTTCAGCTTCTTCTTATATTGAACATTGCCACAATTGCCCTACAGGGCAGCCGGAAATGACGAAGTGACCACGTACATACCCGCACGTCTTGTGTTATTTCTAGCGCGCTGAGATATTTTGTTCCCAGGGCAAAGAGGTTCACTTATCAGCGGTGAGGGTGGAAGTTCTCAAAATCATGAGTGGGTTTTATCTACGAATATTTAATCGCTCTGATATAGCGCCCCTCCAGCTGAAGGGCTGCTCAGTGCGCTGGCCGAGACAGGATCTAAGTCCAGCCGCCCAAGGTGCCTACTTGCAACCTTTGGGCGTTTTGTCTGACGCCCAGACCACGGAGCACAATCCTCCTGGGCGACCGGGGATGGGAACCTAGTGCGTGTAGTTGTGTAGAAGCACTCACTCGTCTAGAACATAAGCGTCAGGATCTTTAAATTTCATGCGAAGGAGTAGGGGCGCAGTGTCAGAATGTAATTTGTGTAAACTCCAGGCGGTCATTCGATCGAGTATAAAAGACATTAAGACGTTAACATCAGCCTCCAGTTGCACAAGGCCATTTGGTTCTCTGCGGGATTATTTGCAAAACAAAAAGCAGATATTTGTACATTTCCAAAACAATCCAAAGGATTATGCAATCGCAATATTGCTCAAAACTCATAGAAAGAGTTAAGATGGTTTTTTTCTCATTAGCAGATTTAAATAAGACAGTTGAGACAGAGAAATCTGCCAGGACCACAATCGCCATCTCTCAAAACAATATTTAAAACAGACGAGCGCGTCTTTACTAACTCTTTTCAGGATTTAAAATAAATTTGTTTTCGTCACTCTTACTGACGAAATTCGACCTGCTTTCTCAGCGAGGAGAATAGGAACTATAGTACATGCTGAGCGTATGGGTGTTTCTGATACTCACCTGTATAGGACATGAGCTGCAGGATCTTTAAAGTCCGTGCGTCATTTATATAAGTTAGACCTCGATTTTACACTAGACTGAGGGTATGGAGACAAACTATAAGACATACTTCTGGCGCAGCTTACACTGAAAACTCTCTGGTCCTTGGGACTCAATTCCATGGACAGCTGATGCTGAGAGAGAGAGAGAGAGAGAGAGAGAGAGAGAGAGAGAGAGAGAGAGAGAGAGAGAGAAAGAGAGAAAGAGAGACAGATAAAGAGGGAGAGAGAGAGGAGGGGGAGAGGTTTTATGGGTTTGGAGATATGTGTGTGTGTGTGTGTGTGTGTGTGTGTTCAGGGGTGGAGAAGAGGCATTGGGAAGTCAATTAATTTTCTTGCTGATATGTGTTCAGAGAGTGCAAAAGATTAACAATAATTTGCTTTTTAACTGCAGTTGAATTTGAACTGTGTGGCTGATTCATTCTATGCTGTAATGTTTTACCCCGAGGAAGCGATTTATCGAATAAAGGCCAATATTTGGAAAATTGTATACTATTATTATTATTTGTTAAATTATTATTTTTATTATTTTTTAAACTTTTTATTATTACTATGATGATGATATTATTATTATTATTATTATTATTATTATTATTATTATTATTATTATTATTATTATTATTATTATTATTATTATTATTATTATTATTATTATTATTGATGTTGACGTATTTTCTCAAATATTTGGAAGTTGGCAGTTGGTAGAAAGGCAAACGGTCTAGCTTTTCCCCCCTAACTACTTAAAAAGAGTAAATTGATACTATCAAATAAATCCCTCAGCAACATTTTGCCATCAATTACTTATGTCCCTTGTCAGCCCCCATCTGTAGATATCGAAGACTATCACTGACCAGCCTCTAGAGAACAAAATGCACTAACACAAAATGAAGTATAATGCAGATGGAATATTTTTCATTTCCGCTTCTATTCAAATACCGTTTACAATTCAAGCTGTGGCAAAGAGTCTGTCCTTCTTTCTCCTTGTTGAAAGAGAGCGCTTTTCTGAATACTGGATAATCATGTATAAAATGAACTACTAACTCAGTGTTCCCACTAACGATTCCCGGTCACAGTTGACAGTATCACACTACCTGTCACGTTGAAAATGTGCAGATTTCCTACAGCTACTTCTGGACAGCATTTATTGGATGTTGGACTAGACCATACACAACTTCAGCAGAGTGACCCAGCCTGTGTCTGACGAAGACCTTTAAAGGACGAAACAGCCGTCTTACGCTTCGCTGTCAAACAATAGTGGTCCTGCTATACAGGGTAGAGGACAGTATTGCAGAAAGACGTTCACCTTACCTCCAAAGTAACAGGCAGAGTGGTACTGTCAAAGTTGACGGGCAATCTTTATTGCCAACACTCAGTTATTATAGTTCAATTTATATTTCTTTGCCCTTTTTAAAATTAACTCAAAAAATTGTGTACTTAACTTTTTGAGTTGAGATGTAACGACTATTTTGAAATAACGGAATAGGCACATATCGAGTAAACTCACCGCGATGAACCTTAGAGGCCGTAAAACAATACTTTAATCTCTTATATAATCCAAAAAAGCTTGAGATAGGAGGGAGAGGGAGGGAATGAGAAAGAGAGAGAAAAAAAGAGAGAGAGATAGAGAGAGAGAGAGAGAGAGAGAGAGAGAGAGAGAGAGAGAGAGAGAGAGAGAGAGAGAGCATGCCAATTTAAAATTGTACACAAAAAAGCTCATTCTAGCGGCAAGACTCCAAAGTTTGCAATTCAGAATATTATGCAATAATGACACATTGTTTTTCGAATTCTTCTTGATACATTGTTCAAACCAGATGCTATTCCCATCACATAATAATAATAATAATAATAATAATAATAATAATAATAATAATAATAATAATAATAATAATAATAATAATAATACTAATAATAAGGGCTCCTTTCCTGGTGATACAATCCAACGTGCTCATACACAAACGCGAGCACCCACATAACACATACGCGCGCGCGCGGACACACACACACACCCACACACAACGCACACACACAGTATACGCACCTTCGCAAATACGCACGCACCCACAAACATACAGCAAAGGGAAGTTTGAGTGGCTAATATCACGGAGTTGTTTAATTTTTTTTCATTTTTATGTAAACACGAAATATATTACATAATCTTTTTTAAAATATTTTTTTAATGTTGTGTAATCGAATAGAAAGAAGTGTACGGTAAACATGAAAAAACAACCTAAAAGTGTAAAATTAATAAAAATTCTGTAACTTAAAAAAAAGTTTTAATATATAAGTAAATAAAGAAATTAAAAAAAGATATTATGTCTAAGTAAAAAAAGAAATAAAACAAGATATTGTGCCCCTCGTTTAAAACTAGTTTTCTTGCGAAAATAAAGAAACAATTAATATAGAAGAGTGTTTGTCACGAATTGGCTAGTTTTAACTCTGCCCAGTGACTATTTAGCCCTGTGTAGTACTTGTAACTTTAGAAGTTAGACTATAACACAGCAGCAATTAAATTACACAGCAGACCACACACCGCGAGCCCGACCCACGCTAGCGCAGTGAGTCAGCACTTGAGCTTTGAATCGGACCGTTTTAACCAATCAGAAGCAGGCTCAGTGGGTAGAGCAGTTTTGACTGTGTCAGAGCCTAAGACAGTTTGAATCAGTCGTGTGTGAGACGAAGTAGAGTCAACATCTCCACAGCTAGAGAAATCTCTACACTCATAGACCAGGAAGCAGGACTTAGGAATCTTAGAATTCTCTCAAGTCATCACGGGCCTGAACTTGTCAAACAGGTAAATGAACACCCTTCTGTTTCATCGTGATATATTTGTATTATTGTTGAAATTATGTTTGTGGAATTTGCTATGCATAAATGTGAATTATTAATCCGAATTTGCCGTACCACGTGGAAGAGCCGACCACGAGGCGAAACACGACCGGTTGCGCCGCCATGTTGTATCCCGTACGGAACCACTGTTGTTTAACTTATATGTATGTTTGCAGACCAGTGGCTGTACCACTGAATGTTTATATTATTATTAATTCTGTATGTGTATAGTTAGACACGATTTATATTTATGTATGTATAGGAATTTAGAGTGAGATTCCAGTGGAACCCGGAAGTAGCAGAATGTTCGTCGCTTATGTATAGAGATGTGGAGCTATCACTGAGGGCTACTTGGCTTTCAGTGAGACGCTCTGCACAAACCGATTATTCAGGGTTGTGCAGAATTTCGTCTCTTATATTACAGACGAGCAGGCGAGCTATCCCGAGCTATCCCGAGCTATCCTGTGCACCCCACTCCACAGAAACGACTAGTTGGTTGAGGAGACTCTACCGCACAAGACGGAAAGAGCTGCCTTGAAAAACCCCCTACAAGACCCCACAGCGTGGCAAGGGAACCCAACTACACAACTACCCAGGTGGACCAGAAGCTACCTCACAGAAGGACTTCGAACACCCCACACATGAGTTAAGTGCATAAGGCGAAGGTGCACTTAAACTGATCATAACGGACCACAGTAGTCCAACTCTTCAGAAACTGTAAAACGGACCACAGTAGTCCAAATCTACATGAAATATTATAGCAAGTGCCCGAGGAAGAAAAACAGCTGCCTAGACTATCAGCGATCGAACTATTAGCAGTGACTGAGACTTTTTAAGTTAGATTAGTACTTAGAGAATCTTGTATAGAGTAGAAGAAATAAATGTGTGATTTTAACTGTTATCAAGTGGCTGGACTACATATGATTCATAGCCGTGTGAAAGCTAGTGTGACAGTATCTTTTACCATTTTTCTATCTATTTCTGTACCCCAACCTTAACACAGAACGAGCTAAACAAATAAATTTATTAAAGTAATTCATAGGGTGACTTACTAGCAGTTCCCACCGAATAAACGTGAGGGTCCATAATTCCATTGTGCAGAGCCCATAAACCCCACGTGACACTTTAATTGGCGAGCCTAGCTAGGATCTGTGTATAATAGGAATTGGGTATAACCGGACCTAAGTACAATAAAATTAGATAACAGTAGGAGTAGTAGAATAACTTAGAATAGTGGTAACAAGGACTGATCAGTTGGGTGCACTATTCTTTAGTTAAAAACTTTTTTGCTTCAAATATTTTTGTGCCTGTATGTTGCATTGTTCTTTTGCAGGTTTTGCTTAAATAACTGTTGTATGCCATTTGACTCTTGTTTTATGCTATTATTGATTACGAATTTGATTGTCTTTGCATTGTTTTTATTGAATTGCAATATTGCTAGTGTTTTGGTATTCCACGTGATTCAGAGGTTGTTCATAGACACGTTTGGCAATGTCGGACCCAGTGGCCTTGAGATTGCGCTTCAAGGAATTAGGGGAAGCTTTACACTTAGCAGGGGGAGACCTAATTGCGTATATCAATGCAGAGGTAGAGAAACAGGAGGCTAAGGCAGAGAGAGCAGCAGAGAGAGAGGCGAAGAAACTCGAAGCGGCAGAGAGAGCCGCAGAGAGAGAACAGAAAAAAGCAGAACTAGAAGCAGAGCAAAAGAAATTAGCATTAGAAGCAGAGCAAAAGAAAGCAGAGTTAGAAGCAGCAAGAGAGGCGAAGAAATTAGAATTAGAAGCAGAGCAGAAGAAATTAGAAGCAGAGCAGAAGAAACTAGAATTAGAAGGGGAACAGAAGAAGGCAGCATTAGCAGCAGAGAGAGAAGCAGAAGTTAGGAAATGGGATTATGAGCGGGCAGAAAAGGAAAAAGACAGACAGCATGAGTTAGAGCTAAGAAGATTGGGATCAGGAGCTTCAAGTTCTTCCTCAACCCCTCCCCACTCAGATCAGCTAGAGGTAGCATCCAACCCTGTACAAGGAATGTCATTTCCACTGGGAACATTCAATGAGAGAGAGGAAGGTCTAGATCTCTATCTGACTAGGTTTGAGCGTCTAGCAACAGAGTACAAACTAGATCCCACTCATTGGTCTTTTAAGCTTAGTCAAGGGCTTAGAGGAAAGGCTTATGACATCTACAGTAAGCTACCGACTGACAGAGTGACTGACTATCACAAAGTAAAAGAGGCACTCCTAACGGGATTCGAACTAACAGGAGAATGCTACCGGCAAAAGTTCCGCACCAATCGGAGAGTGAAAGGAGAGAGCTATGCGCAGTTCGCGGATCGGTTGTCCACAATGCTGGATAAGTGGATTAGCCAGTCAGCCACGGCTAAGACGTATGATGGACTGACAGAACTGTTAGTATGGGAACAGCTACGGGAAACCATGACCCCCGATCTGAGAACATTCTCAGTAGAGCAGGGCGCGGAAAGACTAGAAGATCTGGTCAAGGTCGCAGATAGGTACGTGGCCGCACACGGAGAAGCCAAGAGCTTCAGGCGAGACCTAAAGCCTAACGGGAAAGAGGCACAGAAACGAAGCCCTAACCGAGAAGAGCGCACCGCGAATAAGCCGAATAACCCCAGACCTGGGCAAAATAAAGGACCCAACACGGAATTCGGGAAAAGAGGTCCTGCAGAACAGAGACGGTATTGTTCGTTCTGCAACAGAAACAATCACTCCACCGCAGAATGTTTCAAGTTGGCCGCACAACGTAGGGAAGAGCGCGAAAGCCGGCCAGCGCACAGAGTTCTAACTCAAAGCAGCGGTAACAAGCCACACACAATCGGAGATCACCCATCGGTGACAGACACGGTCAAGGTCAACGGAAAAGAAGCGAACTGTCTGTATGACACAGGTCTATCTTACGACGCGATAGTTAGCGAATCTCTTGTATCGCGCGCGGACTTGACCGACAAGACAGTCGACTTACAAGGAGCAGACTTGACGAAACCGACGACTACTTGCCCAATAGCATGGATCGAAGTAGAGAGTAGGTACGTCACAGGACGAATCCAAGCAGCTGTTTTACAGAAACCCCTGTATGATCTAGTGCTAGGTTGTAGGTATGTGTTCTTAGGCACGCCCCCTAAAACTGTAGAGATAGCTGCAGTGCAAACCAGGGCCCAAGCTAAAACCCAACCACCCCAGCCCGAGTTCGCTCCGAATCCAGGACTCGAAGAGATCAAAACAGCACAGAAAGAAGACACCTCGATAGCGAAGTGCTTCCAGAAGCTACCCAAGGCGCACACACCCCCGCACAAGGGAGACTTCTACATGAAACAGGGAGTTCTACATCGACAAGGAGATGGAGATCACACCCAACTAGTACTACCAGCCACCCTTCGAGCCCAAGTACTAGAATTAGGCCACAGCATGCCACTCAGCGGACACATGGGAATTGGAGCCACAGTGCAGAGAATCAGCGCACACTACTATTGGCCAGGAATCACGGAGGATGTCAAGCGCTACGTGAAATCTTGCCACCAATGTCAACGATATTCCCCGCGACATCACACCGTACCAGTTACCTTAGGACCATCAGTAGTAGTCGGCGTGCCATTCCAGCAAGTCTCAGTAGACATAGTAGGACCACTGCCCATGACCAAGAAGCGGAACAGATTTCTACTCACACTCGTCGACGCATGTACGATGTGGTGCGAAGCAGTCCCGTTGCCAGCGATAGACACCAAGAAGATTGCAGATGCACTCATCGCCATCTTTACCAGAGTCGGATTCCCGGACAGCATTAGAACGGACAACGGATCTCAGTTCACCGGCCGCCTGATGCAAGACGTGTTCGAGTTGATACAAGTTCATCACATTCGCACACCACCATACCACCCAGCCAGCAACGGACAAGTAGAAAGACTGAACGGAACCCTTCTCACCATACTCAGGAAAGTCGCCGACGACAATCCAGAAGCGTGGGACACCTACGTGAATGCGGCACTGTTCGCATATAGAGAAACGCCCCATGCAGCCACAGGCTACACCCCGTCAACCTTGCTATTCGGCAGACCTCTAGCAGGACCGCTAGAAGCCCTACGCAGAAGTTGGACGGAGGCCAAGATAGACGACACACCAAGAGGTGCCACCAAGTACGTCGCAGACCTGCAGGAAACCCTCAAAGCAACGTGGAAGAAAGCTGGTGAAGCACTGAAGAAGGCAAGAGCCCGTCAGGCGAAGTACTACAACCGCCACGCGAAGGACCAAGAACTGCAAGTCGGCGATCAAGTGCTACTCTTACTTCCAAGTGGAACCAACAAGCTGGACATCGCTTGGAGAGGACCGTACCGGGTGACTGCCAAGAAATCCAAGACAGTCTACCAAGTAGAGGTGAACGGGAGAGCCCGATACCACCACATCAATCTCCTCAAGAAATACACGGACCGACCAGCGACCCCCAGCACACACACATGGATGGCCATCGCCATCGCGGAAGAAGCTCATCCACAACTACAACAGCACCGCCGTGCCACTGACAAATGGAACCCGGAAAATCGCCCCGGACAAAGTCGTATGGACAGCGGAATGCGAGACAGCATTCCAAACACTCAAGGACAGAATGACATCGGCGCCAGTACTCCACCTACCCGATTTGACCCAGCCATTCGTTCTTCGCACCGACGCAAGCGACTTAGGCCTCGGAGCAGTACTGCTACAGCGCGACCCCAAGAATGCAGAGAAGTTATTCCCTGTCGCCTACGCCAGCAGAAAATTGAGATCCGCCGAGACCCACTACGCCACGTCGGAGAAAGAATGTCTTGGACTAGTCTGGGCCATACAGAAGTTTCAACTCTACCTGTATGGGACCCACTTCACAGTTCAGGTGGACCACCAACCACTATCGTTCCTGGCAGCCTCCAAGTCTTTGAACTCTCGCCTGATGCGATGGGCACTCACCCTTCAGGCATACTCATTCCAAATCGAGTACATCCCCGGCAAAGAGAACCACGGAGCCGACTACCTCAGTCGCCATCTCGTGGAGGACACAGCAGCTGTCGCCCACCCAACACAACTAAGGGCCACAGCACCAGAATTCGTCCCCGCCCAGTAAAACCCTGTCACTAGTGTCCATAGCTACCTGGCACAGCATTGCAGCTCAGGTAGAGCAACTTAATTAGTTTGTACATAGGACCCTAGGACAGTGCAGCGTTAAACTAGGCTCTGTAGTAGAAAAAGGTCGAATCCAGTAGTCATCGCCTTTTTTCAGTTGAGGGAGCCTGTCACGAATTGGCTAGTTTTAACTCTGCCCAGTGACTATTTAGCCCTGTGTAGTACTTGTAACTTTAGAAGTTAGACTATAACACAGCAGCAATTAAATTACACAGCAGACCACACACCGCGAGCCCGACCCACGCTAGCGCAGTGAGTCAGCACTTGAGCTTTGAATCGGACCGTTTTAACCAATCAGAAGCAGGCTCAGTGGGTAGAGCAGTTTTGACTGTGTCAGAGCCTAAGACAGTTTGAATCAGTCGTGTGTGAGACGAAGTAGAGTCAACATCTCCACAGCTAGAGAAATCTCTACACTCATAGACCAGGAAGCAGGACTTAGGAATCTTAGAATTCTCTCAAGTCATCACGGGCCTGAACTTGTCAAACAGGTAAATGAACACCCTTCTGTTTCATCGTGATATATTTGTATTATTGTTGAAATTATGTTTGTGGAATTTGCTATGCATAAATGTGAATTATTAATCCGAATTTGCCGTACCACGTGGAAGAGCCGACCACGAGGCGAAACACGACCGGTTGCGCCGCCATGTTGTATCCCGTACGGAACCACTGTTGTTTAACTTATATGTATGTTTGCAGACCAGTGGCTGTACCACTGAATGTTTATATTATTATTAATTCTGTATGTGTATAGTTAGACACGATTTATATTTATGTATGTATAGGAATTTAGAGTGAGATTCCAGTGGAACCCGGAAGTAGCAGAATGTTCGTCGCTTATGTATAGAGATGTGGAGCTATCACTGAGGGCTACTTGGCTTTCAGTGAGACGCTCTGCACAAACCGATTATTCAGGGTTGTGCAGAATTTCGTCTCTTATATTACAGACGAGCAGGCGAGCTATCCCGAGCTATCCCGAGCTATCCTGTGCACCCCACTCCACAGAAACGACTAGTTGGTTGAGGAGACTCTACCGCACAAGACGGAAAGAGCTGCCTTGAAAAACCCCCTACAAGACCCCACAGCGTGGCAAGGGAACCCAACTACACAACTACCCAGGTGGACCAGAAGCTACCTCACAGAAGGACTTCGAACACCCCACACATGAGTTAAGTGCATAAGGCGAAGGTGCACTTAAACTGATCATAACGGACCACAGTAGTCCAACTCTTCAGAAACTGTAAAACGGACCACAGTAGTCCAAATCTACATGAAATATTATAGCAAGTGCCCGAGGAAGAAAAACAGCTGCCTAGACTATCAGCGATCGAACTATTAGCAGTGACTGAGACTTTTTAAGTTAGATTAGTACTTAGAGAATCTTGTATAGAGTAGAAGAAATAAATGTGTGATTTTAACTGTTATCAAGTGGCTGGACTACATATGATTCATAGCCGTGTGAAAGCTAGTGTGACAGTATCTTTTACCATTTTTCTATCTATTTCTGTACCCCAACCTTAACACAGAACGAGCTAAACAAATAAATTTATTAAAGTAATTCATAGGGTGACTTACTAGCAGTTCCCACCGAATAAACGTGAGGGTCCATAATTCCATTGTGCAGAGCCCATAAACCCCACGTGACAGTGTTTAAAGATAGTTTTATTACCATTGGGGGTTGCCAATTGTTATCTTATAGACTGGTATAACTTTAAACTAATTTAAAAAGCTTTATGATATAGAATCTTTCTTGCTCCAACCACATTGCTAAAGTGGGAAGTTTTGAATTTCGGTTATGACAGAGAGTGATGTCCCCTGATTAACGGTAGATGGAATACCAGAGCCGTGTGACCTTTGACCCTACGTGGGAGTGGACAACCCAGCTGAAAGGCGGGTCTTTGGTGTCTGGTGTAGGGCAGGGTCTAATTATTAACCCAAAACCAAAAAATACATTACCGAGCAATATTTTTTTAATTGTTTCAGTGTTTTAACGGTTTTGGTAGATGCTAATTTTAGCTTCAGAACGTTTGCTGGCTAGCTAGCGGCTTAAGTTGCTATTAATAGGCACAAAACTAAGGAATTTATTCATTCAAAACATAACTAAATTTTCAAAAGAGTCCCCTTTTTTGGTAATCTTTTTTTTCAAGGTGGGGAAAGTACTTACTGTGAATGTTAAAAGGATCTCCCGAGGTATCTTTAAGCTTTGTGCGTTTGCACACGTCGCGCCTGGTCTCATAATGTCTCATAATGGATCATTTATTATTAATTATTATTATTGAGGATTTTTATAGCGCACTTATCTCGCCGTACTTGACCAGACTCTAGGCGCTGGCCGGTACAGGATCTAACTCAAACCGCCCGAGACGCCCACCCGAAGGACCAAGTGCATGCTGGGTGTGTTCTTGTTACCGACACTCACCCGTCTAGGACATGAGCGTCAGGATCTTTAAAGCCCGTTATGATGGAATGTATGCGACACATAGACTAGACCTCGGTTTATACTCTCATCCGAAGGAGTTGGAAACGAGAATAAAGTGTCTTTCCCAGGGACACAACACAATGGCCCGGACAGGGCTCGAACCCGGGACCTTCAGATCCGCAAGCCAAAGCACAACCATTAGACCACCGTGCCTCTCATTTAACAAAAACCAAAAGATACTACAGTATATCGTCACGCGCTTTTTCTTCAATGGAACTCAAAGGGTGGCGATCTAAAGAGATCGGTATTACAGAAGGCGGAAGAGACATCAATTTTTATTTTTGAAAGTTAGATTGACTGTATCCAATGTTGTTGTTGTTGTTATTATTATTATTATTATTATTATTATTATTATTATTATTATTATTATTATTATTATTATTATTATTATTATTATTATCCCTGTATTGCTGACTTAAAATGTTGTATTCAAACCAAGGACATTTCCATCTTGAATATTTATTGCAATACATTAGCGACTCCTTGGTGCATCCTGTTTATCGGTGATTGAGGATGTTTACCAAAGCATGCCGCCTACACATGGACAGGGGTCTTTAGCGCGTCGCTGTGGCAACACGGAGAGGAGTGGAAAACAGTCTGAAGGGCGATTGCTCTCCCGCAGCAATTAATAACAATAATAATAATAATAATAATAATAATAATAATAATAATAATAATAATAATAATAATAATGATAATGATAATGATAATGATGATGATGATGATGATGATAATTATGACGACGACAATATTGATAATGATGATGATCATAATCATCATCATCAAAAGACAATAACTAACAATAATTCATAAAAGGAAAAAATAGTATATTTATACTGCGCCTTTAATAATTCATTTTTAACGCTTACGCTGATGTAGCTTTAATCCAATCGCGTTCTAGATGCACCAGTTACATTGACATTGAAACTGATTGGTCTTAGATACAGCGCTTGTTAGCTCAAAGGGCTGCTCAAGGCACTCGCCTAAATTATTTAGTCTAAAGCAAGATCTAATTTAGGAAGCCTGAGATGCCAACTTGTAAAATGAGCCCCTCCTCTCCCCCTCCTCCATGTTCACCCCACCACCTAACTCCCAACCTAGTTGGCTTGTGTTCTAATGTTTTGGCTATCGACAACCGTTTGATACATTGACCGGTTTCCTTAACGTGCCGGTGCAGAGAAACGTTTAAACCGGTTTGAAGTAAGCTTAAATCACGGTCACCCATCGAGTGATTACAGAAATCGACCTTTGTCAGAATGCTGCCGTCACAGGAAGATGCAAACCCTTCGCTCGGACTTTCAATAACCGGACGCTGATGTCATAGAGAGCCGGCTACACAACTACACCCTGCAAGCACTGATGTCATAGAGAGCCGGCTACACAAATACACCCTGCAAGCACTGATGTCATAGAGAGCCGGCTACACAAATACACCCTGCAAGCACTGATGTCATAGAGAGCCGGCTACACAAATACACCCTGCAAGCGCTGATGTCATAGAGAGCCGGCTACACAAATACACCCTGCAAGCACTGATGTCATAGAGAGCCGGCTACACAAATACACCCTGCAAGCACTGATGTCATAGAGAGCCGGCTACACAAATACACCCTGCAAGCACTGATGTCATAGAGAGCCGGCTACACAAATACACCCTGCAAGCACTGATGTCATAGAGAGCCGGCTACACAAATACACCCTGCAAGCGCTGATGTCATAGAGAGCCGGCTACACAAATATACCCTGCAAGCACTAAGCCCTTTCTTCCACATAAACGGTTGCCCATTATTGAACTCAGTTGTCCAGGCGTCAGACGATGCGCCCAAAGGAACCAAGTGGGAGCGGTCTGGCGGCTTCAGTTAAACCCTTTATCGGCCAGCGCCCTGAGCAGCTCTTGAGCTGCAAAAGCACTATATTAGAAAGACTAAATAACTCAATAAGTGCAAACCCAGGTCCTCCTGCATACAAACATTTGATATAAATAAAGTTGTGTTGCATGAATGAATAACAATTTATTAAGCGCATAAACTATTCTATCCTATCCTATCCTATCCCGTTACTAAAAAGTTCATTGGGGCACCAAGATCATCGTTTAACCAGTGTACCCCATCTTTCTCTGGTCTCAGCAACCATCATGGCTTCGTTCAGTGTCAAACCAGTCCATTCTCGATTGTTGTCCTCCCACTTCTTTTTCGGTCTCCCTCTTCTTCTGCCTCCTTGCACCAATACTTGCAGGATGGTTTTTGCAAGGCCTGATGCTCTGGTGACGTGGCCATACCATCGGAGTTTCCGTTTCTTCACCACTGTGAGCATGTCATCATGTTGTCCAATGGCTTGTGTGATGGTTTGTCGGACTTTGTTGTTAGTGATGTGCTGGGTATAGGAAATGCCCAGAAGTCTTCTATAGCACCTCATCTCCATTCTTTGTATTCTTCGTTGTAGATCACCTGTGAGGGTCCATGTTTCGCAAGCGTATAGGAAGATGGAGATGACAAGGGTGTAACAAGAGCCCTGTTTCCACTGCCTTTGAGCTTTTGCTTGTTTAGTCAGTGTAGGCTTAGAAGGTTACTGTTAGTCTAAAGCAGACGACAGAAGTGATCATGCATAACACAGTTGTAGCTTGATGCAAACACAGTTGGTTACATCATCGCAGCCTACAATCGAGCTTCGAATTTTACAGCCACCCAGAGTTGTTTCAGCCAATCGGGACACAGCTAGGTTAGGTAGAACCAGTTCTGGGTGATTCAAGCAAAGAGATAGGACGTCAGTCGAGTTTGAAATGCTGAGCAGTACACAGTACACTCAAGCAGAAATCTCTCTCCTGAGAAGATTAGACAGCAGTACTTGTTGAATATTCGAATTCAGTCAAGTAGCCACGGCCTGACATTGTCAAACAGGTAAATGAACATACTTCTGTTTCATCGTGATGTATTTATATTATTGTTGAAATTATGTTTGTGGAATTTGCTATGCATAGAATTGAATTGTTAGTCCAACGTTGCGTGACCACGTGGCGAAACACGACCGGCTGCGCCGCCATGTTGTCGACCGGTCGGACCCACAGTTGTTTAACCTATATGTATTCTTGCAGACCAGTGGCTTAACCCGAGAATGTTTATAATATTATTATTTCTTTATGTGTATAGTTAGCCACGATTTATATTTATATATGTATAGGAAATTAGAGTGGAGATTCCATTGGACCACAGACTTAACAGAATGTTCGTCGCTTATGTATAGAGATGTGGAGCTATCACTGAGGGCTACTTTGTCCTTCAGTGAGATGCTCTGCACAGACCTATTATACCAGGTTGTGCAGAATTTCGTCTCATATGTTACAGACAAGCAGGCGTTATATCGTGAGCCCAACTCGGCACAAGACAAGAACCAGTCGTCGCCGAAAGTTGGCTGCCGAGGCATCGAACGCACTGCGCTAAGATAGCCCACCCATCTAGCCACTACAAGGAGCAGACGCTCCGGCAACACAGCTTGTCACCGAAGCGACCTCAACGCAGCGCTTCAACCACGCAGTTAAGTGCCCCAGAAACAGTGCACTAAACCTGTAACAAAGGACCAAAGTAGTCCACTCTTCAAGAACTCTGACCATTAAGGCAGAAAGTATCCAATGCCCTATGATGAAAAAGTAGCTGCCTAGATTATCAGCGAGCGAACCATTCGCATTGACAATTGAACTTTTAAGTTAGTTTCGTACTTCGAATATCGTGTATAGAGTAGAAGAAATAAATGTGTGATTTTGAATGTTATCAAGTGGCTGGACTACATATGATTCATAGCCGTATGAAAGCTAGTGTGACAGTGATCTTTTACCATTTTTCTATCTACCTCTGTACCCCAGCCTAAACATAGACTGAGCTAAACAAATAAATGTATTAAGTGAAGTCATAGGGAGATAACTAGCTATCCCCATAGACTAAGACGAGGAGGTAATAGCAGTCCATTGTGCACAGCCCAGCAACAATAAAAACCCCGTCACAAAGGGAGCGCAGCAGCCTCAACCTGGAATGTAAACTGATCATCTTGTCTTTCCAAATGGGCTTCAATTTTGTCAGGGCAGCAGTTCTTTATACGATCCGGGAGAAATATTTGAAGCTATGCACTGGGTTTAGGGATTGGACTTGGACTTTTATGTCCATGTTGATGCCTTTTGGTGTTGTTGGTCATCATTTTGGTCTTCTCTGCACTTATTTCCATTTCATAGGCTCTGGAGGTAGTGTCAAACCTCTGTTCAAGTTCTTGTTCCTCTCCAACCAATCCATCCATGTCATCCGCAAAACGGAGGTTGGAGATTGCTCTACCCCCTATGCTGACTATGCTTTCTTAATCTGCAATGGCATCTGACACGATGCGCTCTAGGAAGATGTTAAAGAGTGTTGGAGAGAGTAGGCATCCTTGGCGCACACCGACTGTTGTTCTGAACCAGTTCCCGATAGCGCTGTTGCGGAGGACTGCACTGGTAGCCTTGTCATACAGGCTTTTGATGACTTCAATAATTTTAGGGCTGACGTTGTACACTTTCATGGCTGTATACAGAGCTGCATGCCAGACTCGACCAAACGCCTTCTTGAAGTCTACAATCACATGATATAGATGTTGTTGGTGCTGTAGGTATTTCTCGCAGATTATTCTGAGGTTGACAATCTGATCAGTGGTACTTTGCCCTGCCATGAATCCTGCTTGTTCTTCCGCTATGATTTGTTCAGTTTGGGGTTTCAACCTGTTGAGTATTATTTTCAGGAGGACCTTGCTGGGATAGCTGATGAGGCTGATGGTGCGGTAATTTTCATACTCATGAAGGTAACTCTTTTTGGTAAGAGTGATGACAAACGACTGGGTCCAAGGTGTAGGCCACTCCTAACTCTGCCAGATATTGTTACAGATAATAGTGAGGGCGTCAGTTATTGCTTCCCCTCCGGCTTGCAACAATTCTGAGGGTATGTTGTCCACTCGATGACTTCCCCTTCTTGTGTGATTGCACTGCTGCCTCAACTTCTTCTCCGAGAATTTGGAGGGTTTCTTCTTCTTCCTCTCTGTTCTGTGGACATGCTAGAACTGACGGGTCTCTGTTTGGTATGTGGTTGTAAAGGTCAGAGCAGTACTCATCCATGACTTCTAGTTCTTTTGTAAGGCATATGCCAGACTTGCTTTGGGTCGTGGAGACCTGGGACTGTTTAACACTTGTCAGCCGCTTCACAGTCTGATAGGCCTTCTTGCTGTTGTTCTTGTTCAGATTGTTCTCTAATTCCTGGCATTGATCTTCTATCCACTTCTCCTTTGCTGTTCGCATGCCTTTTGAGATGTCATTGTTGATTTTTCGGTAGGTACCAGCTCCTGTGAGATGTTCTATTTCTTTTTCATCTCTATTTTTTAATCACACAGGTCCAAAATGTTCAGGTGTGATCCATGGTTTCTTCTTTGGGCGGTGCTTGCCAAGGATCTTAGTGGCGGCATCTATCACAGCTGAGTTGAAGATGGTGATGACATGGTGTTGACATCTACTTCACCAGCTCCAAAGATGAGAAGTGATGCAAATTTCCCTTCAATTGCGGCATGGAATATTTCTGCCACTTCCGGATCTTGCAATTTGTTCAGATCGAACTTCAGTCTGGTGCATTTTCCTGTGTTTACTCTCTTCAAGTGGATCCGAAAGGACATCATCACGAGATCGTGGTAACTTCCGATGCGCGATGTCTGCTCCTGGGAAGGTGCATGTCCTGCCAATGTTGATACTTGATCTGAAACATGTCTTGACCATGATGTAGTCAATCTGGTTGTGATGCTCCCCGCTGGGACTGTGCCATGTCCATCGTCTAGATTGTTTGTGGACACCAAGCGTGTTTGCCAGTATCAGATTGTTATATCTGGCAAACTCCAAGAGTCTCAGACCCCTGTCATTTGTCTCGTTGTTGTAGTGGGGTCCACATGTGCTTCCCCCAGTTGTGGTGCACATCATCTTGGCCAACCTTGACATTCCAGTCGCCTTGCACTATGACGATGTCCTTCTTCGGCACTTGTTCAAGGACAGCATGTAGATGTTAATAGAAATCCTCGACTTTGCTGTCATCATAGTCTGATGTTGGAGCATAGACCTGGATGATGGTGATGTTGAAAGGGGCTTTTTTTGGACGGATGGTAATAAGTCTACTGGAGACTGGGCGGCAATCCATTACAGTGGCTAGAATGTCTTTGTGGACCAACAATCCAACGCCGTGTTCGTGCCTATCATCCCCACCGCTAAAATAAAGCGTGTGGCCTTTGTCGGTCTTTGTTTCACCTAGGTCTTTCCAGCGCAGTTCGCTGATACCTAAGATGTTACATCGGATCGGTAGTGGTCCAGCTCGTGGGCAAGTTCTTCTAATTTCCCCTCCGCTGTTAGGGTCCTGACACTCCAGGTTCTTGTAACGATGTTGTCTCTCGTGCGGATCATGCTAAGTTGTCCATTAGTAGCACACTTATCACCTCCGTCCTGGTGACCAACGGAAGGCGCGGTCCTTGGTGACCCGGGCGACGACCGATCCGGTATGGAGTGAGTAGTTCTTTTCATCATGTGGTGTGTCTTGGACAAAAAAGACCTGGCAGGGCCCAATCCTCTGCAGGCTGTTGGCCACAGCCGAAAACCACGATTACATTGTGGCTCGCCTTGGCCCCGAGCACGTGGTCGTTTTACCTGGCCGGTGACTTCTGTATAGAAGACTTTGGCCCAGTGATGCGTTGTGCAGGCCTAATTGGACGCCCCCTGCCTAATTGGACGCCGGGGCGTCCAAATGGGCATGGAGTGCATATATTTCATTTGACATTTAATAATGTGTACGTATGTACATATGTATAAGAAGAATGACAATCTGTATTGAACATAAAATTTATAAGTAAATAAAAGAAAACATACTTAGGATAAATTATACCAAAGGAGACTAATTCAGGTAATTAAATTGTATATGTCTGACATTAGCAAAGAACTGTAAGAAGGTTCCGGCATGTGTATGCTTTAGAACATGGGTGCCCAATACTGTACGTCGATCGCGATCGACCGGTCGATCGGGAAGGTACTGTGAGTAGATCGCGAAGCGTTACAAAAATGGACGTCAGCCTATTATCTATATATCTATATCTATATATATATATATATATATATATATATATATATATATATATATATATATATATATATATATATATATATATATATATATATATATATATATATATATATATATATATATATATATATATATATATATATATATATATATATATATATATATATATGTTTTGTATTTTTATGGTAGGTAGATCATGTTGGCTTGGTCACTTTATAAGTAGATCGCATGCTGATAAAAGTGTGGGTACCCCTGCTCTAGAACCAATAGTAGAGTCTTCTTTTCGAAGTTTTTTTCCCTCTCGTCGTCATATATGATAACATTACGTAATGGTGTAATTTAATATCAACTGAATACATATATGCGTGTGACTGTTTCAATGTGTATATGTATATGTCTTGGTGTTATAGTTTTTAGCAAAAAGTAATATGTGTTTTGAGCTAGGTCCCTCTTCTCTGCACCTTTCCGTAATAATACAAGATCAGTCCTATATAGGTCTAACACATCGAAGGACTTTAAACAACAGATCATCTTCATCATCATTATCATATTGCAGCATGCTTTCTTTTTAATCCCACAGACTGGCATAGAGACTCCATGATTGAAGTAAAGATGTTGCAGATGACTTTAATAATAATAATAATAATAATAATAATAATAATAATAATAATAATAATAATAATAATAATAATAATAACAATAATAATAATAATAATAATAATTCATCTACCAATGTGTCAGTGGCAACTGTTAGCGCGTTACCGTCGAAGGCATCTGCGTAATTTACAGACAAGTTCATTTGTGTATTAAAGGCACTGTTGAAGAGCTTTAAAGTCATTATTGCATGTCTGCTTGGTGGGTAACTCATCTCTATTGGTTCGAATCCATTACATTACAGAACATTAGCATTTGAGCGCCATTTCCCAGTTGTTTATTATATAGGTATAATATTACATACATATATTACATGCATACATACATACATACATACATACATACATACATACATACATACATACATACATACATACATACATACATACATCATCCATCCATCCGTACAAACATTGGCCTACATACATAAATACATACATAGGGATAATATTACATACAAACAACGATTTATATTTTGGGGCGTCCAGTTAGGCAGGGGGCGTCCAATTAGGCCTCTATGTCAGACCCAATTGGACGCCGGCGTCCAAATAGGCAGGGGCGTTCAATTAGGCCTGCCCAATGAGTGCTGACATCACTCCTGTTTGTCGCCTCTTACGACACGCCGGGAATCGTTGGGTCTATTCTATTCAATGCCTGAACCCACAGAGCAAAGCGCATGAACATTTCCACAAACAAAAGAATGATCACAGCGCTAGGGAAAACAAATCACCCAAAAATGAAACACTTAATGTAAGGTGAGCTGACATTACAAATTACGCATACCACACACCGACTCAACCAAAGCTTTTAGGTTTTGAAGCTAGTTCAGCCAGGCTAGCTATAAATAGCTTTGCCAGTGCTCTTCTTTCCTGTCCTTTCACTGAAAGGGAGGGTGTAGGCAAGCTATAAATATCCCTCAGCCAGCAAAATGTGGGAGAACCTAAGAGTGCTGCTCACATAGGCATTGAGCTGCTGTGACCACCTCTCTCTCTCTCTCTCTCTCTCTCTCTCTCTCTCTCTCTCTCTCTCTATCTCTCTCTCTCTCTCACTGGTCCCGGTCTACTAGACGCACTGGCCTCGGTCTACTGTGAGCTGTTCCAGAGGTCCCTTGACGAAGGCTGCGTCCCAGCGATCTGGAAGTGCTCGTCATCGTGCCTGTGGCGAAGAAGAACTCCCCAATCACTCTGACGCTCATCTCCTTCAAGTGCGCTGAGAAGATCGTCCTGCGCAGGCTGAGGTCCGAGAAAGAAGAGCAGCAGGATCCACTTCAGTTTGCCCGTAACCGGAGTACTGACGATGCGATCCTGACTCTTCTGCACAACGCATACCAGCACCTCGAGAAGCCTTTCGCCTATGCCAGGATCCTCTTCCTTGATTTCAGCACCATCCAACCTCACTTCATGGCCTTGAAGCTCTTGAAGATCAACGCTAACTCTGTCATCATCAGATTGATCTACAGCTTCCTGACTGCATGAGATGATTCAGCGGGTTCGTGTTTGGCATACCGTGACCGGCGCTGTCACCACCAACACCGGCACTCCTCAAGGTTGCGTGCTCTCCCCAGCTCCCTTTACGCTGTACACCGCAGACTGCTGAGCTTCCGATGATGACAGCCTGATTGTAAAGTTTGCAGACGACACGTCGATGTCTGGCCTTATCCTGAAGGGCGACAAAGCTGTGTACATGCACGCTGTGGAGGAGCTGGTGGAGTGGTGCGACCTTCCTTGAACTGAAAGTGGCCAAGACCAAGGAACTCGTTGCTGACTTCAAAAGGATACAGTCTTGCATCAACCCGATTGTCATCAATGGCGCGCCGACGTGCCCAGATACAAGTACCTGGGCACGTTCATCGACAACCAGCTGAGCTGAACCCCCAATGACTCAATGTACAGGAAGGCGAGGATGTGCTTCCTGAGGATGCGGAAACGGTGCCAGATCTGCACTGACATTCTACGCCTCTTCTTTTAGTCGTCCATCCAGATCATCCTGATTTTGAACTAGCTGTGTTATCACAGCAACGCGAAGAAAGGTGATATGAACCGACTGGAGAAGAATGTCACCAAAGCAGCCTCCGTCATCGGAGAGATTCTCTAGCGTGGCTTTGAGGAAGCTTTCCAACATCTGCTCAAGTGAAATCCTCTACACAAGATAGTGGCATCATACGAGTACAAACGGCAGTCGTCACGGCGGCTGATGTCTCTCCGTGCCCGAACCAACCGTATGAGAGACTCTTTCTGGCCGAGCGCTATGCGATTCCTCCACAAGTCACTGTGATGCCCTCCTGCCAAGTTCTTCATACACTGGATTGTGTGTATGTATGTGCGGTGTGTGTGTGTGTGTATGTGTGTGTGCGTGTGTGTGTGTGTTTGAGGGACAAAGCGAGAGAGAGAGATAAAGGAACGCAACTGGAGTGATAGATAAAGGGACGTAAGTGGAGTGATAGATAAAGGGACGTAAGTGGAGTGATAGTTAAAGGGACGTAAGTGGAGTGATAGATAAAGGGACGTAAGTGGAGTGATAGATAAATGGACGCAACTGGAGTGATAGATAAAGGGACGTAACTGGAGTGATAGATAAAGGGACGTAAGTGGAGTGCATGCTGCACGATTGTCTAGAGGTTTGCTTCTATATTTTATACCACAAGTATATCAACTAACAAGTTAGTATCTCGTATTGCCCCCAGTCGACGTGCGGTGGTCCCGTTGCCCTTGGTTTTAGCCACAAGCTGAGACGGATGTATCCCAAACCTAAAAATAGAATAGAGAATTCTGGGAAATCTGATAACTAGCTACGGTTGCAGTCGTGGTCGCCATTTCTCGCGAAGATGTGCTGGCTGAAATTAAACGAAAGTTGGGAGAGGAACTGCATATTTCTGGTAGTGAACAAAGGCTTTGCTCAATTATCGAAGGAGAACACGATGGATTTATAGAAACATGCACACATGTATGTGAGCTCAGTGCAGGCGATCGTGAGTCTCAGTGAACGATTGATCGCCATTGTCATCGATTCAGCTGCTCAGATCGCTTCGATGTGATGGTTCATTTATCGCTTGAATCACACTGTATAATGCACATGCAAGTTCTGTCAAAGATATCATGATTTGAGAATATGTTCGATTCCGTACCGATTGGAAGGTGGGGTGGAAAAATTCAGTCATGGTGATGATCAATCCTATTTTGCAATGGTGGTGTTACACTCTGTTTGATGTTGGTGTTTTCTATCAGTATCTGATTCAGCCCCGATGCTTGAATTCCTGATAGGGTGTAACTCAGATTCGTTTATTCACACAGCCCGTCCAAACAGCATACAAGTCACAAAGTCGACGTATGAAGTTTTCCACTTTTATTCAGCATACATCAACAACTGCATACAATTCTCAATTCAACTCAACAACTTTCACAGCAACTTTCCAAATCACTATCAACAACTTTACTCTCTCTTTTCTGGAACAATTTGGCACGTGGTAGAAATGACGCACTGCCACCAATCGAACTAAAGATCGTCATCACTGACTTACGTCATTCACATTTTCTCTACTTCCGGGAACATTCACGACCTTCGATATCCATCCGGAAATTTCTATCAAGAGTAAACACGCATATCCAGAAGATTCTCAAATAATATCGACTAACGCAAATTATCAACGTTATACAAAGCCTCTCCTAACAACAATGCAAACTCAAATCAAAGGTAAATAAACTCTATTATTGAATACTTTGCAAATCGAAACGATTAGATCTATCGTACACGCTTCCGGCATACTTTCGTTCGCGTTTCAACGTAACATAACCCCCCACTCAAGAAGAAATTTACCCAATTTCTTTCAACAACGTTGAAACGTAATGCACAAACAAAGTTCAGAATTAAAACTTATTTCAGACTGTCTCATTTACTGTCAATGTTCTCAGTTTATATACACAGAGTCCATGTTTTTCATCCGCAAGTCTTTCTGGATACTGTCAATGTTCACCGTTTATTCACACAAGGTCAATGTTTCTCATCTGCAAGTCTGTTTAGATATTGCCAATGTTCTCCACACAGTCAATGTTCCTTCAACCGCAAGGAAACGTCGCCCTCGTCAGTTGCGGTCGTCATCGGCCCAGGGTCAAAGACGATGATCACGTGGGCTTCCCTGGAATCAGTGCGTCCTCCGTTGTCTCCTTCTTCCATCGGATGTCCGACGCAGTCGACGTTGTCAGCTCCCATGATGCATTTGCTGGGTGTCACGGTCAGGTTGGCTTCTGCGGGACGGTGGAACGGCTCCCTCAAGGTCTGCAGATGCTCCTTCCAGGTCTGGGTGTGAACTTCATGTTCGACCAAAGTCGTAGAGCCTGGGACATCACTGAAGCTATGGGGAAACTCGCCCATAAGGTCCTTGAGCTCCATCTTTTGACCTTCCGTCAAGCTTGGTCCTAGCTTAACATCATTGATGCCTTCTTTGCTGTGGAAGTCTCCCAGTTCCAACAGTTCTTCGCTGTCAAAGCTGTCGTCGGTCACAGCTGCTGTTGCTGCATGTACAGTCTCTGGCGGCCTTTCCACGTACAGCTTAAGGAGGTTGGCGCGGTATATTTTGGAATGCTGGCCGACCTTCACCTTATAGTCGTTGATCCCCACCACGGTCTCCACTTCGTACGGGCCTTTCCACTGCATCAGCAACTTATTATGATCGGTAGGTAGCAGCACCAGCACTTTGTTGCCAGGTTTAAACTTCCTGTTCACAGCCCTACGATCGTAGTAGTGCTTTCCACAGTCTTGGGACTTCTTCAGGTTTTCTCTGGCTGTCTCGAGAGTCTGCTCCAGCTTCTCCCGTAGCTCAAACACGTACTGGTAACTGTTCTTCACCTCTGGGGTGTCCACTTCTTTCGTCCACAGTTCTTTTAGGATGTGCATCGGCCCTCGGATGGTTCTTCCGTACAGCAGTTCGAACGGAGAAAAGCCGGTGGACTCCTGCGGTACTTCTCTGTAGGCGAAAAGTAGGGCGTTGATGTAGCGATGCCATTGTCTGGGCTGCTCGCTGCACAGTTTCTTCAAGGTGGACTTCAGCGTAGCATTGAACTTCTCGACGAGCCCGTTGCACATTGGATGGTAGGGTGTCGTAGTCAAATGCCGGATGCTCAGCAGTCGGTTGACCTCCTTCATACAGTCAGAGACGAACTGTGTCCCGAGGTCTGTCAGAATTTCTTCAGGCACTCCAAGCCTACTGAACATGTCCACCAGTGCCTCTGCTACAGTTTCAGTGTCAATCTTCTTCAGTGGCACTGCTTCTGGGTACCGAGTCGCATAGTCCACTAAAGTCAGTACCCATCGATGACCTTCTTCACTCGGAGGTCTTATTTCGCCGATTAAGTCTAAGGCCACCCTCTTGAAAGGTCGGTCGATCAGAGGCATCCTCTGCATAGGCACTTTCGGGACCCTTCCTCGAGGTATGGTCTTCTGGCAAATGTCACATGATCGGCAGACACGGCTGACGTCCGCATGAAGCCCTGGCCAGTAGAACACCGCCTGGATTCTGTCTGACGTCTTTCTGATGCCTAGGTGACCTCCCATGATAGAGTCATGAGCTACTTCCATCACTTGGCGCCTTAGAGGTAACGGTACCAAGACTTGACGTAGTGGTTTCCCTCCGTTGACCCTCGGGTGCTGGAAGATTCGGTACAGGATCTTGGCCTTCACCTCAAAATAGACCGTACCACTGCCTTTGGTCACGTGGTCTTGGCGGTTCCTGTACTTGTTTAAAGTGCTATCAGCTTCCTGGAGCTGGATCAGCTTATCTCTGTCCACGATAGCAGCTTTGGAGTTGTCGGCGACCTTCAGTGGTGTAGACACCTTGTCTCTCTTGGCCTGGGCCCTGGTAGTAACAGCACTGACGATCTCTGGTCGGCAGGGCTGAGCCGGAGTAACCACATTGTCCCGTAGCAGCTCTGTAAGGTCTCCATCGGGAAACGGCAATGGATCCTCCTCCACAACTTCGACGCGTTGGGTTGAGGCAGGACTCCACTCTGGATCGGGGTCGTCGGGTCGTCTCGCGCCGTCGATATTCCCGATCATCAAATCATACAGCGGCTTCTTCAGGCAAACCGCTTCGACTTCGCCTATGTAGAAAGGGGTGTTGACATGAATTTTTGCAACTGGCGCTTTCACACATTTGCTGTCGGCCATGAGTGTCCATTTAGAATCGCCAGTGAACTGTTCTTTAGCGATTAGGTCTTCTCTGACGATGACCCCACTGCAGCCAGAGTCTCTTAGAACAGTCACTTCATGATTTCCGACGCGTCCCTTGGAAACAGGCATGTTCTGGACGGTCACAGCTGCGCTGGCGACGACGGGGATGGATTTTCCGTTGGCAAGGAGAAGTTGGCCATCAGTCATGCACTCTTGCACGTCCGCAGGGGTAGCTGTGCGCTTGGTCTCACTCGGAAGAATGACGCTCCCGCCGCACACTTGATGGTCAGATCTACTGTTTTGCCGTTGATTGGAGAACCGCCTCTGCCGGTTGCCCGCCGCTGCGTTGTCCGTACTGCTCCGCTGTCCGCTACTTTTGTTTTGAGGACAGTTAGAAGCTCTGTGGTCTGTAGCGTTGCAGGTGAAACAGCCCCTTGAATGCCCTTCCCTGGGAGGAGGCGTGGAGTCTGTCTGTCTCTGGCTCGTCTGGCTTCCTTGGATCTGGTTCCCATGGTTTGCAGTCTTCTGAAAATGTTTCGTCGCGCTGGGTAGCCCCAGGGTTTTCCCATGAGCGATGAGATATCTTTCAGCAGCCTCAGTCACATCTTTAAGCGTCTGCAGCTTTTGTTCTTCTAAGTAGGTCGCTAGGTCCTTGTGACAGGCATTGAGAAATTGTTCTTTCACAATCAGGTCATGGAGACTGTCGTAAGACTTCATTTCGCCTGATAACTCCACCCACTTGTGTAGATATGACGACAGGCGCTCCACAAACTGCTTTGGCGTCTCGTCTGACTTAGGCCGGCATTCACGGAAGCGTTTACGGTAGCCCTTCTCTGTAAAGTTGTAGCACTGCAACAGGGCCTCTTTCAAGACGTCGTAGTTTTTGGCGTCATCGTTCGACAGTCTGGTGTAAACTTCGAGAGCTTGCCCCGTCAGAAGTGCACTCAGTCGAATTGCCCAGTCTTGAGGTTGCCAATTAGAGCTTTCAGCGAACCTTTCGAATCTCGCCAGATAACTGTCAATCTGGTCCTTCCCGTCGACGAAAGCTGGCAATTTTGGAGCCGTGTTGTCACTGATAACTTGTGGCGCATGCTGCTGTTGCTGGATGCGCGCCAACTCTAGTTGGAACTGACGATCAGCTTCTCTTTCCTCACGCCTGCGCTCATCTTCTCTTTCTTGCCGCTGCTGTTCAATTTCCAGACGCTTCAGTTCAAATTCTCTTTCTTCACGGCGACGCTGCTCTTCTACTTCTAGACGCTTCTGTTCTAGTTCTATTTCTTTTTCTAGACGCTTCTCTTCCAATTCTCTTTCTCGTGTTCTCTCCTGAGACTTGACGTACTCCGTCAGCTGCTTGCCTTTTAGATTCAGTTCAACCCCTTTCTGCCAAAAGTCAGCCATCTTGATGCTTCTGGAAAGTTCTTTTCTAGAAAGTTCTTTTCTGGAAAGTTCTTTTCTGGAAGGTTCTTCTTCTAGAAAGTTCTTGACTGTAGAGTTCTTCTTTTTTTTTCTTTTTCTGGAAAGTTCTTGACTGTGCTGTACCTTTCTAGACTGTTCTAGAACAGCACGCTTTCTGCAGTAGCGCTGATGCTTGTCACTAGTCGCCTTCGCTGACGCAGGCCCCGCTGTCCTCGTCGTATGCGACGCTGCACCACGCTGGTGTTGATGTATACGCTCCTGTGCTGAATTAGACGCGACGTCCGCTCGACGCTCGCTGTAACACTGGCGATGTAGCTCCGAGACTGTCCCTCGACGTAGTCTTACGGTAGCCACGTAGTCCCGATCTGTTGTTCGCTCACGAAGCAACTCTTCAGCGACTACACGCCCTTGCAGTCAACCCGAACCTATCGGTGATGTAGTCCCAGTATGTTGGCCCCTCTCGACGCAACTCGTTGGCGGCTACCCTCGATGACTGCCTCTCGTAACGTTGACTCGCTTGTTGTAGCAGTTGAACCCTTGGCTATGGCGTGAATCGCGGCTTGACCCCCAAAATGTTACACTCTGTTTGATGTTGGTGTTTTCTATCAGTATCTGATTCAGCCCCGATGCTTGAATTCCTGATAGGGTGTAACTCAGATTCGTTTATTCACACAGCCCGTCCAAACAGCATACAAGTCACAAAGTCGACGTATGAAGTTTTCCACTTTTATTCAGCATACATCAACAACTGCATACAATTCTCAATTCAACTCAACAACTTTCACAGCAACTTTCCAAATCACTATCAACAACTTTACTCTCTCTTTTCTGGAACAATTTGGCACGTGGTAGAAATGACGCACTGCCACCAATCGAACTAAAGATCGTCATCACTGACTTACGTCATTCACATTTTCTCTACTTCCGGGAACATTCACGACCTTCGATATCCATCCGGAAATTTCTATCAAGAGTAAACACGCATATCCAGAAGATTCTCAAATAATATCGACTAACGCAAATTATCAACGTTATACAAAGCCTCTCCTAACAACAATGCAAACTCAAATCAAAGGTAAATAAACTCTATTATTGAATACTTTGCAAATCGAAACGATTAGATCTATCGTACACGCTTCCGGCATACTTTCGTTCGCGTTTCAACGTAACAGGTGGTTAGGCCTACTTTATTGTGTATGGTCACGGGTACTTACCTTTTGTAGTTTGTGTGCTTTTTGTTCTGTCGGCCTTGAGTGTTTGCATCGCCTTGGCTCGTTGTACTTTGTTGTGGTCTCGCTCTCTTTTGATTTTTGAAAGCAAATTCAAATTGCATTGTTATCCAGCAGCATGCAAGGTCAAATTAGACGAATTCAGATCTAACCAATCTTCTTGTGACGCCATTTTGCGTGTGTCTCGTGTGCCATGCATCAATCGCGAAGAGTCCTGCCGACGTCATTTCAGAAAAGGATTTCCCTACCCATAATTCCCCTGGGTTTTGAAGTTTCTAAAAAATTATTTTAGGCCGACGACGCTCTATGGAGCACAAAGCATGTAAAGGGAAGCAACCGGTTGTACGCGCACGTCGACAGAGACATAGAAGGGAGATACTAACTTGTTAGTTGATATACTTGTGTTTATACTTATTGTTTGTACCCTGAATGTGATTTAATATTTTAAAATTCTTTCATCGTTGTTAATTTTATAACCAATTATGTTATAGTGTTTTCAACAGTGATTAGATGGTATACTGTTTCCTTACCGTTTTATTGAACCTGCATTTGTTTTTTACTTTTTAGCACTAGTAATTTTAGTCCTACTTGAATTAAATCTGTAACATCTGCTTATTTTTAGTTAGTGTCATAAATGAAATTTGATCTAAATTTATTTTTGTCCCAAAGTCTTAGCTTATATATTTAACTGTTAACATTCCGTTTTACTCATGCCCTAATTTGGTCTAATACTATTTGTATCGCTGTACGTATTTTATTGTCGCAATAAATGTACTTTTTTAATAGTTTGGTTGCCGGAGAGTGTGAGAATGTTTATGTGAAAGAATGTTGATGTTATATCGGATGCTTTACTCATTGACTATGATGTTGTCCTTATCATGTTTCATGTTCAAGTCATGTTGACCACATGTCAAATGTCCGATGTAAAAATGGGGACAATAAATCATCTTTAACCTTGTATCTTATATCTTGTATCTCTCTCTCTCTCTCTCTCAAACATACACACGCTGTACACGCAACTTCTCTTTCTCAATTGTTGAACATTCCAGTTCACAATTAATCTACTCCATCAAAAGTATACAATAGAAGAGAGCTTAACATTATTTTATTAAATATTGTATTGCATTATATTAAATTATGTTATGTTATGTTATGCTATGCTACATTACGTTACGTCACGTCACGTCACGTCACGTCACGTCACGTCACGTCATATCATATCATATCATATCATATCATATCATATCATATCATATCATATCATATCATATCATATCATATCATATCATATCATATCAAATCATATATTATATTATATTATATTATATTATATTATATTATATTATATTATATTATATTATATTATATTATATTATATTATATTATTTTATTTTATATTGTATTGTATTGAATTGGATGGGGTATTGTATTGGGTGTCGGATAGCGCAGTGGTTGGAGCACTCGCTACTGTGTCGCAAGTTAAGCACCGTCCAGTGCGGTTAGCACTTGGATGGGTGACAGAAAATCGTGAAGCGACAAATAACGACGCCCCCAGTTGACTCAACTGTGACTGAGTACCTACTCTCTTAAGGGAGGGGAAGGTAAAGCAGCGGGGGAGAGAGATGGGCATCACCCTCATTACGCTGGCCCAAGATAAGTGTGATCTCCAACATCACGCTCCCCTACGGCCACAAGGCTATGGGACTACCTTTACCTTTTTACCTTATATTGTATTATATTGTATTGTATCACAGAGCCACTCTGCTATCCAGGCAACCAAAAGAACTACTACTACTACTACTACTACTACTACTACTACTACTACTACTACTACTACTACTACTACTACTACTATTATTATTATTATTATTATTATTATTATTATTATTATTATTATGTACCGCTATAAAGGAATTGACGATTTTAAAAAAATAGATAATTTTAACCTACTAATGAAGTCTTTATTAGTTTGTTTTTTTTTAAAAGTAAGTTCCTGTAGTGCATGTTCGCTAACAAGCCTTTTCCTACATTAATTAAGTTGTTTTGATGGCTTTAAGAACTAGGTCTATACTTTACTTTGAAGGTAATGATACAACACATTCATAAGCATAAGGATACGACGGGATTGCCTTTTCCTGGGCGTCTCCTTGTGATTTATAGTGACAATAAATATATCTTGAATCTTGTCTTCCAACTGGTCAAGCAGTGCATGCTAGCTTGGTCAGCTTGGCGCTGACATTTCACCTTCACAATATCCAATTATTTACTAAGTCACATGCAGCGCATGCACGCTGTACCCGACATCGCAGTCTCCTTAACCGATCAAGCATCAAGCGGATCATCTACAGCAATACTCTTCCAACCGAAGCAGTTCGGCATTCACTTCAAATTCAATCAGGTGTCATTTACTATTTACATGCTTTGCCAAAAGAGGTTCTAGTAGGTGTGTTCCCCAGTGTTGACTGGGTTGCAAGCCCTGAGCATTCACAAAGGACGAAATCCCCACGGTGAGGACTGGGGTGGGAAGGGTAGAGGCAGATGGGGCCGCAGGGTACGACAAAAACACGGCGGTGGGGTCGCCACAAAAACGATCTCCTAAAATATTATATTACATTAGTCGCTCGGGGAAAAGAATTAAAGAAAATAAGATTAACCAAATTTGCAGAAAGAAAGAAAGAAAGAAGAAAATGAATAAAAAGATAGCAAACCATTCAATTGTATTTGCAGACACCAGCACACATTTGCAAATCTTTCAAGTATATTTTTGTTGCGTCCTGTTTGGTTCACGAAAGTGCAAAACAACGACAACAGCAAACCGAAAAAGAAAAGACATTAATATTAAATATATAAAAATGTAATAGATAGATGGATGGATAGATAGATAGATAGATAGATAGATAGATAGATAGATAGATAGATAGATAGATAGATAGATAGATAGATAGATAGATAGATAGATAGATAGATAGATAGATAGATAGATAGATAGATAGATAGATAGATAGATAGATAGATAGATAGATAGATAGATAGATAGATAGATAGATAGATAGATAGATAGATAGATAGATAGATAGATAGATAGATAGATAGATAGATAGATAGATAGATAGATAGATAGATAGATAGATAGATAGATAGATAGATAGATAGATAGATAGATAGATAGATAGATAGATAGATAGATAGATAGATAGATAGATAGATAGATAGATAGATAGATAGATAGATAGATAGATAGATAGATAGATAGATAGATAGATAGATAGATAGAAGATGAAGAAGAAGACACTGATTAATAACATTATTAATTTATGCGCATTTCTTTAGCTCAGAAGAAAAAGAGATCCATAACAATAGACCTTTGAAAAAAGAAGCTAAAGTAGAAAATGTTACTTCGTGCTTTTGGGAAACCAGGTGTGCAGGATAAAGCAAAGGTAGCGCCTCGCTAGATTATATTTTAATTTGAAAATAAGTATGGCTATTGATCTGGGTATAGGTAAAAATGCGAAGATTTAAAAAACCTTTTGTTTATTGCTGGGTATCTAAGATTAATTTGACTCCAAGTCCGTGCAGCTGATGTAGTCTTTTTAGTAGATTTGCCGAAGCATTAGACCATACAACGGAGGCATAGTTGATATGTGATGAAAAATTTGTTCTCGACGAATTTTTTTAGGCAGAAAATAAAGAAATAAATAATAAAACAAATAAATTAGAAGGAAAAAATATAAGAAAATATCAGAAAGAAAGGAAAGATAAGAAAGAAAAACAGAAAAATATACAAATAAAATAACAAAAAAGAAAAAAAGAAAGTAAGAAAGAAAACGAAAGAAAGAACTTTAAAAAAAGTACATGTCAAACTAAAACCGGGAAGGTATGAAGCAAGAAAGAAAGGGAATATAAATACGAAAATAAGAGTATCTAAGATTATAAAAAAAATAAAAATAAAAAGGGGTACATCTCACAGAAAGAAAAAACAGAATAAGCTCTAAACAACGAAAATAAAAGAAAGAAATTACCTTGATTTCTTCATCTGTCTCATCGACCTCTTCCAGGGGAACAGCCTGGACGCAAGACAGCATCACAGCGCAGCAGGACACGAACAGCAAACACAATGTCTGCTTCAATGACAGTTGAGCCATTTTTGTACTAAAAGTTTTTTGTAAGGTCGCAAACGTAAAGACAATCTTGAAGTTTAAGAAGTTAAGCCGCTTAGAAGTTGTTCTTCAAACTGTTTTTGTTTTGTTTGGCTAAGTTGATAAATGCGACAGCTAAACAGACGACTCTTTTTTTAAAGGGAGCTAACTCTGTAATTTTGGAACAAGCTGAACGCAACAGTGTTAGTTTCGTAAAGTCAAAGTATTGCGGCAGACGTCAGATGGAAGCTGCCGGTGTTTGAAAGTTGTCACCGCCGCGCACAATGTGATAGATAGGTAAGGGCGACGGCGTCTGCTGCAGAAGGCGACTGATGGCGAAATGGCGATGAAGCGATCAAGAGAGCGAGTCAAGACGGAGACGAGGGTGTGGAGGACGTTTTATACTCTGAAGCTGCTGCGTCATTGGTCGTCAGGCACTACCCAGGACCTGCCCACTATACGCCTTCTCTTTCCTGTCTTGCTGGTTCATGCCCGCCACTGCAGTGCTCAAGTTTCTACCACGCTACAGACCCACCACAACCTACACCATGTACAGCCAAAGTCTCTCCAACAAAACTACAGACCGTCCTGTTGCAGGCGTCGTTGTTGTTTGTAGATTATAGTCACACGACACTTTCGCATATAGGTGACTACTGGACCGATTTATACTGACACCAGCGGGCCAGTTGTTGGTAAAGGGGAAAATAATATGATCACACGTTGACCAATCCGGGATTCGAACCAGCGACCTTTCAGTTACTAGCAAGACGCTCTTACCAACTGAGCTACCCGGCCCCACTAAGGCATCAGCACAAACCAACATTATTAAGTCCTGAATATCGCCTGGACAGATTGTCAGCACAATGTGTGTCTCACACTTTAAAACTAAGTAACCAAGATGATTTTGACGGATATGATCAAATTCACGCACCAACTTGGCCAAAAAAGGCTAGAGCGCGAGCACCTATGGCAAACTACATATATTTTATATATTATTTTACTTGTCCACTGTATATGAAAGTGTCCTTGAACATAAGTTTTAATAATGTATTTATTTCAAATTGTACGACGCTAAATACTTTAATTTCATTGTTTTGTAGAACAAATTTTGATTTTTATACGAAGATGGACAATGCACGCAATTTTCCTTGTAAAAGGTTTATGGGGACAAATAATGGAGTCAGTGTTCTGAATTTCGTATCGCCAACGCACAACGCATTCTACAATCTAAATCTTGGCAAGTCTGTAACAAACTCTAACATGCCAACACCAGATAGAGGTATAGGCTACAATGCTTTAAATAGTACAGGCACATCACAAGCTTAACACGAGTCTGAGCCCTTCATAATAGCGCAAAAGCACTTACAAACTATCTCATGCATTGACGCTATGAGAGGGCTATCTGCTTAGATAGTCATACATCTGGGTATGTTCAGTCTAACATCTAATTGACGCTAGGAGAGGGCTATCTGCTTAGATAGTCACAAATCTGGGTATGTTCAGACTTATCTGGCCAAAATGGCCAAAGCGATTTAGTTGAGTTTTGAAATATAAAATATTTCAAATCAAGGGTCATCCTTTAGTAACAGTCAGGTTGTGTGTCAATAGGTCAGTCGGTCGGTCCGTCGCTCCGAATATAATGTTATTTGTTCAAAACACACTTTTGGCCTTATTTCAAGAATGGTTGAACCCAAATTAATCAATTTTACTTTGCAGATACTTGAACTACCGGTAGTCATGCTAGATTATTCATATTTGTACTTTCTCAAAGGTCAAGGTCATTGTGCTTCACCATTTTCTAAACAGGTTTTGCGCTGTATTTAAAAATTGGCTGGGCCGATTTTTTTCTTCTGGAAAACAATTCAGTTGGTGACCAATCATTCCATGTTTTCCTTTTGCTTGCTTAGGATAAAGCCCCGTCACAACGCCGCCAAAAAATGAACACTTTGGAAATGCTTAGTTTGCATCAATGTGTGTGAGTGTCTGGAAATACATTTCAATGGCTTGCCATCTCGTTTGTGTCTGATTTTGGCGTCATTTGATTCTAAACGTCGATTCTCCGCGTTCTAAAAGATCGTCTGCTAAGAACAATAAGGCATTAACTGCCATTGTTTGCATGTTATGGGCATTACTAATAACGTGCACAGCCGCTGTGAGTAAGACCCAACCGCAGAGTATACTCAGAGGACAGAGTCACACTATATGTGACTAAAACTCGCTGTACTAGGGCTAACACCCCGGTGTTTCCGGGCTGATTTTCGGCGACGGACAAAGAGTAGCGGCACATTTTTATTTATTTATTACTCCATTTGGAAAGACAGAATCATCAGTCTACATTCCAAGTTGAGGTTGCTGCGCTCCCCTGTCATCTCCATCTTCCTATACGCTTGCGAAACATGGACTCTCACAGCAGATCTACAACGAAGAATACAAATAATAATACAGGATGCTATATACGCATGGAGCATGGAGGTGAGGTGCTACAAAAGACTTATGGGCATTTCCTATACCCAGCAGATCACCAACAACGAAATCCGACAGACCATCACACAAGCCATTGGACAACACGATGACATGCTCACATTGGTGAAGAAACGGAAACTGCGATAGTATGACCACGTCAGCAGAGCATCAGGCCTTGCAAAGACGATCCTGCAAGTCACGGTGCAAGGAGGCAGAAGAAGAGGGAGACAGAAAAAGAGGTGGGAGGACCACATTCGAGAATGGACTGGCTTGACACTGAGCGAAGCAATGAGGGTTGCTGAGGACAGAGAAAGAGTACGCTGGTTAATCTGTGGTGCCCCAACGACCTTCGAGTTACGGGTTAGGATAGGATAGGACGCTAATCGGAGAACTTTTATCGAACAAAAAACCCCGTAGATTATTAAACTCTTCTAATGTCATGTGTGCACGGTTGAACAAATGGCTTCAGATTCTTTCTAAATGATATCTGCATCCACGGCGTGACACGGTCCATTCTTATCCACTGATACTTAGAACCCAAAGCCATGATTTCCAACCGCTCTGAACACGTCGTCGTTCATCATCCAATTATATTCCCATGCACTGAAAGCGCTCTAGGAATAGGATAGGATAGGATAGGATAGGATAGGCCCTGAAAGGCCTTGAATGCCATATCGTCTGTGTCAAACCATGCAAGCACAACGTCCCATCCCCACAAACCACCCTCCCCCCCTCCCACGCTACACCTTTCGTCGTGGGAGGCATATCTATGAGGCTGCCGTACTTTCGCTGAGAATGCAACCCGAATTTCGCTCGCTTGGATATGGATGACGAATATTATAATTATCTGAAACCCCAAATCCCATGATAATTTAATTCATCCAAGAGTAGGCGTCTAGGGCGGCTTTAGTTACATCATGTATCTGCCAGCGCCTTGAGCCGCTCTTGAGCTGGAAAGCGCTACGTAAGAACGATTACAGAAATAAATAAAAACGACTACACATGTTGTAACGGTAACGGCATTTTCAGTTCACTAAGATGATAGTCCAGGCATTATATTATACATTATCGGCATCTTGGAGTGGAATATGAGATATGTCAAACTCGATCGATTCAAAATTTTCAATCGCCTTCTCTTTTTCATGGACAACAGTCGTAAATAGTCCATGTAGGTATTCTTACGATTTTCATAGTCCACGTAGTCATCGTCATCTTTAATTGGCCAATAACAATACGATATCAGTTTTACTTTCTCTCTCTCTCTCTCTCTCTCTCTCTCTCTCTCTCTCTCTCTCTCTCTCTCTCTCTCTCTCTCTCTCTCTCTCTCTCTCTCTCTCTCTCTCTCTCCAAATTCTCACCATAGTCATCGGTGATTGGCCAAGTACCATGCGTTAAAATCAGTTTTAGTCTCTCTCTCTCTCCCTCTCTCTCTGCCTGTACGATAAAAAGGGTTAAGGGACCGCCACACATTTTTAGCCAATGAAAATGTAAGACACTTGTAAAAAATCGATACATTGCCCAATACACGGTCACCGATAATAATCCGGGAATAAAAATCGATTTTTTTGTTTTGTTTGTCTAATTTTAGATTGACTGCCTCCAGTACCATTATAGAAGGGATGGAAGGATCTGCAGTACCCGGAGAAAACCCTCAATGGCTTGAGCACTTTTGTACTTAAATCAAATTGGGTTATAGCACGGTTCCAATCCGCAACCTTTGGCCACAGCAGACTGGCGCTCACCAACTGCGCTAGCTGCCAGGCCACTCCAATCGGCAACGAAAAACGAACACCTTGGCGCATGTACCGCTGTCTGCATATAGATGAGCGTTCTATTTTCCTTCCACACGCTTCCCCAGCTTTAAGGTGCTGTTAAACGTTGATCGTCTCACATCTCATTTCATACCCATTGAAATGCAGACCTAACGTTGATTCGCGTGATGGTGTCATTAGGTCAAAGTTTAAGCACAAGTCGGCTATATTAAGTTAAAGAGTTTTCCTAGTAATCGACAAGTTTGGAACCGATTGTGATCGGAAAACATGCACATTAGGAATTCTGATGTCATCCGCTTTCCCCACCGGAGCAACCGGGATGGATCGGAAACACGATCGGGACACAATCGGGATGTGTGGCGGTTCCTTAACCATTTTTATCGTAGAGAGTGTGAGAGAGAGAGAGAGAGAGAGAGAGAGAGAGAGAGATTTGATTTGATTTGATTTGATTTATTTCGATAAGGCCAAAGCCCCATTAGAAAGGGGGTAATTTACCATAACAACATTATACAAAGCGCATAGTAACATAATTATAAATATATAAATAATCAATACATTAGCAGAAACATATAACTAAATATATATAACAATCAGGATAACGCAATTTCCCGAATTTTAAAAGCATGATACAAGTAAACACATACATTTTTAACAATATGAGGTTGTTTTGATGACATTAGCAACTGAAAACGGAATAAACTTGGATTTCTATGGAATTTTATAGGTATTAGCTTCTTTCTGAGAGTTATTAGAAAAGGACAAAAAAGTAAGAAATGAATTTCATTCTCCACACCGTTTTTACATAGCGGACAAATTAGATCATCTGGCTTACATTGCCGATATCGATAAAAGTGGACCAACAAATCTGAAACACCAAATCGGAATTTTGTCATAATGAATTTCAGATGACTGTCAAGAGGCATCTATATATATAAATTGCTTAGCCGGAAGTCCTTCTTCGCCTCTACTATAAAGTTTGTCCGGTATGGACGCTGATCTAGGCAGGTGCTGGGACCTGCGAATCGGCCTGCTGTACGCTCAAAACCAGCGAAATCGTTATAGGCGACATTTCCTTACCGAACGTTTAACCGTTTCTGAGATAAATAAATAAACAAAATGTCCACAAACTGCAATAGCCTCATTCCGCGCGCTTCCATTAAAAATCAAATTGAGGTTTCAGCATGTTTTCCCATATAGACCAAAAAATTGACGGCTTTTTTATGAAGCCTTGATCGCTTAGTTGGTAAAACTTTCGCCTACCGTCTAGGGCGACCCAAGTTCGAAGCCGACGCGGTCCATATTTTTTTTTATGTTTTTTTTCCACTACAAAATGGATATTTTTCTTTTTAATTTAGGCTTTTTACCTTTAATTTATTATTATTATTATTATTATTATTATTATTATTATTATTATTATTATTATTATTATTATTACTATTACTTTTATTATTATTATTATTATTATTATTATTATTATTATTATTTATAATATTATATCTTATATCAAATTTTCTTTTAAAACCTTGGTGTTTATGATTTCTATTTGTATTATTCTATATTCATTATTATTATTATTATTATTATTATTATTATTATTCTTATTATTATTATTATTATTATTACCAACGATCGGGATGGGGTGGTACGTTATTATTATTATTATTATTATTATTATTATTATTATTATTATTATTATTATTATTATTATTATTATTATTATTATTATTATTATATTATTATTATTATTATTATTTATAAACTAATTATTATTATTATTATTATTATTATTATTATTATTATTATTATTATTATTATTATTATTATTATAATTATAATATCTTATATCAAATTTTATTTTAAAACCTTGGTGTTTTTTTATGATTTCTATTTGTATTATTATTATTATTATTATTATTATTATTATTATTATTATTATTATTATTATTATTATTATTATTATTATCAAGGATCGGGATGGGGTGGTACGTGTAGGTAAAAGGGGGCTACGGGTAGGTTTAAAGGGGCATGGGTAGGCATAACGGGGATACGGGTATATATAAGGGGGTATGGTGATGGTCGATTCCTTTCATCCATACCTGCGAAACGATCAACGGGGAAGTATCAAGGAGGGTACAGGTAGGTTACAAGGGGGGTACGAAAGGTATCAAGGGGTTATGGGGAGGTATCAAGTGGGTTCGGGGAGGTATCAAGGGGGTATGATGAGGCATCATGGGGGGGGGGGGACGGGGAGATATCAGAGGGGGGGGGGGGTATGGTGAGGTATCAAGGGGGATATGGGGAGGTATCATCGTCCAAATGAAACTCGCAGACAACAGTTGTCTCTCTGTCTACATTTTAAACAGCAACCTGTGTACCCTGGCTTGCCAGGGTACAAAAACCACTAGTACTCAAATATTGAGGAACAACATTTAATTGGCTGCAAAATAATCTATACATATGGAATCTTTCGCTTTCGCTCACATGTTCACTCCAATTTTGCCATCTGCAATCAACCATGCGCTGCTTAAACATTCTTAAAAACGAGAGAGAGAGAGAGAGAGAGAGAGAGAGAGAGAGAGAGAGAGAGAGAGAGAGAGAGAGAGAGAGAGAGACGTTTGACGTTGACGTTTTTGACGTTTGGACATCGTCCGTGTATTCACCAAAAAAACCATACAAACAATAAAATAAACACAAATTCTTCTGGCCACCAACTAGGGGCTATTGTTTAAAAATATGGTTGGTCACACGGTTGACAAAATTGTTGTACATGATCTCTCAAGAATTACAATGGCGTTTACTTTCGTTAGGTTATTACATCAGCTCAAGTGTATCTGCTCATAAAATTCAGTTCGTATTTTTAGTGCATGAAAAATAAATAGTCCTAATCTCCATACATGAAACTTTGATTCGCTCTGTAGTATATGTATATACGAATGTACAGGAAAAGTTAAATATTTTTCTCTAAGGTCACTATACAGAATACATTCGGTTACAAGATGATTTTCATTTTCCAATACGTTGCAACATGGACACAATCCATTTCCTTCAATTTTATTGAAGGTGATCCTAAAGGTAGAACTCCCAGTCGGAGCTTAATTAAGCAGTCTCTAAAGCATTTGATATGCATAAAATCAATATAGGCTTCTGTCTGAAAAAATATCTTTAAGTGTTCTATAATACTGATACGTATCTGTTCTCATTACAGAACTGTCCCACTCTTGCACATATTCATCATTCATCCTCTGGTTAAACATGCTAATAAAGACATTTTCACTCCCCACACCTTGTTGTACCCAAGCATACCCAAAACCTAGAGAAAAAAGGTTTTTTTTTAAAACTTTAGTTAAAGAGAGAGAGAGAGAAAGAGAGAGAGAGAAAGAGAGAGAGAGAGAGAGAGAGAGAGAGAGAGAGAGAGAGAGAGAGAGAGAGAGAGAGAGAGAGAGAGAGAGAATTTGGCAATTTAAAGCAAATTAAGAATTCCTACGCCAACATGGCGGCCGCAAGTTACTAACTGTTTTTTTGCGGATGAAAAATGTGCTGTAGTGCTAAATGGATAGAAACATTACAAAGGTCAGAAGAACAATGATGACAAGATCAAGATCAACTAAGGAAATAACAACGATGCTCGACAAAGGAGAAGAAAACAGTGGGGAAGGACGGAGGACAACACAACAGGAAAACAAGAGCGTGACCACTGCACATTATAGTCAAACCGAAAGGATTGATCTACCAGCATCTATCAATGATATTAAATCGATGATCGTCTCACTCTGCGAATTAGTAATTACACTGAAAACGACCATAAAAGAGCAGTCAATGGCTTCGATGAATGTTTCACAAAACCCGAAGAAAACACAGGCACAGCGAGCTCGGGAAACGATAGGCCTATTGGTTCTCTCATACGCAGGCGCGGTGAAACAAACTGAAACTCGTCCTCGACGGCCAAGTATTTCTGGAGTATCCAAAGCTCCTGAACAAGATTCCGGACTCCGGATTAATGTTTCCAGGCGAGATGAGCAGAACGAGAAGCAGAAACAGAACAAAAAACAAAGAAAATAACAGTGTGACGTAGGTATACAAGAGAAGATGACATCACGGAAAAAACAATGATGTCACCTTCCAAAATGGAGATCCTATTGTAAATACTTCTTCTAATTACAACATGAAGTAAATACTATAACATCAGTTAAAAACATTAGTAATGAATTAAGTGTGGGATTGGCAAAAGCTTTAATCAATTCTCCAGTCGCTCGTTTTATTTAACTGAAATTGTTATTGTTCTGTTAGATAGATATTAATAGTCCCTGTGTGTATGTATGTGTTTATATGTGTGTTTAAATGCGTGAATCTGTATGTATGGTCTTTATCATCTTGATGAAAAAAGACGTTAATAAAACAACCAACCAGATCCTATTGTCCAGGTTTACCAGGATTCTGTCCTTTGCGGAGTTCTTACACGTGAACTCGGTCACACCACTTTATCACAGATAAAGAAAATCAAAACGCCATCTGGGGAACATCTGCTTCGGACAGTTGTATCAGAAACTGACAATGATTAGGTCGTCGTGATAATTCACTGCGGAGTGAATGACTTTCAAAACACAACAAAATCAATGTCAGCAATAACTCTATTAACTGCTCCATTGATACAAGCTGTACAACACATCCGCAAGCACCACCCTAAAATCACGTTGTAATTAGAAGAATTGCACCTGTCAGTGATCCCGAACTACTGGCGAAACGAGATCTTTTTAAAGCACACATAGTTATAATATGATAATTTTAGGGCCGATGTTGTACTCTCTCATGGTTGCCCACAGAGATGCATGCCAGACTCGGTCAAACGCTTTCATGAAGTCTACTAACACATTACTTAGATGTTGTTGATGCTGTAAGTATTTTAGCAGATTATTCTGAAGTTGAAAATCTGATCTGATATCAAAAGCTAACTACCAGGGCAGTCCCCCACAACAGCGCCATAGGAAACTGGTTCAAAACAACAATCGGTGTACGTCAAGGATATCTACTCTCTCCTACACTCTTCAATAGCTTCCTAGAGCGCATCATATTAGATGCCTTTGCTGGTCACAAAGGCAGAGTCAGAATAGGGGGTAGAGCAATCTCCCACCTCCGTTTTGAGGATGACATTGATGGATTGGCTGGAGATGAACAAGAACTTGAACAGCTGGTACAGAGGCTTGACACCATCTCCAGAGCCTATGGAATGGAAACAAGTGCAGAGAAGACCAAAATGATGACAACAACACCAATGGCATCAACACGAATATCAAAGTCCAAGGCCAATCCCTCCACACAGTGCATAGCTACAAATATTCAGGAGCCATTGTATCAGACTATGGATCCCGACAGGAAGTCTTCTCCAGGTTCGCACAAACAACTGCTGCCCTGACAAGGTTGAAGCCCATTTGGAAAGACAGGGCCATCACTCTACAGTCCAAGGTATTGCTGCTGCGCTCCTTTGTCATATAACCATCTTCCTATACGCTTGCGAAACATGGACCCTCAGAGTAGACCTGCAACGAAGAATACAAAGCATGGAGATAAGGTGCCACAGAAGACTTCTGGGCATTTCCTATACCAAGCACATCACCAACGACGAAGCCAGACAGACCATCACACAAGCCATTGGTGAAGAAACGAAAACTCCGATGGTATGGCCTGTCAGCAGAGCATCAGGCCTCGCTAAGACCATCCTGCAAGTCACGGTGCAAGGAGGCAGAAGAAGAGGGAGACAGAAAAAGTTGGGAGGACAACATTCGAGATTGAACTGGCTTGACATTGAGGGAAGCCATGAGGGTTGCTGAGAGAAAGAAGGAGTACGCTGGTTGAAAGATCATCTACAACCTCCGAGTTACGGGATAGGATAGGATATTTGTTCTTACGTGAAATTCGGTTTGTGTTTAGCTGGATTGAATTGTAGCAAGGGAGATTACTCGTCCGTTTTATGTGTTCGCCCGAGGGTGATGTGTGTTAGTTGGTTTTCAGGCGAGTTTATAAGGCTTGACACCAAGAATATTTTTTGGTCAGATTTTGGGTGTCCATTCTCTTGTTCACTTCATGTGGTGCTTATAGTTAGCAAAAGATTAATAAGGCCTTAGTAGCCTATTTTGAAATTGTCAGGAATTTTTTTTTTTTAAAGATATTCACTGTCGTCGATTCACTACCGTTTCCTGATGTCTTGAATATGTGTTTTTGTGGATCCAGTCCTTGCTATCGTTTGTCAAGCTTATTTCAATATTGTTCTTATAATTTTTTCTGTGTTTTTTAAATCCTGGATTGTGTCTCTGAAATTATTGGAATGGTAGGTTAAATTACAACCTGATAAAGAATTTGTTCAAGAGCTTTGTTTCAGTGAGTTGTTTTCATTAATTGCCTTTTCTTTGAGCTTATTAATTTGAAGATAATGAGAAAGTTGTAAAGTTAATTCAAAGCATCGTGCTTACTGATTTCTGGTGCTAAGCCTTTATCTGACAAGTTAGTATTTTTTGTCGATGATTTTATTTGAAAATTGGTGCTTGTTTTGTGAAACTGAGTTTTTCTGTTTTTCAATAGTCCTTTTTTGAAGCTGCAAAGCATAATGCACTACTGATAACAGTGTGTGTAAGTGAGAATAACGCGCACTATCTAACGTTCTTGTTTTTGAAGAATTTTGTTCTAGACATTAGTTGGGTAGGTTTGTGAAGTAAATCTGTTTGAGTGCGACATGATTGTAAATTTGCTTTTGTTGTGCCTTTTGTGTTTACAGTTTCATTGCTCTCGCTTATGCG
>CM072524.1:22302684-22315184 GCA_036898135.1 Oncomelania hupensis | reverse complement strand
TGTTGATAATTATCGTCGGTCAATATTGTTGAGAATTTTCTACAAGTACTTGTTTACTATCGACCAAAGCATCTAGATAAATCTAGTATTAGCTGAGCGATTCTTCTATCCTAAATGAGGTTATATGATGTAAGACAGTGCATAGTTCCGGTGACGAGTTTTATTTTGATTGGGTGTTATTGCGTCATGCTGGAATGTTCGAACTTTTTCTCGATTGCAGAGAAACTATATAAGTAACGCGCTGTCTACTTGTGAGAGAAGTGAGAGATTTGTGATGATTTTTGATGATGATCATTGAAGTGATTTTTCTGAAAGCGATCTTGTATGCAGTTGTTGATGTTTGCTGAATGAAGTTGGAAACTTTATACGACGACTCTTGCCTTATTGCTGAGTGAACAGGCTGCGTGGATACACGAATGTTGAGTTACACTTATCAAAATTCAAGCATCGGGGCTGAATCGGCCATTGAATAAAAAAAAAAAAAGTGTAACAGTAGGTATGAATGTAGGATTGTATGTAGACTCTATGCACGTATGTATACATGTATATAATATGTAAGTGTATTAATATTCGTTGCGAAAAATCAGAACGGATAGGGTATGTGTATGTACATACATTAATTATGATAATTATAATTATCTTCAAAGCCGACATTGACCGTGGTAAAGAACGTGGAACAGTCTTTTGGTCACAGAGACTCTGTGTCTTCGTCCTTGCGTGTCACGGTGTTGATGTGAAATCGTGAGAGAAATGGTGAGAAGGAGAAGGTAGCGGTGGTGGACAGAGAGAGAGAGAGAGAGAGAGAGAGAGAGAGAGAAGAGAGAGAGAGAGAGAGAGAGAGAGAGAGAGAGAGAGAGCACTGAACATTGGAAAGTTTAATAGGTTAAAGGGTTTAGGCTCAGAAGCCTTGTTTTACAACTTGTCCTAGAAGGGAGTGGGGAGGTTGTGTGAGGGCGGGTGTGAGGGGGGGGGTGTCTTTTTTGTGAAGAGGTTACTAGACATCCACTACACAGGCCATGTGACAAATGAAGATGCCCGACCAGAGGCGATGCGATAGCCGTCAAGAATCGGAAGATGAAAATGGTTCAACAGTCCTTGCAAAGACGAACGAACATGGAGGTTTAACATCTACACCCACAATTGGCGATATGGCTGACGGGGACAACCATACCAGGGAACAAGGGTATGGACCTGAATCAACACTGAACCACCAGAGCAATCACTGCTAAAATGGACAGTGAAAATGGCCACATTTTATACCGCCCACCACGGGATTCGAACTTGGGTCATTGGTGTGCCAGGCGAACGCTCTACCACTTGAGTTACGGCGGTGGTACAAAGTTGCAAAGACAATCTTGCAAGGAAAAATACAGGAAGCTGTCTTGCAAGAAACAGTCGCTGGAAGCCGAGAGATTGAAGGACAACATCCAAGACTGGACAGGGATGAACTTTGCACAATCCCAGAGAGCGGTGGAGGTAAGCTTAAGAGATGGAGGCAAAGTCTTCGCTGTTGCCCCAACGACATCAATAAAAGTCAAGCGATAGATAACAGGTCACTATTGGGTGGTGGGTGGTGTGGAGTATGAGGTAATAAGTTGGGGGAGGGGGTGTATGAGAGAATATTGGAGGTGGTTGAAAAACGATCCTGAATCTGCGTTACGTAATACGCTACTTTAAAGTTTACTTTTTGGTCTCTCTCTCTCTCTCTCTCTCTCTCTCTCTCTCTCTCTCTCTCTCTCTCTCTCTCTCTCTCTCTCTCTCTCTCCTTAATTGTTTATTTGTTATTTATAATGTTCCATGATGCTAATATTATAACATTAATTTGTTTGTAGTTAATAGTTATTGTTACAAGCCCTAAGGGCAAGATGTAAAAAGGCGCACTCAGCGCTTACCCTTTTACCCTTGCAAAATAAAATTATTTTATCTTCTCTCTCTCTCTCTCTCTCTCTCTCTCTCTCTCTCTCTCTCTCTCTCTCTCCCTCCCTCCCACTCTCTCTCTTTCTCTCAGAGACATTTAAGAGCCTTAAAAATGACCACTGTACTTCAGTGTGACACGGTGAGAGTGGGACGTATTCAATTAGCAACACACTAAGAAGCAAACTGAACATTAACAATGTAGAGAAGTCATAATGTAACAAGAAATGGCTGTGACAATCTCAGTAAATGCAGGTTATAAGCACGATGTTGCCGTGATATGAATTGGGAGGAAGCACACACAACTTTGACATCAACTGTGTAACGAAATGCTGCAAGTAACCGCAGTTGGTTCAGTGGTGAACTCAACGGCAGAACAAATGAAGCATGGAATGTTAAGTGATAATATTGCAGCTACTACGCTCCAACTTTTTCGTATGAGAATATAAACCGAGATCTAATCCGAGCAGCCCTTGAGCTGAAAAAAACACTATATACAAACGATTAAATACAATAAACAAATGCACAAAAAATATTTGGAATCTGAGTGTTAAAATTGGCAACCATATTGGTAAAAGTGTTGAAATGTGGAATTAAGGTCCAAAAGAGCAGCACAAAATAATGGCTACCCTGCTGTGAACGAGTTCATATCTTCGTTTATTGCCGGGAAATGTAAAGCAATTAGCAGTAGCAGATTTGACACGGCCTTCATGAAGCTGGTTCCGGAAAACGGGAGCTAAATGACGTATCTCTTTCTTGCAACGGAAATTTAGAATGCAATCTTCAATATTTGTTTTAAAACTTATTGGACGGTTTGCAGTCACCTTTAAGGTGAACAATCACCGTTGCACAGTTTCGGCAAGAAGAAAGCAAAATAAATGCTCTTAACACCCACTCCCTCACTCCCTCACTCCTGAGTCCATCACCCACCCCTTCAATCTCTCACCCCTCTCGCACTCCCTACCTCTCTGTGTACGTGCTTATTCATAAAACCCAGTTTGATGAAAAGACGTGGCGTGATATAAAACAATCAACAAATTAACCTGGCTGAAAAGGAAAACTCGTTTATTTCTTTAGCCAAACTCCTGTTAGTACAAAAAGGACTATGTGGAATTATATTTGCGCCTTAATACAAGTATCAACGATTGGGGGCGAGGAACCATGACGTTCAACCGCTTCAACGTTTACGTATGTTCCGCTGTCCGTAAATAGGTGAGCGTGATATGTTCACACAGACCCGTGTGCACATCGCTGAATAGATTGCTCGTCATTGATCAACACTCTTTAACCGAGTGGCAAGATTTGTAACCCCGAAAATAGAACTAGTTCAAATTTCAGCTCACCGTTGGAGGACCTAAGTTTGTTTGCATCTAGTCTTGTCCTATGAACTTCAGCTAAGCTAGTCTAAATAATCCTAACACAGCGAACTGTTTACCTAGGCCTACCTTACTTGGTCATGCTGAAGACGAAAGTACGGAGGACAACATTCACTGAAGACAAGCGTAGTGGGAGACAACTACTACCTGTTTTACACAAGCTTTTTGTCTCTCTTTTGTGTAAAACATTTGCGGAAACCAGTTGTGGTTCTACTACAGTTTGGGTGTTAGTACAACTACGTCAGCGCTTCAGCGCAGGATTGGTGATACGTGTATGCTGGTCTTTCGGTGAAAAAGTAGTAGAATTCTATAAACAAATAAATTCGCCGTATATTTGTAAAAAGGAATACAGTCTGGAATTCGTGATTAAAAGATTCCAAGTTCGATAACTCGTGCGCCGGAACTTCATCATGTCCACCAAGGGGGGTAATGAAGAAGACCACGTCGTAGTGACTGACCAAGGTAAAACGATATAACTGTTGTTGTAGTTGTTGTTGTTGGTGATGGTGTTTTGTTGTTATTGTTATTATTACTGTTGGTGGTGGAGGTGTTCTTGTTGTCGGAGGGGATAGGATCTGTTGTAGCTTGTGCTGGTAAGGATGCGGAGGGGGATGGAGGAGGGAGTGTGGCGGGGTGTTATTATTGTTGGCTGTGGAGGTGGCGTAGGTGGTGGCGTTGTTGTTATTCACGACATAAGTAAAACGATTCTAATTCTTGTTGTTGCAGTTGCCGGTGGTGATGGTGTTTGTAATTACGGTTTTGATGAGTTTGTTGGCTGTTTGTTGTTGTTGTTGTTGTTGTTGTTGTTTATGGGCCAAGGCGGTGGTTTCATGTTATTGGCTTTGGGGGTGCTAATATTAGTTATTGAGGGGTTTGGATTTGATTTTGGCGCTTGTAATGGACGGGAGCGGCGGCACTAGGGCCTGCCGGACTATAAGGCGGCTGGTAGGTGTTGGACGGTCCAGGGTCTCCGCCATCCGAGGCGGGTCTGGTATGTGCCTTACGGAGAAAAGGTGGGTGGGGAGGTGGGGTCTTGGATGGATGGACGGAGTGCTGCTCTGGCCTTTGCAGCCACACACCGGGCGGGGACTCATCGGTTCTGGCATGTCCCCAGGTGGAAGGGGGAGGGGAGAGGAGGACATTCTCACGGTCCTCCGAGAGGAGGTTGGGGCGGCGGTGCAGTCGCAGGGGAGAGGGAGGTCGGTGGGAGTGGACAATATGCCCGCGGGGTTGCTTCGGGCGAGAGGAGTGGTGATGATTGAAGCCCTCACCATTTTCTGTGGCAAGATCTGGCAGAATGAGGGATGGCTTGCACCATGGACCCAGTCGCTCGTCGTCACTCTTCTAAAGGGGGGTAACCTTCAGGAGTGTCACTGTTTTTGAGCTGTGTATCGTTTGCGTAGCAATGGAAATGATTTTGGATGATTTGAGACAAGAGGAGATGTGTGAAGGGTGAATAGAACAGGGCCTAGAACTGACCCCTGAGGAACACCAAAGACAAGTCTAGACGGTTCAGAAAGATAGTCGTCGATGCAGACATATTGGAAACGAACAGGGCCCGTATTCAGAAGGACCCGCTTACAAACCCTTCGATAGGTTGTTTATCTCAAGGTATAAACGTTGCGGTAATTTTCTCTTATCTTAGAGTCGGAGAAAACTGCCGGTAATCTTTGCTCGGTATTCAAAAAGGCATACTGACGCATGGTACTTACCTCGAGCTAAATTTCAATCCCTTTCTATTACGCATGCGCTCTTCGATGACAACTACACAACAGATTCCATGGCAGACGACGGATCACACGAAGAAAAAAGCAACTTTTCCCATTAAAAAATATTTAGTTTAATTAGAATTACAAGAGGAAATCAAAAATTTTTGTTTTTACTTCCGTACATCGCTTTGGTAATTAATCTACCATAAAAAAAAGAAAGTATTTTACGGCAATTTTACTGGCACAAGAATAAATAGAACTGGAAACCTAGGACCAAACACAGTTGCAGTGCCGGTTCGCATGCTGCAACTACTCTCCTACTTCATCCACAATTCGCACGATGTCGATTCGTCGAAATGTGAATTTTCTGTAAAATCATCAAGTAAGACATATTTAGAGGAGTTCATCTCTTCCGAAAGACGATGTTCCTTCGTCTCCGATGCAAAATCATTGCGAAAACAATTGATTCGCCATTTTTACCTCGGCAAGGGTACGAGTTACCGGTAAAATTATCGGCTTCAAAAAGTTCATTTTTTGTTGGAAGAGGAGAAGTCCTTCGTATTGGTTGTTGATGTTTTTATTACTGTTGTTGATGTTATTGGGTCCCGACAGGAAGTGCTCTCCAGGATCGCACAAACAACTACTGCCCTGACAAGATTGAAGCCCATCTGGAAAGACAGGACCATCAGTCTACATCCCAAGATAAGGCTGCTGCACTCCCTTGTCATCTCCATCTTCCTATACGCTTGCGAAACATGGACCTTCACAGCAGTTCTACAATGAAGAATACAAAGCATGAGATGAGGTGCTACAGAAGACTTCTGGGCATTTCCTATTCCCAGCACATCACCAGCGACGAAGTCCGACAGACCATCATACAAGCCATTGGACAACACGATGGCATGCTCACAGTGGTGCAGAAGCGGAAACTCCGATGGTATGGACACCTCACCAGAGCATCAGGCCTTGCAAAGATCATCCTGCAAGGCACGGTGCAAGGAGGCAGAAGAAGAGGGAAACAGAAAAAGAGTTGGGAGGACAACATTCCAGAATGGACTGGCTTGACACTGAGCGAGGAACAGAGGGTTGCTGAGAAAAATGGAGTACGCTGGTTAAACGATCAACTATGGTGCCCCAACGACCTTCGAGTTACAGGATAGGATAGGATAGTATGGTTGCGATCATAATAAAGATTGTAACTTTGATGTTGTTGATGATGATGATGATGGTGGTGGTGGTGGAGGTGATGATGATGATGATGATGTTGATGATGATGACGAAGATGATGAAGATGATGATGATGATGAAGATGATGATGATGCTGATGATGATGTTGTTTGGTTGACGGTTATATATTGGTAATGGTGATGATATTGCCCGGTTTTGTATTATTTTCTATAGTAGCGATCACGGTAGATCACCGCGCTTTCGGATGGAGGGCAAAGCGTGTGTTTAGCATCTGTACGATGACGACGACGACGATGTTTCATTTGTACTATTTTTATTACTAAAATTTCTTAATTTGATGTTTACGACAACGACGACAACAATGATGATGATGATTGTGACGATGATGATGATGATTACGATGATGATGATGGTGACGATGATGATGATGATGATGATGATGATGATGATGATGATGATGATGATGATGATGATGATCATTCTTCTTCTTCTTCCTCTTCTTCTTCTTCTTCTTCTTCTTCTTCTTCTTCTTCTTCTTCTTCTTCTTCTTCTTCTTCTTCTTCTTCTTAACAATATTGATAGCATCCGGTATAATGATAAGAGTTATTATGATGTTGATGAAAATGATAATGTTGGTTGTTGTTTTTCCAGTTCTTCTCTTTATTAATAATGTTATTATTTTAACGAGACGGTGTTGGAAGATACAGAAGAAAAAAAACGAGTTTCTAAAATATAGGGTATTTAAACAATTTATTTTTATTTTTATAATCTCTGAAAATAGCTGCATCCACTATTAATTTGAAAAAAAAAAGTTTGTTGCTTCCTTGGTTGATTTCTGTCCTTTTTTTTCTTTCGCTCCTTTGTCCTTTCTGTCTTTAAGTTTGCCTTTCTTTATTTTTTTAATTTTTCTGTCTGTCTGTCTGTCTGTCTGTCTGTTTGTCTGTTTGTCTGCCAATATGTCTGCCTACCTGTCTTTCTTTTTAATTCATTCGTTCGTTTCTGTCTGTCTGTCTGTTTGTCTGTTTGTCTGCCAATATGTCTGCCTACCTGTCTTTCTTTTTAATTCATTCGTTCGTTTTTCTGTCTCTTTGAAATTGATCATCCTTCGTCTTTCTTTCTTTTTTACACCTATGACCATCTTCTTTTTGACAAACAAATAAAGAAACAGACAATTTAACACAACGATAACACAATGGTAAAATAAATTTAAAAATGATTAACAACAACCCTTAATGTGTAAGACGTAAATTGTTTTTTTAAAAAAAAAAGAAAAGAAAAGAAAGAAAGAAAGAAAGAAAGCATGGAAACTATAAAACAGTCACATTAAAGAGGCCCAATTTTAAGGATTTGCTTATTTTGGAAAAAAAAATGAGTTTACTCTAAAATTTGCATTGTTGTTACATGAAAAGATGATATAATGGACATTCGTTGTTCAAACCCACCCCCGTTGGGATGCCGGGGGTTTCAGTATAAATAGTATTTCCACTTTCTGGAAATTTAGTGCTTTAAATTCCCACTGTCGCTGTCTTTCTCATTTGCTCTTTCTCATTCCTGCTCTGTTCTATCAATCTGCTATACTATCTTCTTCTTCGCTAGACCAGTCATCTACCCTTTTTTCTTGAAAACTCTTTCGGGACAAGACTCCTTATTTGTGTATGAGGTCTGTTGGATCAGCTTGGGAATATTGGATGCTTTCTGCCAGGTGGTCACTAGGGCTTCCTATGATGTTATTATTAAGCAATGTAGGCATTTTATATGTATGTGTTTTGTTGATAATTTATAATGATGTTTGTATTCTATTTTGTTTTTGTAAACGGGGGTTCGATAAATTAGAATACAGCCTCAGCGTCCCCTACGTGGGATATCTTTATTGTAAAGTGACTGGCTGGTGGAGAGCTTTCAGTTTTACCACTAGGGTTGTTTCAGCAAATCTTTCATGCGGATCAGGGATTGTCCGGTTCTGATTTGGCTCGGAATAGTCCGCTGGACCTAAAGCAATAATCATGTAATGTAATGTTCAAACCCACCGCTATACTGAAATTTTGGACTTCTTTTACATGGTACATCAGCACCTCTTGGTGTACAAAACACGCAAAACAAATGCAAGCCAGCCTATTTATAAGCTGTTGTCAGAAGGCTGGCTCACTTCGCGTATGGCGCAAGGTTCATTGCTTTCATTCAACAGAATAATAATAATAATAATAATAATAATAATAATGATAATGATAATGATAATAATAATAATAATAATAATAATAATAATAATAATAATAATAATAATAATAATAATAATAATAATAATAATAATAATAATAATAATAATAATCTATTTTTCGTGCCTACCCATGCACGGGCTCTAGGCTAGTTACAAGAAAACTAAATGCTACAATCATCAAATATTAACATCATATTAAAAGCAATCAGAAGCCTACATTCACACATTCGTAAAGAAGATTTATAATAATAATAATAATAATAATAATAATAATAATAATAATAATAATAATAATAATAATAATAATAATAATAATAATAATAATAATAATGAATGGTACTTATATCTGTTCAGTGGTACTTCGCCCTGCCATGAATCCTGCTTGTTCTTCAGCTATGATTTGTTCAGCTTGTGGTTTCAACCTGTTGAGTATTATTTTCAGGAGGACCTTGCTGGGATGGCTGATGAGGCTGATGGTGCGGTAATTTTCACACTCCTGAACAGATTTTCAACCTCAGAATAATCTGTGAGAAATACCTACAGCACCAACAACATCTATATCATGTGTTCATAGACTTCAAGAAGGCATTTGACCGAGTCTGGCATGCAGCTCTATGGGCAACCATGAAAGTGTACAACATCAGCCCGAAAATTATAGAAGTCATCAAAAGCCTGTATGACAAGGCTACCAGTGCAGTCCTCCATAACAGCGTCATCGGGAACTGGTTCAGAACAACAATCGGTGTGCGTCAAGGATGCCTACTCTCTCCAACACTCTTCAACATCTTCCTAGAGCGCATCATGTCAGATGTCCTTGCAGATCACGAAGGCACAGTCAGCATAGGGGGCAGAGCAATCTCCAATCTTCGTTTTGCGAATGATATTGATGGATTGGCTGGAGAGGAACAAGAACTTGAACAGCTTGTACAGAGGCTTGACACCACCTCCAGAGCTTATGGAATGGAAATAAGTGCAGAGAAGACCAAAGTGATGACCAACAACACCAATGGCATCAACACGGACATCAAAGTACAAGGCCAATCCCTCAACACAGTGCACAGCTTCAAATATTTAGGAGCCATTGTGTCAGACAATGGGTCTCGACAGGAAGTCCTCTCCAGGATCGCACAAACAACTGCTGCCCTGACAAGGTTGAAGCCCATTTGGAAAGACAGAACCATCAGTCTACATTCCAAAGTAAGACTGCTGCGCTCTCTGGTCATCTCCATCTTCCTATATGCTTGCGAAGCATGGACCCTCACAGCAGATCTCCAACGAAGAATACAAAGCATGGAGATGAGGTGCTACAGAAGACTTCTGGGCATTTCCTATACCCAACACATCACCAACGACGAAGTCCGACAGACCATCACACAAGCCATTGGACAACACGATGACCTGCTCACAGTGGTGAAGAAACGGAAACTCCGATGGTATGGCCACGTCACCAGATCATCAGGCCTTGCAAAGACCATTCTGCAAGGCACAGTGCAAGGAGGTAGAAGAAGGGGGAGACCGAAAAAGAGGTGGGAGGACAACATTCGAGAATGGACTGGTTTGACACTGAGCGAAGCCATGAGGGCTGCTGAGGACAGAGAAAGATGGAGTATGCTGGTTAAACGATCATCTGTGGTGCCCCTACGACCTTCGGGTTATGGGATAGGATAGGATAGGATAGGTACTTATATCGCGCAAATCTCACATTGTGACTCATTGCGCATCCACTCGCATTCATCCATTGTACATCCTGTCATTACAACACATATAACATAATATTACAATAAAATAAAAACAACAATAATAATAATAATTATTTGAATGCAAGCTTGAACAGATACGTTTTCAGTTGCGATTTGAATGTCACCAAGTCAGGTACGCCTCTCATGTTTGCCGGCAGCGAATTCCAGAGAGTAGGCGCAGCAAAACAAAAAGCACGTTCTCCGAAAGTTTTGATATTTCGGCGTGGCGCTGTCAAAAGACCTTCAGACGAAGAACGTAGTGCCCGAGTTGGTTTATAGGCTACAAGTGCATTGGCTAGGTAGGATGGTAGTGTGCCTTCAAAGAACCGAAAAGCCAAAACGCAGACCTTGAATTGAATGCGAAATTTCACCGGCAGCCAGTGAAGCTTGCATAGTAAGGGAGTGGTGTGATCCCTTTTCTTCCGTTTCAAAATAAGACGCGCTGCGTTGTTTTGTACGCGTTGAAGGCGATTTATATGTTCAGCTGGAAGACCAACCAGAACAGAATTGCAGAAGTCAAGCCGTGATGTCACAAAAGCATTGACAAGAGCTGCACACCCTGACTCGGTTAAAAACGGTCGAATTTATACAAAAAGCGTTTCTTTTTTGTTTTGGGCAGTTTTTTTTCTCCGACGTACGTTTTAGTAACGTTCCAAAGCCATCCAATGGGACGGACGGAGGGGTGATTTCTTTGAACACGTCTTATAGCGTTATCGCACAGAGACGTGATGTGCTTTACAGTACACAGTTCACGGCGGTACTATTTTTAACCATATAGTAGTTTGCAGGCTATTAATAGGCCCATCAGATAGTTTTTTTAAAGCTTATTTTCGTCGGTGGGTCAACACTCACTGTGAAGATGAATGTGACAAAGTGGGCCACTTTAAAGTTGAAAACAACACAAGTACTCGTAGTGCTCCGCCGAAATTAATTATCAAAACGACTATATAACCCTTTTGTTACATCCGTTCGTGTTGGCTTTTACCGGTTCGTCTTAGTACAACTAACTAAGCCTATTGTGAGATCGTCTGTTTGTGAACACCCGATTGCTGACATGTAAAATGAAGTGTGGGGGAGGAAGGAAGTGGGGGGGGGAGTGAGAGATGTTGTTGCTGTAGGTATGCGTAGCAAGTGCTGAGTGAGCGGGAGGAAAGAGGCCGAAAATTGATAATGTTAAGTGCCCCCATGTGCGGACACTACGCTTTCTAGGCGTCCTGATAGACTGATGACCAAACCTTTTTCTATCAAAGTCTTTACCATCGACCTACCTTCTTCGCTGGTTTTTCTTTCTTTTTCAGCTACATTGCAATAACTTCTATGCTAGCTGTCAAGTTTCAACACACGTGTTTATTAGTTCGTAGACTGTCAAGTGTCATCCCAACTTACTTGGTAGGACATCTGCTCCCCCCAAACTAAAGAACCATTTTACATATCCTATCCTATCCTATGCAAAACCCCATCGGCAAATTGCCAACATCCAATCCACAATTGCCAACACCCCATCCGCAATTGCCAACACTCCATCCGCAATTGTCAATACCCCATGCGCCATTGCCAACACTCCATCCCTCGCTCATTTGGGCTTTCAAATAAAAACAAACTGCCATTAACTAGAAAACATAGACATGTTGAACAATGTCTGATAGTTTGTCTAGATACAATAAATGTAAGTCATGTGGGCAGTTACGCTTGATTCCAGTTTCAAGCTGCATTTACGGTCCCAATAAATGACCAGGAAATAATGCAGACTGATATTATGAGGCCAACAAAACTGAGTATACCTACCCTCAGTATGAAAGTGACTAATAATAATAATAATAATAATAATAATAATAATAATAATAATAATAATAATAATAATAATAATAATACTTTTGAAAAAAAAATAAGAAGAAGAAAAAGAAGAAGAATTTTGCCTAATATTACCTAAATGTGTGAACAGACATTAAATAAAAGACTAAATAATAATAATAATAATAATAATAATAATAATAATAATAATAATAATAATAATCATACTACTACTACTACTACTACTACTACTACTACTACTACTACTACTACTACTACTACTACTACTACTACTACTACTAATTTTTTATTCACCAAAGCACAATTCCAGACAACTGTCTGCTCAAGCGCTAACACACATGCACACACTGATAAACTGGCAAGTTAAGGTCATAATGTTAAAATATGCAATTTAAACAGAAGGGGGGTGGGGGTAAGGGTACTAAAAGGAAGATATAAATGTACAAAACGTAAACTTTAACACTAACGTAAATGTGTATACTAAAACAAAGATATACATGTACAAAATGTAAACTTTAACACTAAGGTAAATGTGTATATTAAAACT